>UXGC01000094.1:0-82008 GCA_900480045.1 Eurytoma adleriae
GTAAGGAAACTGTAAAAAAATTTCAGCCAATTCCATTTACAAATGGCTTCAGGATATTGTTTTAAAATTTTTCAAATTATTTCGTAAAGTTATTTATGAACGAAAAATTTTCAAACAATTTCCTGAAGCCATTTGTAAATGTAATTAGCTGAATTTTGTTTACAGTTTTCTTGCATAATTACGGATAGCAGTACGTTGGTCAAATTTCAAAAAATTATTTTGATTTTTAAATAGTAAATAAAATGCTCATGCCGATAATGCAGTTTTCTACAGGAGCGTTTGACATCCCGTTAACAGGATGTGAAACCCTCCTATAGGGATCTGCATTATCGGCATAAGCATTTTGTTTATTATTTAAAAACCAAATCTATTAACTCAATTGATTTGGTTTTTAAATAATAAATAAAATGCTCGTGCCTACAATGCAGATCCCTATGGGAGGGTATCACATCCCCTTAAAAAGGACGAATAAGTGGATCACCAAATTACCCCTTCGCCGAAATGTTTTCGAGTTTAAAAATTAGTAAAATTGCTGAAATATAATCTTTTATTTAATTTTGTTTAGTTTATTGGTTTTTATTTAACTTTTTTAGTACATACCTTTTTTTAGATAGTATTCGTTTAATTATTAGTTTTTTAATTTGAATTTGTTAGTTTAATTTTTTGATAAGTTTTAATGCCTTCTCGTAATAGTACCATATGAGCTCTGCTCTGTGTACATGACGCCTCCCCATTCCCTCGCGTTCAAGATTAGATTCACAAAGTGGAGTAATGTAATATTTTGTAAAAGAGTTGATAAATATTTTATTTTATATCTATATAATATATGTACATGTATTTAAAATGATGTATTTCCAGTGCTGTAAGTAAAGTGTTAACTTTATTGTAAAGTTATATTTTTATATTATAAAATAATATTCTTTATAGCACTGTGTGACTTAAATCAGCTCTTACGTAACGCCTATCTGTGATTTAAACAGTTCATTTTTGCACTTCAAAATTGAACTAATTCAAGTCGCGGATAGATGAACCGAAAGTGCTGATTTAAGTTCAGCAATGCTATAAAATATCGTACGATACTTGCGCCTTAAATAATCCATCGTTACACGGCGAGAATAGGGAACTTGCGTGAAAAATTCCATTATATCCGTCAAATAGAATATTGAAAATTAATCGACACGTATTTTTTATTTTTTTTATTCAATGTTTCTTGACAAAGATATGAAACGTCAAAATTACATCTGCTGTAATGTTTTAAAATGCTGTATCTTTGTTAATAATCATCAAATTGAAAAAAGAAAAAATACGTATCGATTAATTTTCAATATTCTACTAGACGGAAATAATGGAATTTTTCGCTTCGCTCGGGTGCTGATCTCACGCCGTGTGATAATGGACTACTTAAGTCACACGTATCATAAACGTATCGCAATATACTATTTAAATATCAAAATGTTTTTTCTTAATATTAATAATAATATTTTTTTAGGTTCAACAATATAACATGGATAACATTTAAATTATTACGAGTCTGTATTTCTCAATTATACTGTTTAGGAAGAATCCGTTGAAACATGAAAATGAAAATTAAAGAATTTTTTTTATATTTTGAATAAACAGTGAGACTTTAATTGTGTGCATGTGGGTGTGTGAGTGAGTGTGTGTGTGTGTGTGTGCGTGAGAGAGAGAGTATATGCCGTAAGACCGTGTAATTGCAAAAGCAAGCGTGGATCTGAGTGTGACTGCAAGTAATAGTAAACATGCGAGTGTGAATGCGAAAGTACCTGCAGATGATCGATAATAATAATTTAATTAATAATAATAATATAATAATAATACGCGTGTGTGCGAGTGTGTGTGTAAGCGCGCGCGCGTGGAACCTTTCAGACCTATGAGAATAGCAGAAGCAAGTCGTTTCTTTCGTTGAAATTAAAAGGTAATATTTTTTTCAAAACAATTTAAATAATAACCCATTAATCATTTAAACCCTAAACTCTTAAAGCTTAAAACCTTATAATCTAAACATTTAAAACCAAAATATTAAACCCTAAACTTTTAAAACCTAAACTCTTAAAGTCTAAACTCTTAAAATGTAAACACATTACACAACCCTTAAACATTTCAAATCTAAACCTATTATTGCTAAAACCTCTAAAGTCTAAACGCTTAAAAATCAAACATATAAAGCCTCTTAAAGTTTAAACTCTTATAGCCTGAACCTCTAAAGCCTAAACATTAAACTCTAAACTCTTAATTCCCACTTTTACAGGATAAACATACAACCCCTAAATATTTAAAGTCTAAGCTCCCAAAATCCCAATCCTTTAAACATTTAAAAAATAAACGCTTCAACCCTAAACAGTTAAAGTCGAAACCCTTGCAGCCGAAAACCTTAAAACCTAAACTCTTCCACCCAAATTCCATAACCCTATATTCTTCAACCCTAATCCCATCAACTCCAAATTCTTAAAGTCCAAAGCTTAAATCCTTAAATCGTAATTTCTGAAACCCTCATAGTCTAAATCTTAATGCCTGTATCCCTAAATCCCAACTTCTTAACTCTCAAATCGTAAACACTAAAAGTAAAAATGCTTTAACCCTAAACTCGATAACCTTCATCCCCTAAACCTACGTTCTTTAACCTCAAACTCTTAAAGCCCAAAGCCTTAAACCCTATATCGTAAACCTTTAAATCATTAAACCTTAAATTTTTGTAGCCTATGTCTTAAACCTTAAATCCTTAAACCTCAACTTCTTAATCTTATAAACACCAAACTCTTAACTTAAAATTTAAACCCGTAAGGCCTAAATCCTTAAAAAAGAGATCAAATTCTTAGTACTTAAACACTGAAATTCTTAAACTCTAAACCTTTAAAGCTTCAATCATTTAGTCTAAAATCGTAAAGGTTGCACAATTAAACCCAAACATTCTTAAAGGGTTTAGGGATTAAATTAGATTAAGGGGTAAGAAAATATGCTTATTTTGAAAAAATTAAAATTGCTCGTTATGGGAGGGTTGAAGCTGTTGGCAAAGGTCTGAATGTAAGAGTGAGCTTCAGATTGATGGAGAGGGAGATTAAGAGATAGTATGAGTGAAAGTTCATTTGCGTGGGTGTATGTGAGGGTAATTGTGCGAGTAATAAAGGTATGTTTGCATCGGCGAATGTAAGTGCAATGGGTATGGATCTGAGCTCGGCAGTGTATTTGTGTGGGTGCACTCTAAAGTCTAAAGAGTAAAATCTGGAATTTTTTTTGACAAAACGGCAATTTTATTCTTTTAAAAGAATAAAACATAAGCTTTATCATTTGTTTAATAAAATATAGGAACTTTAAACTTTATAGAGATTTATTTGTTGATTTTACTCTTTTGGAAAAGATTAAAGTGAACGTTTTCAACTTTATAAAGATTAAAATCTATCTTTATAAAGTTGAAAATGTTCACTTTTATCTTTTCCAAGAGAGTAAAATCAACAAATAAATCTCTATAAAGTTTAAAGTTCCTACATTTTACTATACAAATAATAAAGCATATGTTTCATTCTTTTAAGGTGGTCATATACCAAAATATTTGTTAGCAGATAATTACCTGAAAAAACGAAATTTTAAAAATTAATTAAAAGGAGATTTAATGCCATAATAATTTATTAAATTTGTGACAAAATTAGCCCAGGCAGAGGTCCCTAGGACAATTTTATCCTAAGCTATGTTCTATAATTTTGATTCCTGCGTAACCCACAGGTTTAACCGGTTAATCATTTTTTATAAGGTTGGGCTTAAATTCTTGGTAATTGATGTCATTCTGGTCTGAAGAGTTGTAGAAATTATAATTGAACTTTTTGAACTTTTTGAAATATTTACTAAAATAATTATAATTTCTACAACTCTTCAGACCAGGATGACATCAATTACCAAGAATTTAAGCTCAAACCTCATCAAAATTGGTTCACCAGTTAAACCTGTAGGTTACGCAGGAGTCAAAATTATAAAACTAGCATAGGGTAGGATAAAATTGTCCTACAGACCTCTGCCTGGACTAATTTTGTCATAAATTTAATAAATTTTTATTCTATTAAATCTACTTTCAAATCATTTTTAAAATTTTGTTTTTTGAGGTAATTATCTGCTAAAAAATGTTTTGGTATATGACCCTCTTATAACAATAAAATCGCCGTTTTGACAAAAAAATTTCCAGATTTTAGAGTGTGTGTATGGTTGTACGCTTGTGTATCTTTTGAGTGTGAGTGAGTTTATATAAGGGGGTGGAAGTATTTTGAATAATAAATTTTTTTCGTAATATTTAGATTGTTTTTCATGTTTCACCGATACTTTCCTAATGGTATAATGTTTGGGAAGTCAGTCTTTCCAGTTTTCTAGTGGATATTCTAGTGGAAATACTAATAACATTAAAGATAATGGATATGATGATAGAACAAGAAAATATAAATATAAATACTGAAAATTATTAGTACAAGTATACAAAAAAATGTTGGATCTTGTTTAGTAATGTAGAGAAAGTTTTATGTAAATCCACTAGCTATGGATTAAACAATCTTAGAAAGGTGAGTTATAATTCTTTTAAACGCCAATTTTATTTTATTTCATTTCATAAATTATTTATTTCATAATTTATTTTATTTCATAAATTATTTTAAGAATATCTCAAATAAGAATAGTAATTTAAATGTATTATTTAGTGGACAGATATAGATACAGACATGTCTATATTTGTTCAACAATAATTGTAATCCCAAATTAAGTAATATAGAAACATCTGAATTAAATTTAATTTACGGTAGAGAAGGTTATTCTCTCGCATTTCATCTCAGCGCTATTTTTGTGCCTTTGCGCGGAATCAGACGCACGAGACACTCTGGCGACGGTTGATTTAGAGTCACACCGCTTTTATTATTATTTCGCGTTCGATCTATTATTTGAATCCCAGCAAACTACCATTCTGGAAACTTAGAGGTGAATATATCGATTGCATGGTGAGAGTCACTTGGAAGTACGATCAAGCAATGGTTTATTTGCCTCGTAGTATCCCTACACCAATGACTTTTACTGGATGATGGAAAAGGATGGTAGTTTTACATATAAATTATAAATTAATGCAGAGAAGAAAAAACTTTGTATATTTTATGACGTTTTTTCGATCTACTGTAATATGTACGTAGCAGGTGCTAGCAAATGTAGAAAAAAGGGCTGATAAATAATGCTTTCTTCTGATACTACTTTCTTTCTGATACTCGGAAAAACAAAAACAGTAGGTCATATTTGTGATAAATCGATTTTGCTGGTCTTTGCTTTGAAACGCAATATGTTGTGAAGATAAAGATTTCGAAATTCTATTATTATTTGCTCCGAAACGTTATTTACTCGCTAAATAGACATTTCATGAGTGTAGGCACTGTATATATATCCCTGTTTTACCACTTTTTTATACCCCTATCTCAAATTTGTCGCAGACACTAAGCTAAATATCAAAGACCGAATCTAATTATTTGGACGTTAATAAATTTCTTCGTCGGTACCGGGGATTCCCCGCTTTGATGTATGTATTAATTCGCCACGTCAGGAGAGTGTCAACACTCGTCCCGGGCTATTTTTATGGTCGACTTCGCACCCCGGTTGTGTTTATTAAGCGTCTGCGCGTCGAGGGTTCCCACTTAATCTGCTAATATTTTAATGCATCCACGTCGGAAATCGTCTTGGCTTTTCTTTTTTTCTTTCTACTTGCTTTTTTTCGTAGGCCGCGCGCTCTCTTTTCGCGGAGCTTTTTTCGTCGCGCCCCCGTTCGCGAGCGAGCTGCACCTTTGTTTTCTTAGCTTTAGCCGGGCAAACACGGCAGCCCGAAAATAAGTTTTCTCGGTCCGATTTCTTATCTCATCCACGCGCCGGCTCGAGTGCACTCATCGTAGCTTGTGCACATTGTTTTGTCGAAGGTTGAAGGGTAACTGCTTTTAGGGGCAAACAATTTGAAGAGGCACAAATCGTACTTTCTTTTTTTTTTGTCAGTGGTAACATCTTCTGAAATAATAAAAAACTTGGATACTATAAAACTTTATTAATAACAATAAGTTTGAAAGACATAAGTTGTAATCGTCAAATTTATCAAAAAGTATTTGATGGACGAATGAGATATACGATTTGTCCCGAAGATCAAAATTTTGTTTGTACCTATAAAGGGCAGAAAAGACAGAAAATTGAAAAATAAAAATAAGCTATACTTCTTATCTGTTCTAAAAAGATTCTGTCTATAAAGAAAATGTTAAAAATAGTTCGATGTATGATCACTTCTAGCCGTAGTAGTATTTTATCGAAAAATTTTCCAGTTTATAAGGAAAGAAATTGCAACGGGAAAAATTCCACGAAGGCTTAATATGAAAAGGGTCACTACTCCTTGGGGAGGTTGAACGTCACGGACTCGAGCGCAATAATTCGCATCGATCGCGCCCCTCCGGCAGGTCACTTATCACCCGTACTCGAAGGGGTAATCTCGCCTATTCAATTCGCGCCCGATACAATCTCCGGGTTAGTTCCGACGACGCGTCCAGTCAGGCGTTCCAAGGCGTTTGAACCCAATCGGCCAATGTGAACGGCCTTTAAGGACGGTGCTTTTCCGCTCGGCTCTTCATCATCCGCCCCTCGGCCTCTTTCGGCCCCGGGCCGGTCGCGGGGAGGCGGCCGTTGACGTCAGCGAACTAGCAGTTAGAGCCGGCTGGCACAGAAATACTCGCGCGGGTTGCAACCGCCAAGTGGTCGCGGATCTTTAAGGGGAGTCGAATCGTCCGGAAAAGAACCGTTGCCGTATTGAGCGTTACATCAGAATGAGCTTTTGCTCCGCTTTATTTTTCCTTTTCGTCGACGCAGGCGGATGAGGTGGACCGTAACGCACGAAACGTTCCTCACTCGAGTGCAACGTACTTAAGAGATGATTGATTTTCTTTTAAATTTTGAGCTTTGTGGTGTGAAAAAGCTGTTCTGATGCTTTTAGGACCATATTTATGAACCATTGTTGAGAATGTGACCAACTTTAAATTATAATGCATTTTGTATAACGTTCAATGTAATTTGGAGAGACCGAGGCAAAATTAGGACGGATGGCTAGTGAAATCAATTATTTTCCCAGGTATTCCACTTAGTCCTAATTTCGTATTCTTTCGTGTGTTCCAATTTGTCTCAATTTCTCCAAATTATTTTGTAATATTTTTTGATAAATAAATAATTTTCTAGTTAATCAAAAAGTTAATTCAACAAATTACTAAAATAATAAAATCTTCAGTTAATTTCCGTCAGTTTAATAAAAAACGATTAGTTTGTACGGTATGAAGACACTCTTTGAAGTTTTAATTTTGTTGCATTTTACATGTACCAGACCAACTTTTATCATACAAATTATTCTTTTTTTAACTTTTTGTCGGTATGTAATTCGTTAGTATGGTAATTTTGTTATAATAAATTCATTTTAATTAAATCTTTTAAAACAAAAAATTTAATTTTCTGCGCTAACAGTTTCCAATGTCATTACTAATCTAAAAATTTGAATAATATAATTGTAGACTCAAAATTCTATTAGTAGTAGTGTAGCATCTAATTCCATTAATAAGGCAATTTTCTATCTAATAAAGCATCAAAGAGTAGTAACTTTATCATCCTGCAATTAGAAACTAATAATTTGCATTTGGCCGAAAGGTATATCATCTGTGCCCTGTTAATTCAATTGATCGCAGAATTTTCCCTTATATGTTTTCTCGATTTCCACCTGCTAAATTTCCTTTCGGGATCCAATTATAGAACCCCGCTCCTAAGTCCCGGAAATTTCTGACAGTTGCGAATGAATCCGAGAATCCTTTATTAACTTCGGTCCACGTGTCGAGGATACTATGAACGAGTGTCCACGTGATCGTCCAGCGGCACGCCCTTATCATCCCCGAGGCCTGGTCGATCGGTCGCTGCAGTTCTTCTTCGCGATCGCCATCTTCGGCTAGAGTCGCGGTGAGGGAGTGGCGATAGAAGTGGAACATTGTCCGTATGACGCTGGCTATAAATAGACAGACGTGGGACGAAAATAGCCTCGCGGGGCGTTGGACCGGGGGATCGATCGGCGGGCGGCGGCCCCGCGGCTCTCGAGGCTCCTTTATGATGCGCTCGGGCACGCGAGAGAGAAAGAGAGAGACCGCGAGGGTGCAACGTGCACTCGCCTAACAGCACTTTATGACTTAACGCCCGTGGGTTACACGTGGAACGCAATTCGTCGGCTTTTCGTATCTCGTAAGAGTACTTTGCGATTTTGGATTTGTGATTCTAGACTTACGCCACGATCGTAAAGCTGCTTCGATGGATTAGTAGACCGGAATAACTCGAGTAAAATGATGTAATAACGGTTTCATCCCATTTCAAAATTGCGTGGAATTTTTAGACTAAATTCCAAGAATCTTTAGGACTCTAGTTCTAGTTTATTATAAATAAAATATTTAAAACCCATATTATCGTTTATTTACTTTTGGAAAAAAGTATAAACTAAAATTTTTGAATGTTTTATTTTACTCAATAGGTTTGGTTCCATTTTGATATTAATCTATGATAGATGTTTCCGCCCCTATAAAAAAAGTCTGGGACAAGTCTGAGCCAACGTTGGCTGAAAAAGTGTGGGTGAAGTCTGGCTACGGATACTATCCCAGGCTATGAGCCAGACTTTTCTGTTTATCATGAAAAGTCTAGGAAAGATGCCAGATTTTATACTAGACTTTTTCCTGAAAGTTTAACAAATTTGCCAGACACTTTCCCAGACTTCTTCTAATAAGATCTGCAAATTTTCCAGACCTGACGTAGACTTTACACATTGCAGACGACTGCAAATAACAATATAGTTAGCTTCTGTGATATATAAGATGTGTAAGGCCTACCTCAGGTATGTTGCCTGCATGTCCTAGTAGACATCAGCGTAAAATTACACTACTGAAGAGAACGAAAGATCACTTTTATATTTTTAAAAATACATCTTGCAGTTTAAATTTATTTTTTGACATTTTTAGTTCGAATAGAGGCAATTAAATAGTTTTTAAAAACTCGATGGTTTTTCATTCACTAAAAGTTCTCTTAATTTAATTTAATCAATTTGCAAAACTTTTGGTCAATCTTGTGAAACTAATCAAAATAAAATGATGTTTATATTTCGATACGGAAATATCTATCTTGATTCTTGATTACTATCTACTGATAAAATAAACCATACACTTGCGTATGCAGTAAATACGGTATCATTAAATGACTCATCTTCAGCTAACCATTGAATAACAGTAAACACGTGAGCGCAAAAAATTGCGAGATCTCTATTTTTAACATTTTCTGGCATTACTTTCGGCTCTTACGAGCATTTAGTCACGTAGAACTTGCGTAGATGCTGGTGCACCGACCGATAGCCATGATTGAGCTGGTTGTTGCAAAAAATACCACTTGTTTGTCTCGAGCGAGCATGGCTTTGAAGTGTATTTCGAACGGGTCGAGTATGTGTTTATTTGGGGCGAGTTCTTTTAGTGGCCAGCGTTTTGATCATTCTCGCGAAGGTGATCGAGTCACCTGGTATAACTAATTATTTACAGTTTCGCAGAGACACTGGCTAAGTGAGTGTTTGCTTTGAGATGGGAAGGATTCGATTCGTTTCTCGGCTAATCTGTGAATTGATTAATGTCTTAATGCTTTTAATTTGTTGATAACATTTTTAGTCGTTACGTGATTGAAAAAGAATTTCAAAAATGCTTCAAGTTTGGTCAATTTTTTACCAGGATATCTGATTTTGAGTGAAAGTAGAATGATCATAAATTAATTTAATAATTCAACAATGAGTATTTCTTTTTTCTTTTTTCAAAATGTACACTGAAACTCTATTCTAAAAATATATTGCACTTTATCTATTATCCCGGTGTTGTTTTGCTCAAATGAAGATCATTAGTTTATCTTCTTCCTCTTTCCGTTTTCATCTCGCGCGTCGTTTCCGAGGCCTCCCTTGAATCTACAGTAAATTAAGATGAAATATGATATTGGCTTGGTTGTACACTGTTGAATGATTACGAAATTTATGTAGAATTTGAACTACTGAAGTTCGCGTACTTGGTTTCATTTATACATGCATACGTAAATTTAGACTTAGGCCATAAAAATAAATATAGTATCGCATCTATAAATGAATACAAGTACGCGAACTTTCAGCTGTACAGTTGCGAGTTGCATCGACTCGGATATTTCTTTATCACAACTTGCTATAACTTCATTAAATTCAATTAATCTTATTAATCAATCAGAAATTTATAATCCTTGCTTATAGTATCATTGTCCTTGCAAATTTAGAAAACAAGTATTATAAAAAAAGCTTGAGAGACATTCAGTGAGCTCGGAAACTAGTTATTCTCAGAAGAAAGACTAGAAATGAAGGACTTGAAAAAATAAATTGTTTTTTTTTTCCTAAAGAATTGAATGACACAACAGTAGATTTATCTTGAGTTAAATTTAAAATCAATACTGATTACATCATCTCAAATATAGAGCAAAGTAGATAAATGGATTGCCTGATATTGAAACAAAAACTGATGGGTCGTTTTTTGTTTTTAAAGTTATAAATATAAGATAAAATTCATATTATCATTTTCCATAAGGGACCGTCTAAGTATTCTTAAAGTACCTGCTCCAGTCTCAGTGTTTTATCATAAGCAAAATTGAGGAGAGTAGAGGAAGACCGGAGAGAGAAAATAATAAAGAAAAATTGCCTTCCCCAGAGTATTCATACTCGAAAATTAATCACACTTCCTTGTTTATATATGTCTCGAGAAGATATTCAGGAAAAGATTTGCCCAGGAAAGCCATATCATAATAAAAATAGGTGATGGTACCCACGTGTAGGAGTTTGCAAATTTCGCACACGTGCTGCTAAAAAAAATGACCGGACCGTAACGTGTCATCCATCAAGATTATAAGTTTCTTTTTCTCGTTAATTCTTACGAATCAAAAAGTTAATATTTCATGAAACACGAATTTTGTTTATTACGTATGTTTTGATCATCCACAATTAATGGGTTACCATTAGTAATATGTCAGAATTTGGACTCATTGCTATTTTAAAATTTTGGACAGCTTTTACATCGTCACATATACGTGTAATCTTTTTTAACGATGCAGTACATTTTTTAATTAGATTGATAAGTAAAATTACAATGAATTTAATCAAATTTCATTTAATCAAATTCGAATGGATATTTTTTTGTCACTATTTAACGATGCTTCTACAGTATCAAAAATGAGTAGAACAGCACGATACTTTCATTTCGAACGCTAATTTCCATACAAATTTAGTCGATAAAGAAAGCGTGGACTCAAACGTGCTTTCGCAAAAAGCCTTATGCGAACTTGACAAAGCGGGCCGCGAACCTTCTTAAAAGCGATTTATCAGTTTCCTCGAAAGAAAATCGCACTAAGCGAGATTGTAAAAGGTGGTCCGATTGAAAGAAGCGGAGGGGGTCGATTTGTGCGACAAGCCTGGTCTAACAATATCGCGGCCCATCCGAGAATAGCCGACCGCCGCCTCAAAATATATCGCATACGTATACGACACGGTTAATGAAACGATGTGACGGAGGTCGTTAGTATCTTCTTTGTGGGACGCGTTACGGATTTTGCGCGACGTCGCGCTGGCTGGTCGGGTTAAGCACGTGACTCGCGTGCACCGCGCCACGCTTTCGGTTATTACTGGGTTCACTGCGTCTCTACACGAGGTTTTTGAAAATTTACATAAATTTTACTTTGAAGAGAACTAAAATTGTCTGTTAAAAAATCGTATAAAATTGCACACACTAAATATAAAATTGCATGCACGCGGTGTAAGTAGATGAAGTCGTCAGTAGAAACAGCCGGCTATAGTTAGACACCGCATTTGGTTTGTTATTTGCATTTAGAGCTATTGTTTAAATGAATGAAAGAAGTGGATTAAGCGTTTTTTATTTGTATGTTTATAAAAATGATTTCATCTTTTTTTTAGTTATTTAATTTTGAAAGTTGTTCGTAAATGTTGCATCACATAAGTAGTAACAGTCACGTCAGCGGAAGAACTGTCTGTTTCTACTGATATATCAGACTTATACTTACGTGCGTCGCTCCTTTCCTTTGATATAAAGAAAATTCTTAGGCTTAGTTTTTGTTTGATAAAATTTATAAATAACAAAATATTAACTTTTAGTTATGACGATTGTACAAAAATAACTTGTTTGTTTTCTTTTACAATTTCGATGAATCTTTTAAATATAGGTTGCGCCAAAAAAATTTTCTTCGTTTTATCTTTTCTCACAAAAATATCAACATTGCGAAATACATAGATTCCCTCTAATCTAGTTTAATTATCCAAATTCAATTACCCAATCGCTAGAGAATAAACTTCTTAAAAGGAAAAGCTTCAAATTAAAGTGAAAGACGTGCGTCTATTTTTGGATACCAGTAAAGAAATGAAGAGAAAGAGCCAAGCCCCCCGACCGACCTAAACCGTGCGAAAGGCTCGTCGGAAGCCGTGTCGAGAGGTACAATAGCCGCGGGCCGAAAATACGCTGCCGCTTCACAAGAAAAATCCGTTTTCATCGCGCTACGCCGAAAACATTGGGGCCGATAAATTTCACGCTTTACTCGGCGGGACGTCCAATAAATAAATCGGAGTGTCGCCTTTATTTCGCCGATGGTAGTTTCCGAGTACGTGGCTTGAGGCTTCCAAAAAATCGTGGCCGCGCACTAGGATTAGCGTCGGCTTCGGAGAACAGGCCGTCACGCGCTGTCGCTGAGAGACAACAGGGTGGTATCGATGAAATAAGAGGATGTGCCGGACGCGTGAAAAGCTCGGGACTGCATTTGTTAAGTAATGGTATTGCTAATTCTAAGATGAATCGTAGATTATTAAAAGGAATTTTTTTCTTGTGCAGATATTACATTTTATTTCAAAGGCTAATGGAACATTATTAATTTCATGATATTTTTAAAAATGTTTCATTAAAAGTATCCATAAATAGCAATTTTTAATTATTACTGATGTGTCATTTTATTCTACTTTTTATTTATAATACAAGAAATACATTGCGCTTTTATAATACTATTTTTAAATATTATTCCAATAACTGACAACTTGTAATGCCCGTCAGTTATTGGTCTTCTAAATCGCAAATAGAAAGTTCCTCAATCACAATAAACTATATTTACTTTAAAGACTGAACTTCTTTTTCGCAAAAATGTTATTTTTGTTAACCATTTCTTTTATTATTTATTTGACTATTTTTTTAGACCAATATTTTTTATAAATTAAAATTTACATGATAATTTAAAGTAACATCCATTTAATGACTGCTATTTTTGGTAAGAAAAAAGGAAAATAATAAGCAAACGTAATCCTCTTGAAAAGACCCTCACGATCTTGCTCTGCATCTTTGTCGAGATTTCACAAGCTTGACTGTTTATTCAAGAGTCCGTGTAAAAAAGCTGCGCAGAGGAAATGTACCGAGAAGCTAAGATATCCCTCTCGAGGGTGTCTTTTTAAAAGCCTCCAGAGGCAGAGAATCGCACACACACACATATATATGCCCTATCGAGCTTCACAAATAATGAATTTCCTAGTAATCGCATTAGTGGTACTTCCTCTCGAGTGCATTGATTTTCACCCATTTCCCGATAATAGCAATTTCAACGAAAACTCATCATAGCAGCTTAGTATTCGCTTTCTTGAACTCAAACATATTATTATTGTTTTAAAAAATTACTAATTAATTAATTCTACTTTAAAGTAGAAGTACCTTTCAAGTACCTTTCAAGTAGAAAGAAAGCTATCAGAACTTTTAATGAGATTGTTAATAACCAAAACAAAATGACCGCATTTAATTGGTGATCAGTTTTATGATTATTTGCTATGAAACGAAAGTATGTACCTCTCAAATTAATTAACGTATCAACCCAAAACTTTTTCGCCGGGATTTTTGGAGCCAGAAAGTAGGTTGGTAATGTTTGCGCTGAGTAAACGGCTTATATAATCAGATTTTCGATGATGACCATCCGATTTCGAGACTTCCCCTTTTTTCCCCAATTCCCCTATGTTATTGCGTAATTCATATTCGGCGAGGGTGAGAATTGGACAGCAATTATGCCAGCGGAAACAACTTTATTTTCCTTTTATTCATTTAATATACTTATAATATTCTCTTTTGTGGCTTTATAAGCAATTCTGAACAATTGAAATGAAAGAATATTTATCTGAGCGTTAAATATTCTTTTATTGGCAATAACAGTCAAAAGGCTTTCTAATTAAATGATAATAAATGTGTCAATTTTATTATTCAATTCAAATTAAAAATAATTTCAAATTAGCGTTGAAGTTATTACACTTTACGCACCTAAGTAATACTTCGAGTTTAAAACAAAGTTCCATAACGTAATTTTGCAAGATATTAGTTATTGAAAAGAAAGCAAGCAGCACTTAGCGTCTTATTAGCGAACGCGGATTCTCGAGCACTTCTCCTCGAGCGAGGGTCGTTCATTATTGCCTAATTGCCTTGGCGAGAGGCTTTCGCAGATACCTCGCCTATCGAAGATATTACTCGCCGAAATAGTAGTCGACTCTGCTCTCTTATCGTAAATTGCGATTTATGAAGTTTCGAAAAACGCAAAAATAAATGTGTCGTGTATGACAGATTGACGAGTTCTTAGCCGCGAAAATAGACGAGTCTTGACCTTTCGCATTGTCAAGTTAATGCGACAGACGTGGAAATAAATTCGCGACGCGAGGTAACAAATGATATTTGGACAAGGGGGCAATTCTTGTTTGTTATAAATTTAAGAGTTAATAATATTTGAAAGTTTACTGCGTCCCTACACATAAGTTATATGTTGCGTGTATTTGTTCTTGAAAGTGAAATTTATGTAAGATTACCTGTTTGTTTGTTCCTCCCCAATAGAGGGATTCTCTCAATTTATTTTTAACTGTTTTGATTTAATAAACTTTATTCACTTATGAATATTTTTTTGTATATGCAGCATTTCAAACATCATTATTTAAATTATACTTAGCATTTACAAAATTCAGATTCTATTGCTTATTACCCAAGCACACAAAAATGAAAAGTTACGTATTACAGAGACGCCACTGTGGTATCTTTACATTTTTCGGGTCGTTAAACCGAAATCATTTTCGTTGGACCCCAGGTCAGGTTCAAGGTCATTTCAAGATAAAATTTGCTGTTTACACATAAAGATAATTTTTAAATTTAGATCTGCTCTTTAATCTTTTAACATGACCTGTAGGTAGGTCAAAAGATTCCTGAAATTACAAAGAAACAGAATGATTGAAAAGTGAATTTTTATTTAGCTATGTTAATTGAAGTTCCTACAATTATAAACTTTTTAAATGATTTGTTACTCTGATGAAAACTTTTAGTGAATCAGTAAATCGAAGTTCTTACCTGCGTCTTCTTTAAATAATGATTAATCGATATGCTGCATTTTGTTAGAGCCCGCTAAGAGGTAAAAATATTGATATTACAATAAAAAGCGATATTCAATCCATGTAGACAGAATGAATACAAGTAGGTCGACACATTTCCAGTGCAGTAACGCGAGCGAGCGAGCGAGAAAAAAATAACACTCCATTAGCAAATCGAATTTCCAGCCTCAGTGGATGCAGGCGCAGCTCGCCGCGAAATGTGCATCGTCGTTGTCGGTGGAAAGGGCTGGTAGCCGTCGAACCGAAACCCGGGTATCGAGGTTCGGTAACCATGACAACCGCGGACCGCGGCGTGACATTCCCGGGGAGCCTGCGCGCCAGCCAGCCAACCAGCGAGATAACCGGAAGCTTGGAGGTGCCGCGAGGTCGAACAGAGCAAGAAGGCACGCAGGGAAGAGGGTTTTGGCGCGGGGGGTCGCCTCGTTGCGAGGTTCGTTGGTTAAATTACGATTGGGCTCGATTCTTCCGGAAGGATGGTAGCGCTGTCGGTTCGGACTTCTCGAGGAAATTATTTATTGTCGGCTCGAGCACAGCGTGGAAATTATTTAGGCACAAGATTGAAAAGTTAACGTTGCGTAAAAGAGATACCGTGTTCATTTATATTACAAAAGGAGTTTTTCAAACTCAATAGGGCGAAATCGTTTTCTAAGAAAGCAAAAAGTTTCAGTAGTTCTTTCTTTATATTTCAAGGAAGTCAGAAAAGTCGTATGATATATTTTTGAATTGGATGCCGAGTTGAATGTAGGATTCTATTTCGCTTCACCGAGAACTGCACTGAAAATCGATCGACTTTCTTGTGTTACGTAAAAAAAGATAAATTAAAGCAGTTAAAGTATCAAGAAAAATTTTCTTTTGTGAACGTAAATGTAACGAAAAAGTTTTTTATATAAAACAATTAACCTCAGAAAGCATTTAATATCCACAACCAATTTAAAAGAATCTAAAAATACTCTTCAAGTCGCGAAGTTTATTCAATTTTCATGATGTTTACAAAATATCTCTCTTAAATTAATTATTCAATAAAAAAGTTCAAGGATAAACTTGCTCCGCCGGAGTTCTCAAATTCATTACACAACAAAAGATCCAATTAAACATTCTTCCCGACAGCACGAAAAAAAAAGCAGCGCGTTATGAACCTTCTCGTTATTTAGTGCCGCGCAAAATCGAAATCTCATTAAATCGCATCACAAAAAGGGAAATATCGGAAACAAAAGACTAGGGTTTGCATGTACTGTACGGGGGCGCGCGCAAATTTCGCGACGCAGGTTTCCCCGGACTTCATTAAAGCAGCGCACGCGGGCGCCTCGTTAATTAAGTTCGCCAACTACCGCGTCCACCGCCGACGCAGCGGATCGACCCTTTTCGACGGCGGGCGCGCGTGATCCCGCCACCCCAGCGATTTCTCGGCACGAGCCGGCGTTCTATTTTGGTCCGATCGACATGATTATGGGGACGGGAAAAGGGGGTGGAGCAGTGAGAAATCGAGTTTTCTTTTGTAGAATATCAACATTTATTGTTCTTTATACACAAAAGGTCGCCTCCTTTCAACGCTATTCACGGCGCGTTCGCTGTGAACTTTTTTTTCTTTTCTAAACTTCATATACATATATATACTTTTTTATCTCTCGCTATTTACATTGATATCGCATCTCTATATAATACAACGAATATAATCTCGACGTAAAAATAAAGTCATGTCCTCTGAGATCGCAATAAGTGCCGTGCATCACGTACAAGAGTGTGTGTTTTTTATTATTTTTTCCATTCTCATAAACGTACAAATGTGTAAACGCACGTGTACGTCGACAGATTAGGCTTTAGATTTGGTAGATTGGTCGTACGTGATCACCTTTTTCATTCTCTAAAAAACCTATCGCTATATAAACCTACTTTACATACGCTAATTTTTGTAACAGGTGCTTGTTCGGTGAAAATTGACACTTGTCATTTCCTGTTCAAGCAATTACACATCGAATTCACTTTCGCCCGCAATATACAAAGTGCATGATTATACAATGGTTAATTCATTGTAACACGTAGACATTCATGTTTTAATTCGATTACTACTGTATATAGTATGAACTTCCGAATGTCGCACGCTCACGTCTGACATCCAGTTTTTTAGTTTTCAAGGCCGAGAGGGTTGGTTTACCTATTTCCGTTACACATGTGACAACAGTTAGAATACTTTGGGAAGTAATTTATTTACTACAGCGTTCATCATAGTTTCACAGCGGGATGTAGATAGTTAAATACTTTGCTTAATCGTCAGTATAATGTATGAATTATGTTGGCATTGTGTTAGGTAAAAATAACTTGTGTCCTTCTTATTCAGATAAAACGCATTCCAAAAGTTGTAAAAAGTGGTTTCGCCTATGGGAATTGCCATTGCTTAGAAATTTGTTCGATTGACTTTCACTTTAATTACTATTACATTGGTAACTACTTTACAATGAGTTATTAAAATGCGTTAAAATTAGACACAAATTAATTTTTTATGACTGAACAATCTAAAACATTTTTGTGAAAGTATTTTTAACTTTGTCAAGGAAAAATTATTTTTTATTCGATCTTTAAAATATTGTTCATGCATACTAGGGTTTTCAATTAGTATGAATACAAATTTAGTCTACACATCTCTACACAAAGATATAACGTTGAAACTTCATGTTACTAACAGTTTTTTAACCGCGATAATATACGATGATCATGGGGATTTCAAAAAGAAAAATTTTTAAAAGTCACTCGAGCACCGAGTTTGAAATATTTTGGACCCATTCGCTGGTGCCGAACAACTGGAAAATGAGGCAATCACAATTTTAATCTTTTGTACAATTTATCCAACTTTTTAAATATCCAACTTTTTAAAACTTCTAATATAAATGACGTTATTTTATTGACTCTTTGGCAAATTATTTATCAAATTATCAAATAACGTATAGTTCTTACGAATCATTTAATTGCTGATTGAATCTAACGAATCACATCCATTCAAAGGATACTTGTCTTATCTCTTACACACATATTCTATATAAATTTCTACAAGAATATACGTTATGAGCATATATCATGGGTTTTGTCTTTTAAGAGACAATGATCGTACCATTTTATATAAAATTTTACTGCAATCGTACCGGTTTTTTCTTTTTTCTTATGCCTGGCAGTCTCGGTACTTTCAGTTTATTTTCCCATTCTACAGAAAAAAATAGAAAAATTCTGAATCCTTATAAAGAAAAATGAAAAAAGAAAGCAATTGTTACAAAAGTTCGATAAAAAAACATTACACAACTTTTTTGAATTTTCTTGAATACATCATTAAATAATGCAAAGTCAAGAAATTTGAGTACGATATAACAAGTTTTCGAGAATGTAATTTTTAATAATTGAATGTCTTACGTGGAAGCATTTATTGTCTCTGCCGTTCAACTAGCGGAGTTTTGGATCTCTTTATCTCTGTCCTGCTTTTCTCATAACGTGATCATCGATACAGTAGTATGTTAGCTTCGTAACGAGGCACTTACGAACTAATTAAATTAATAAAAGAAAAGACTTCTTTCTCTCTCACTGATAATTGTCTTCGTACAAACTAATCATTTGTCATCACAAAAATGAATTTTCCAATCCATTTTTCATCACTGGGACATATTTTGAATTTTGACTGGTTAGCAAGACAATGTCTTCGTCCCGCGACTAAGTGAATCTGCATAATTTAAGAGGAGATTCCAAGTTTTTAGTGAGCTCCTCAGCATTTGGCACATTCCTCCAAGTGCTCCTGTAGCTCCTTAGTTAGGCCAATTTCGATGCAACTGTACTTCCGGCTCTTCACAGCGACCTTCATGCAAGGTTCGCTGGATGATCTAACCAAGTCTCACATGGATCCGCTACCGAAGCTGGAAGACAGGAGTCCGGAATCGCTGAGGTTGGAATCACATTGCATGACCCACTCCCAAATCCTCTTGGTCATGTCCTTCTGATCAACCGTTGTCTCTAGTCCATAACTGTTTAGCAGTTTTCTCAGTTTGTTCTTATTTTCGTCGAAGTTATTGCGGTCGTCGACGATAGTATCTAGGTAGAGTAGACTATCCGCTCTCCTGGCAAAGTTCTCACTAACATCGACTGACGTGGATGTTGCGCTGTGACTAAGTTTGCTGTTACACCAGGCATCCTTGAGGTACTTGTTAATTTCGGTGACAAGTGGCCGCTTCTCAGCCTTGTGCTCGAAGACTCGCCTGAAGTATCTTAACATCCTTGGCGTGAACCTCCGGAAATTGTTTGGGATTTTAGTTGTGCGTCTCTTGAGCCATCGTTGAAAGGCCGAGTAATCAGGATCCTGGATCAAGTCAGCGCATTGCCACGGTGGATTGCCGGTTAGACATACGAAAAGAACAATACCAAACTGCCAGCAGTCGGCACTCCTCTTGCAGGTGTACCTTTCATTTTTAATAATCTCGTGGATTTCAGGTGGTAAAAAGGGTACCCATGTGCATCTGATCTTGCTGACCAGGGTGCCTTCGCGTTTTGTGCAACCAAAATCGCAAAGTTTAATTTTGGACATATCTTGAGTGAACACCAGGATATTTTCTAGCTTCACATCTCGATGAGCTAGTTGTTTGGAGTGAAGGAAATCCAAAGCAGAGGCCAGCTGGGTTGCAATCTTCTTGCAGACATCTTCGCTAAGACCACCGGCCTTGACATTTCCCGCTAGATCGCCATAGGGGGCAAACTCCTGTGCGAAAACGTAGCAGTTCTCGGCCTTAAATGCCACTGCATACGAGCACAGAATGTTAGGGTGTGGACTTAAGTGATACGAGTAGTGGAATTCTCGGAAGAAGTCCCTCTCAGTAGTGAGTTCTTGGTGGACAGCTTTTAAGACTACCCTTGTTTGGGTCCTCTTGTGAGTTGCCAGAAGCACCTTGGCAAAGCTCCCCTCACCTAGGGTCCTCTCCACATTATACTCCTTCGCTAATTCAATTTCCTCCAGGGCCACCTCCTGCACCTTGTGGATTCCAGACTCCTTTTTCTCGTGCAACTTCATCTGGAACACAAACGTGAACGAATACATGAATACGAATAATTCAATCAACACTTGAATATCAGAATAATTCTAAAATAACGTCTTATTAATAGGGATCGATCGATAGGCCGTCATATATACACAGTTAAAATAAGGATGTTCTTAAAAACCCGGAATCAGTACGTATCTACCGCATCAATAATTACTTCTTGCTGTCACCGTGACACACAATCCTCCAACGGGAGTAAGACTATCTATTTTCAGATTACGATTGTTGGTCTCGACGAAATCCGAAAGTAGCGCTCGACAGATTCGCGCGACGCCTAGGGTCAGCTCTCGACCTAACTCGATACGCTGTAAAATGCATAAACTTCTCTCTCACACATGCACTCGACCCGGCACGCTAAAGCACGCGCATAATCATTAATTCATCCGGAAGACTCGCGAGTGAGGGAAAGAAACGCGTCATCGACTACGTCACCGCTCGGCGGTAAAAGCAGTGAGCGCTGTTTATATATAGTCTAAGGTTGAGCATGCACCGATGCGACGGTTTCAATGGATATGCGCGTAATGCATGTTGACGGCATCGATCTGCCGTGTGAGTTCGCTCAATCGTGAAACGAGATTTTCATGTAGCTTGTCTTTCCGGCTGTCGAGTTTTACAGTGAGATAATAACCCGCGTGGGATGTTCATTATCAGGACGAAGGCTTTAATTTAACGTAATTGAAAATCCGCCGGAGCAGCGTAGGCTGTTACGTCGACGGGTGATTTAAATGGGTCATAGCTATAGTTTCGCGGTGCATTTGTTGTGGACTGAGTGGCGGGCGTCGATTTTCCCCGGAGAAACTGGACTGGAGCCTGACCGTCGGTTCGTAGATCGATCGTCGCGCGGAAATGCAAGTCGATGTTTATTGGCACGGAGACCGCGAAAGTTTCAAATACAATGCAGGGTGAGAAGCCGATTGTTTACGAGGCGCCGCTCGCGCGGATGCAACCGTCTCGCCGCTCACGAGCAGCTTCAACTGGCAGCGAAGTTCCGAACTTTCCGAGCGAGATTTACGTGCAAGCTCGCGTGCCGTTGCAGTTTTTGGGACTACTTGAACGTAATAATTCGTGAGAAAAGTAAAAATGGAAGTAGAGCATCGCTAACAAGAAGCTGGGATCTTGTTTTGGACTATACTGGCTCGTTAAAATATTTTCCTAACGCGTGGCGTAAACCACTTAGTAAGAAACGAGTGAATATATTGGCGGTGCAGCACGCATTTCTTATAATCTTGGGTTAGCTTACGTTTGAAACACCTACTCTTAGTGGGAATTGACTCATCAAGTAAATATTATCAGCTTCACTCAAGTACTGTTTTCTACGTCAGTTCAATCAGTTTATTTTTTTTTGCTTTAGATCTTTTATTTTCTCTCTTCTCGATTATTAAGCTGTAAAGTTCTTGGAATGAACAAGATACATGTATGACGATTTTGTCTGACCATGCATTTTCGTTTTTAATATAAATGTTTAAATTGCATTTTTCAATTATTTCTAGTGCAGATATTTTTACAAATCATAAATTAGCTATTACTGAAGGAGCGGCAATCGTTCACTTTTTGGCAGTTCCTTCACCGGCGCTTTATTGGAGATTTGCCAAAATTCTCCATTAGCTCCTACCGACAATTAAATGTTGCGGCTCCGCAAAAGTGATCTGAGACACTTTTGTTTTAATCCAGTGTTGTACAGCCTTTCCCGGAATTGTTCTTTTTTTGGCCGATTAAATCACTGACCTAACAATATTCCATTTATCCGATCGATCGATTGCTTTTTGTATATTTCATTTTTTTTTTACGTTTAACAATAATTCATTTTTATCTGGATTCAATACTTTAATATGATTATAATGAATAATCATGCAAATATCTAATGAATAATAAACTAAAGAAAACTGACGCAAAACCTCGTATTTACTCATTCAAATTACTGCAGTTATAAGATAATGCGAGCTTTAAGCTTGCATTATTATAGGTGAGAAAAATCAATTCGTTGTAAAAGCAAGTAATGACGTTAAATGTATGGCGAAACTTATAGATTTGCAGTTCTTTATGAACTTGACATTAAATACCACACGAAATATAACAAATCGCGATATATAGAACTCAGCACCCAGTACGTAGTAGCCCCCAACAGACACTCTAAGGATAGGCCTCTTACGTCCGAACACCCTATTCCCGCTGGACCAGACGTCCAAATTGATTTGAATGGATGCAATTGTACGCGTACGCGCGAGCAGGGCTCGATCCGGCAGCGCAGCTCTCGTTGCCTCCCGAGATCAATAAAGGCCTTGTGCGCTTGCGGGCGGACCCCGCGCGTACGCGTGCTTGCAACGCCGCAATTGTCACAGAACCCGTTCACAGTAGCACCTTGCATCCACCTGGAGTCCCGGTTCTTATCTTATCCGACTTCGAATGGCACCGCGGCTGATGTACTAATTGAATTTTCGATCGACGTTCATTTCGTCACGTCTCGATCGAGTCGCCTAATTATAGCTTTTCCTAGTTGATTGATTGACTTTTAACGAGGGGAGGTTGATGAAAAGGTGCGAAGTGCTAACTACTTATTTATATGAAGTACAGTTTGATTGCAGTTCGTCATATTTCAATGAAAATAAAGACATAATAATTTGAAAGTAGTTTCAGATGGTTATCCGTAATTGCATAGTAAACTAATATTTTTTTAAGTGATAACTTCATTTTTAAGTGATGACTATCGCGGGAAGCTCCTCCAGAAATGTACATAGAAGTCGCGACGATCTCCCGCGCTTTTATAAAAAAAGAAAACGAAATCGTTACACGAGAGCAAAAAAAGAAGCCTCCTCCGGTCCAGTTTTTACCGGTTTTCGCCGACTGTCACAAACGCTTCCCACGCTTATATATAGCTTTTTGTTTTTGTCATGTTTATTTTAATGTTCAGCGGGAGTCGGTCCGATCTGGCTGTTTACGCCATCCGCAAAAAAGTCACGCCACCCGATCGGAGAAAGCCATCACATTGCACAAACTCACCTTTTGCGATTTTCCGTCGAGGGCCCGGCCACGCGAAGAATCCTGGCACGACGTTATGATAACCATCGGCTGAGCTGGTCTGCGTCTATCTCAGCGATCCTCCCTCGTTTTATCACTCCTCTTTATCTGCACGCGGTTTTTTCTTCTTCTTTTTCTCTCTTTATCTCCCGCTCTCGGTTTCAACGGCTTTGCATGTCACTGGCTCGCGAACACTAGTCACTGACTGCTCGGCGCTTACATTTTCGGCGACTGCGCGGTCGGCGGCTCTCTCGCGTCTGGAGGCGTCGCGACGCCCGGCCGAGCTTTTATAGCCGCGCGAGCCGGCGACGCAGGCGCCCGCCACCCCCCGGGCTCGCGCGCAGCTCTTATCGAGCGCCGCCGGGGCGGCGATTGGCTGCGCGCCGCGGCGCGACCCGCCGCGAAGGCTGACTCCCGCGCCGGGGTCCGCTCGAGACTTCACCCTTCGGCCGGCCGGGCCTTGTTCAATTATTTCGCTGTTGAATTTTCGCCGGCGCCGAAAGTCGGCCGCCGCTGATTAAATCATGCAGCGCCGCCGAGGTAATCAGGCTAAGCCGAAAATGTAGGCTGCCGCCGCTCTTTTATTTACTCGGGTTCGATTGTGCTCGGTCCTTTTGTGATATTTTTTGGCTCTGCTAGAAGAGCTTGATTGAAGATGAGACGGTTAAATTCTTCGCTTGAAACTGGAGTAATCCGCTGTCGTTTATTATTTACTTTTATTTTTAATTTTGTTTACTTCACGTCGAGACGGATAAAAAAATACATGAAAGTAACTTATTTCTTTTATTTTGATCCAATGCAATACAATTTTTTGTTGTTAGTTTTATTTTATGCCTAATAATATTGTGTAAGATCATTAATATCAGTCATTAAAATTGTTTTTTTACGTAGAGTTTCAATTACATCGGCGCGTCTTAATATCGAAAAATTTCCAATGTGAATTATATGGATATGTTCTCATCGTATTCTATTTTAATAGACAATTCTGGAGCAGACGGTTTTATTCAAAATTAATTAAAATCTAAATCAATAATTAATGAATTCGATAATCTTAATTATCGTATTTTAAACTCTTTTATTTAAAGAGTTGAATCAATTTCAACAGGCAGAAGTATTTTAATTTGAAGTCCCAGTAATTTTATACATTGACTGAAAATGTGTGTCGCTAAATCTTTGAAATAAACTTTTTCCCGAGAAAAGCTGTTTTGTCAATTTCGTTACCAGTTTATTCCGGTTTACCAACTTAGACTTTATCATAAATCTCGTCATGTATGTAAAGAGGAAAAAGTGATAAAATAATTAATGGTTCCCGTTGGAAGGAGTAAAAGTAGGATTTTAAAGATCCGCTCTAAATTTATATCGCACCTTAAACTGACAAGAGTTAGACTTACAACCAGACGTTCCGATATGTTTACAGAAAGCTTTTCTAGCGCTGTGCACCGTATTGTTATAGTCAGGAAAATTTGCGAGTCAATGTTTTCTTAACAATTTGAAACTATTTCAACGAACATGACACATCGAAAAACAATTCCTCAAACTATTTACGCACCACGTAATTTAGCAAGTACGCTCTGTTTATTGGTCATTTTAAAAATAGATCTGATAGTTCCGTATCAGGCGTCGCATGGTGACTGCGGATTGCCGATATCAATTTTCTCACGTGAAAAATCCACGATAAACAAAAGCGGCTATTAAAACTATGATTTCATTCTTTTGGATTTTGAAACAGACGCTATTTTCGTATGCAAATCACCACTTTGCACGCTCATTCGTATCAATTTAAACGAGAAGAGGGGCGGAAAAAATTTTACGCGTGACGTTTTTCGATTCGCCGATAATTTTAATGGAGTTAAAGTCGGTGCGTGGGCGTAGGAGCTTGCGGGAACGACAGGATCTCAGGGGGGTACAGGCGCGTGGGTGTTATCCCTCCCTCCCTCTTTCTCTCTATAATTCTATCCGAGCGTCCGCACAAAGTACTGAGAAATCCGCGGCTTCTACAAAGAATCGACTGGAGCAATCAATGCAAGCTCCGCGGAATTCGAAATTTTTGTTCTACGAAGTTTCGTGGAAAGTGCATTGAATTTTTCTTTGTCCTCGCAAGTATTATGCGCATCACCGCAACTGCGAACGCAACAGATTTTTTAGATGCAAATTATATTAATGCCGCTTAAAATGCATATTGCACTAGCTTACCTGAAAATTTTATGATACAGGAAGTAAGTTTGCGATTTTTAGAAAATTTATAAAAGGAACGCATAACTTTAATAAATACGTACCAATATGGAATACTATTTTTTTACATTTTGTATTTTATAAATTTACTTTTTTAATACATCCGTTATTCGCTAATTTATCGAAAATTTGTGTTAGTATAACAATAACTATAAATGTTTTTATTTTAAATTTTAACTTTTAAAAGCTTCTATAATAATAAAAACAATATGGGTACCGTATTTTGTTTCAATGAATTGGATTTTTATTATTGTTCAAAAGCCTATTGTCATTTAATTACGAAATGACTCGCACAATCGTCTTTTCAACTGTTAAGTAAATACCATTGCGTTTAAATCGAGTGCAACCAACTTTGTAATGGAACTTACAATAAATTGTTTAGCCTGAGCTTGATTAGTACTATTACCGTTAATCGAAATGGAAACGTTTTGTTATTTTAATTTAGTCTGTCAATTAAAAATCTTAGATATCATTATATTTCTCAGTCTGCATTTGTATGCCCTGGGGAATCCCGGCTGAAAGTTTGGTTGTACTTGGAAAATGAACCACAATGTATACAAGAAGAGATACAGGCAGTATAATATACTTTGAATGTGTTAGGATTGGTGCGTCATAAAATAAACAGGCAAAAATGATTTTTCATCTACCGAAACGTATATGAAAAAAAATAATTTTTTTACTGAGCATTTAAATATTTCAATAATTATAATTCAGAAGAAACCTTTTTATTTAAACATTGAAGGTGGAGAAGAGTCAGTTTTGTAAGGGATGCCATAAAAAGGTTTCTCTTTGAAAATCAAATCAAAATTGCATACAATGCATGCCATTGTATATTAAATCCAATTTATTCAATTATTGGATTTCTATTTTGTTTTGGTCGATATCTAAATATTTTTTTCTACCAATTTTTTAAATTATACTAATTTGGTTTGCAAGCTAGTCTAAAAAAAGAAATCCTATTGTATTTTACACATAAATATGAGTCGATGCACTTACGCGCATATTATATCTAACATAAATTAGAAAAAATCCAATATTGTTTTTGGAAGAAATCCATATTTTTTATATAACTGCAGCACAAGCGGTTTATGGTCTGAAGCACAGCTTGCAGTATTATTCCGGAATATTATTTTAACGATGTTGATAGACGGTATATTTTGGCTGTCAACACCTTAAAATCTTCATTTATGAAACGCATAATAAAATTGCGAAAATTCTATTAACAATTAGAGAAAAATTATAACACAAATTTGTAGGATACTTATAGATCTTTGTAGTATTGATATTTAGTGCAATGACATTTTAGACTCTGAACTCATCCAACATTAAAAGACCAATCTCGACATGAAACGAGTAGGTATTAGTTTCAATCTACGTTAAAAATGTGAGTGTACTACTCTATATTTATACTTTACTTTTACTTAATGACGTATCCTTAAAATAGTTTAGTTACGCATCGGTTACCCAAAACTTTTTAATAAAGACTGCCTGCTTCGCTTGAAGCTTATTCGAGAGCACGTTAAAAATTCTGCGAACCTATCGCAGCGATATTTTCTACTGGTTATAGCAAAATCCAATTTACATGTATAGAAACCTCTTCCAGGAGAATTGTTAACTATAATTCTTCAAACCGCGTTCTCCATAGAAGCGGCATAAGCTCTAACGCGCTTTTTCCCGTAAACTTCGATTTCCATTTAAAAACTAATTCTACCACCCTTCACTTCTATTGTAATTTGATACCGTATTTCAGGCCACTTAAGATGCGCAAACACAATTAGAAACTCTACTTATTTGATGTTGCCGCACCTTCAGAGTTTGCTCCTTCACCCATGAAGTCACTTACGCGTGACATGGTTTTTAAAGAAGAACGTGATACTAAATTTTGATTTTTTAAACCGTGTATCATTTAATTAAACCGTAATTTAACTTCATAAAGTAATAGAAGATGAACTTTGTGAAATATTTAATTCAACAATTGATAGCAATTAGTATTTTTTTTTATTATACTGCTAAAAATCATCAATTTTATATCTTTTTGCGTTAAAAATATTGGTTGACTAGAGCTAAACTTCGACATTTATTTGTGTATGTAAGATGCGTAATGAAAACATGCCAAGTTTCAACAAAATCTGTGTTCTGATATTAATTCTAATACTCCTAGTTAGTTAATACAGTTAGAGCACTATAAAATTTATTAGATCAATAATTCTTCAACGAGCTTTAATGAAGATTCAAAAACAAATTTGGAATTTAAATTAATTTAATATTTATTCTTTAATGAAGTCCGTCAATTTAATGTATGTAAATGTTTATAATATGACTTATTTTATATAAGCAAGTCGCATTATTTCATTTTAACAATTCATTGCAAATTCGAATCCGCACCGCCGTGAACTGCATTATAAATACTTATATTACCTTCCTTATTGCATTTCTTGTAAGCAAAACTATTCTTTCGGACGATCAATGCTCTTTTGAAAATAAAACGCTATTTTTCCTTCGAACCCCACGTGTAGGCGCATTACCCAGTACCTATACTCAAAACGCTTTATGACAAGTTCATTGAAAGCACGGATGAGTTTTCCGACGGCTGTAAACTCCCGGGCGATTACGCCCCCTTCCCTTCGCGGGGAAACGATCTTTTCCACATCTAAGGGTCGCGCGTGCCCAGTCGTACATATCGAGTACTTCGCCGCGGCTGAGGGCAAGGGCGACGAGCTTGGTCGCACCCCGCGCCAGTTATGCCGCGTGGCCGCTCTATAGCAACGTGACGTGCACAGAGCGGCTTTACGGCGCTTGCATAACGAGGGCTATTTTTACGCAACAGTGCGCCATTGATTATGCTCCACGGGTACTTTGTTTCCAGGCGCTGATAATCCCCTTTCCGTCGGTGCCTCTGTGCGCGTCACGAGCGCGAAGGTGTCGGCTCTGTCCCTCCTCCCTCCTTCGTATAAAATCGACGCTTTCGTCGGAGCGAGGCTCGACATTGTTTTTACTGCTTAACGGAAGGACAGGCCAGACGCGGCGCGTGGCTTCCGTAATGCGGTGTACTCTCTTGACCAGATGATGCAACGCCCTTTATGAGGGGGCTTGACGCTATCGACTCTTCGATGACGCTCTCATCCTCGAGGACTGAGCGTTTATACTAAGTGCTGATGGATAGGCTATCGCTTTTTTTTGCATTCTTCCGTTGTTTTCTATCTGGAAAACTTTTTCTTTAAGGGATTCTAAATGCGTTAAGGAAGACTTATATTGTTGACACGTGAATATTGTTTTTATACTGCAGTATTTATATACAGCACTTATATAAAATCTTGTAAAAACTTTTGTCGCATAAATAACTGATCAGATAGTTGGCAGTAATCAAATATAGAGTACAATTTAGAGTACATGCAACATAAAGATACTTTATCGTACCAACTTCCCCATGTCAGCTTCTGTTAAAGTTGGTCGTTCATAGCAATTAAGGCAAGATCAAATCGAAAGTTCGATGTAAAAATACGCGCGTCGATGAAGCCGCGCGTGTAACTCCGAATAAAAGCCCGCCCGAAGGCCACGGCTGGATTCAGCGCGTGCACGTGCCCGTTCCGCCCGTATCCACGGGGAATGTAAACGAGGAAAAACGCGACTTTCTCGCCTGTCAAGCGCCCCCTCATTTTCCCTCTGAAAAACGAAGCTTTCATCGCAGAGGATAACGAGCCTCGGCCCGCGGCGCGTGTCGATGCTTCACCCGACGTCCCGCCTACGCTCACCTACGTCCTAATCGGCTGCTCGGCCCTGGATTCTCCACGGCTCTGTGCGCGATCGGTTTACACGTTTATTTGCCGCGCGGAGATTTGTCCCCCGCACAGCTTTGCCTCGGGGGCGGCTTGTTTAACTTGGCTTTTTCGTGCACGTACGTTGACTTTGAGGTGTTTGCGATTCCCTTCCCTTAGGAGGTGCGAGATTTTCGTTAAATTTTTTGGGGGTTTTTATTTGTTGAGGTGATATAAACTTTGGCTTGATTAAATCTCGCGGAGTTTATTAGGCAGGGATGCTGGATAAGAAATTGTGAGAAGTTGGAGACTTTTGTATTGGTCGATATATACATTATTCAATTTATTTAGATTTGCTTGAATTGAGTTGAATATTTGAATTTTAAATTAATTTTAGACATAAATAAGTACTTAAATTAAGAGAATATTGGATAATACCAGAATGTAATGCTAAAAACTTTAATGTATTTAAATTACTTTTCCACGTGTACTGTGCATTTCAATTATTTTGTGCTCAACTTCTTTGAAACAATTTTTTAATACAAGTCTTGAAGAAGAACTGCAATAAATACTCATTTAAGCAGTTTTTTCAGTAACTATAAAGAAAGTCGAATCTAAAAAAACGATCGCGAAAGAACAATCTACTTTATTTTGTCGATCATTAGGAATGTCCATAAAACACGACTAAGCCATTTCCCAGTGGCTCTGAAATTTTCGACAATTGCTTATTGATTAATTGATAAAATAAGTTTTATTTGAGATCGTAAGAAAGATAATATAAAAATATCGAACACAATTTACATTCGAGGCGCACCTGCGGCCACTCGGCTATTTATTGTTACAATTCAATCGTTCGACTTATCGGCATCGCGCGATCGACTGCCTATCCATCGGGACGCGCGCGTGGGCAGTTTCGCGTTAAACTCCCCGCTACTAGCTTTTACATAGAAAATGAAACAATGCTCCGCGTACTCAGTGTTTCATTTATTATATAAGTGCAACGCCGAGCGTTGTGTTCAATAAAAACTATGAAAGGACATATCAAGCTATTCACCACTTCACATTAGCCGTCATTACGTTAAATGTTCAACAGGTACTTATAGTAGCACGCGAGGCCTTAATTTAAAATAAATGTATCTATCAATAAATTAACTTGTATAAACATTACGAACGAGACAAAAAATTAACATAATTTAACAACACAACAGTAAAAAAGCTGCGTAAAAAGGGAATAAAACGATCATGGATAAAAGTTAAAAGCAACCGACGTGCAGTCGACAAGGAGTCAATTTTCCTCGTCGTCGGAGCTGCTGAGGCAATCGTAATCGCTGGAATTGCACTCGGAGTCGGTGTTGTGACTACCAGCCCCGCTGCTGCCGCTGCCCTCGCTGCTGCTGTCAGAGCTTGAGCAAAAGGAGCTGTCCGTCGTGGTAGCGGTTTCGGTACTCGAGCCAGAGGACAGGAGGCGATCGTGACTGCTGCTGTACTCGCTGTGCTCAGCTGTGCGGTTAGTGCTGTTTGTGCACGATGACGACGACTCCTCGCTGTCGGCATCAGCGTCGCTGCTGCCTCGGGTAGTAAAGGTATCGTCCGAGTCCGAACTGCTCGTACTGGCGCCTGCAACAAGGCGCACGGTGTTTAACCTTTGTTTTTCTGGATGAAACGCGATAGAGGGGATATACTTAGACCGCGGAAGCTTAGGGTAATGACAGGAGAGCTGGGTTGAACGATTGTCGGAATGGACGGATAGACTTTGTTACGCTGACTCTCTTGAGTCTTCTTCGAAGAGTAAACAGTACGGGGAACTGTTTTCGTTGTAACTGACGGTATATTGACATATTTTTCAGCTTGAGTGAATTCTGGATTAGAAAATCGAACGGATTTTTAGTTGTGCATTGAATGAAGGGTTGCTCAAAACAAAGAATTATTGATAAGATGAAAAACTCAAGAAGTTATTGACACTTGCAAGTAGTCCAAAAACAAATTAATCATTTTATTTAAAGAGAAGGTATTCTTTTATTTTGAAAGTGAATTGAATGTTTTTTTAATTTTAAAAATTATTTCACTAAATAAAAATTAAGTTCTTATGACACAGTTGTACTTGCGGCGCGTCAACTTATCAAGTCCAAAAATAAACTTATCCGCGAACACCTCGTTTCCACGCGAAAGCCACGAAAAAGTAAGAGTCGCCAAATCTTTCCGAGAACGAGAACAAACTCGGAGAGCCAAGCATTTAGGCTTTTGTATACGCTTTTAAAGTGGTTGCGCGAATAAAGCTTACAGCGTAACATGGCGTTGAGGAACCCGCGGTTGCGTGCTCTTCTACGAAGACGGCCGGGGATCTTGTTCTTCGGTCCGATGAAGTGCTTCTTCCGTCGACAGTCCGTTTCGTACAGAGAAGTAGACTCCGAGCTGCTCGGTGAGTCTTCCTCTGAATCTTCCGTGTGCATAAGCCCTAATTCTTCCACCATCTTCTCGCTTTGATTTTACTTTATGATGACGGAGATCAATTGGTGAAGTCGATAAGATGAGCGTTTGGGCTATTCATGCCTGGCATTTCAATATGGACAAGTTGTAATTATAATTACGAAAATTGTAAGGCAGATATTTTATATGAAGAATAATGTTTTTTGAAAAAACTCTAAATACTATAGAAAGAAAGGAAGCTTTCAAAGTAACAGGAACAGAGTATTTAGCACGTATGCATAAACTATTCATATGCCGATTGCACGGTAATTTGTTTATGCAAACATGCATTAAACAACCTATTTCTGAACTCGTTTCTCGGTATTCGTTAAATAAAAAATGCTTTGTTACCGTGTTAAAAGCAGAAGCTCCAAACTCAAATATTATCCTGCGAACGTCGGCTATTCAGCTCAGGCTCGCGTGCACTAGAACAATCAACCCGCGGGCAAGGCGAGCTTCTGTCAGGACTCGCAGCAAGATGAGATTCACCACCTCCCGCTGTTTTTTTACCCGTGTAAAGACTGCGATTCCGAGAAATCCGACGACCAGCCCAATGGAGTACTACGACTCGTCTTCTCTTTGAGAACGCGAGAAACGCGAGCATCAACAAATACGCGCGACCCTCGATCCGGTCTACCCGCGAGTTCGAGGTAAACAAAGAGATGGATACCGAAAATACGGGGACTCGGTCGACGACTGATGCTAACTGAGCAACTTCCCATCGCTCGGCTTTGGCGCACGTATAGGTTTCAAATTGTTGCTTTGCGTTTTACTTTTTCTGAAGGAGATGCCTTGAAATATCAGTATTATGTATAAATTTTATGAATTTATGATAAATATTTTAAGGAACTGTAAAAAATTGTGTTTCTACTTAAATAATTATTTTATGGTAACAATTATTGAAATTCAAAGTGGAAATGGAAGTGGCTCTTTATTCTTCTTCATAGAATACTCTAAATCTCCCTTTATTTTCATATTTTTTAATTAATTTTTAAAAATCTGGGTTATTTCACCATTATTTATAATTTTTACATTAAAGATCTGACGTCGTTAACTAATTATAATTATTGTTTGCATTTGCATTGTAATAAGGGATAAACCTTGCATTTATTATTAAATTAATTGTTACTAATTATTTTATATTTTAAAAACACGTGCTATTTTTTGTATAATTACGTGAGATAAGCTCATGTTATCGTCAGACCCGAGAATATTATATAATTATGAAACCAAGGTAAACGAAGTGTAACGAAGGTATCGAGTATTGACGTTCAATACTGACGTCATGCTTTTGTGTGCATTGACCGTTGTGCATAGGACTTGTGAATAATGAAGAAGCTGTACTCCGAATTCGATCGATAAAAAATCGTTGAATGAAAATTGTCCATCATTGGGCCAACATAAATAAAAATGAAAAAGTAGGTAGCATCCTTTAAAAAGAAGACAAATTGTAAAGTCCTCCATTCATCCCATTTCGTCATTTCTTTTTAATTTATTCACGAGGTTTTAAAAAATTTTATTTGCGTGATGACGACATCCAGATCCCCTCATGCATTTCCTCAATTTTTCAAAGCGCGGCAATAACAGTGATTGACACTAATACTAGTAGTACGTGAAAAATCAAGTTTATAAACCGAATTATAACTGTTCCATTCATTATATATGTTAAACTCTTAAACGGTGCGACGGTCATCCGTAATTTCACGCATTCTCTTCGTATTAGTTTCGAACTACCGTAAATCGAGGACGTATCACTGTCGCTGGAATTCGAACTTCTTTTTCCTTTTAATCAAAGCATATGTATTGCGTTGAATAATCGGAGCGGCTAAACAGGATCGCGCGGTTAACACTTTGAAGACATGTGTACCTATGGGACAAAAAAATGCACTTGGTCCGTACCGTCGTTGAATATTTACCAAGCCACGTCAGAATTTAAAATTCCTTTTGCGCGGCACCCAGTTTCATTTTTGCTCTCACTTAAATGCGTGAACGAACTATGGAGAGACCAGCAGCACTTAACGACCCAACAATGGGCTTATGTACTTTCGTTCGTTCATAGAGTTAAAATGTAAATGTTTTGACATATTTCACGTATCCCTGAAAATAGAAATTTTTTGAGGCTATTGTTTTATTTTTTAAATTAAGAGAGTTACTTTTTTCCGTAATACTCAGAATAAATTTGTTAAAATAGAATTTTACAGAATGCAAACAGTTTAAAAATAGAAATATTTATCTATCATACTGATTTAAATAACAGAGAAAGCAAATACTACAGTTTAAACAATCCATTGATTTATAAATCCTATGTTAAATTTATTGGTATTAATCTTGTAACTAATAATTATAGATCACCGACAAAATACTTTTATAACATTCAATTACGTCTAAAAATTTTTTAATTTTTGTTAATCTTTAACTCAATTTTATAAATATAAATACTACATAACGTGCATGTAAAATTTGACATTCATTACCAAGTGATTTTTTACGGGCTTAAAATTTAACGGTTTATTTTTCACCTCTTTGAATAGTGTCATGTATTTTCTGTATTGCCATTACATTTCATTGCAATATTACTGTTCTTCAATATAGAATTATTGTTTTCTAAAACAATTTATTCACGCTCATAAAATTTCTCGTAATTCAAGTCACGAAATCGTCTGAAACAGTCGCATAAACTGATCGTTAAAATGCCAATTTCGATGCATTTACAAATCTCTCCAGCATCCAACGAAATGAAATATCCACGAGCCCGGCGCCTCGCGAAACTCGGTTAGCCCAAAACAGAAGATATCCGCTGGCGGAAACGACGGGTCCCCGTGCGATGATGCTATGCAGCCGAAAGACCGGCCGAGAAATTTGGCACTGCGCCCGGCGCCGTCTCCCGTGGGGCTCGAAATCGCGCGCGTGACGTGGAATCGGCGAGCATCTGCCGGAGGCCGGAGCCGATTACGTCTCGCGCGGGCCCACGGGCTCCCTGGGAGACCAAAAAGAGTGCAAGAAACGAGGTGCGCGAAATACCTGCGAGTCTCCGGCGCGACTTCGCTCTTTTACGCGTGGGGCGACAAGTCAGCCCGGTGGATCGGGAGTCGCGAATTTTTCCACGACGCCGCACGTGCTACGCTTTAAAAGTGCGCCCGGCGTCCCCGAATATCTCAGCCTCAAATATGTTTTCGCCGCGGCGGATATGCACGTGCCCGCGATTGTTTTCGCACCTTTGGGGAGTTTTCTCTCGCGAAAATAATCAATCGGTTCTCAAGCCGTGATTCCCTTTTTTCATTCCGTAATCTGAGCTTGCGATCATTTTCGAACGAATCTTCAATGTGTTTGATAAACATAATTAAAATTTAAAATTGTTGATGGATCTTTAAAAATACGAGTTAGCACTTGTTCATTTATAATTATTATTTATTGCATTAATTCTATAAAGAGAAACAAAATAATTCAAATTGTGCTATAAAATAAGTACGACTTAGTTTGTACAGTCGCCTTAAATATCTTACACCTACAAACAACCCGATTAGGAAAAACGAGCAGTCCCGCGGAGCGACTACTCAACATCAAAGTCGGACGACGTAATTCTCGCACGCGCGTTCATTCAATAAACGGCGAAGGCGCATTTTCAACAAATAGCGAACGGGCCGTCGTTCTGCCGATCGAAAGACAATATTTACCCACGCTGAAAAACTGCAGCGAAAACGTTGAGACTTCGATTTTCGTCCAACCCTATTTTGTAAACCGGCAGTTCGTTTTTTGATCGACCTTCCTGTTACTAATTTTGGATCTAACTAATTTATTATTCGAGTCAAAAGAGCAGGGATTCATCAAGTCCTCGAATTTTTCTTAAGATTTTACTTTTTCTAACCATTTATAGCATCCGTCGTTTGACCCTGCAACATTGAAGAGCAAATATTTTATGAGAGCGCCGAGGGTAGAAATAAATTTTGTTCATCCTGCGCAACGCACAAACTCGGTATTGAACAGCTGTCTAGAGTTTACATGAGGATTTATTACAATCTTTTGCGTTGCACGTTCGAAAATCAAGATGAATCTTTTCTCCTGACGAGGCTATAAACATAGCTTTTACTAGAGTACAAGCTATGTATGATACAAAAGTATATAAATGATTTTTTGCTTTAATTTGGTGCGTGTTTTTTCGATATAAAAAGTAGATGTATTGCAATTAAAGAATATTGGGACGATTTAGCGGTTATCATTTGACCCGACAATGAAGACAGGTAGTCATAATAAAGTGTAGGAACTGTTGTTTATGTTCGTCTATCAAGAAAATATTTGGCCAGGCTTTCTATAGTTTTAAAAATTCTAAATTAGGATTATTATTTGTGTTATGCTTCGTGTACTTAAAATATTTGTATAATATTTAAGTGCTGAGGTACAATAACAAATTTTGCCATCTTTATGACTCATGTGTCTCTTAATTTACGGATACTTCGTAAAGTTTGCGGGAACGTTGATCTTAAAACCGTTATGTCATGAAATTTTAAAAAAGCGGAATGATAAGGAAATGTTTTCTTTTTTAATAAAAGAAACATCTCTTATGACATGAAGAAAGTTTGCTTATACTTCATAAAGGTCCACTGAATTCCAAGATAAATAACGGTGGAGGAAGAGTAATAAGGAAAGAAGAAAGTTTATACGCGAAATTTAGGTAACGTCCGTTCACTTAATAAAAATGTCAAGATGTAAAAGTGCACGTGCGCTTTGAGAAAACAGCGTGCTACGAAGACGATTTCGTATGCTTTAAAGGATCGTCCAAGATCTTTCTTCGGCCTTGGCGTGCGAGCAAGTTCAAAGAACTCGCTGGATACACCTACGACAAGTCGTTAGTCCGCGCGATTCTAAAAAGGTTTCGTCCTAAAAAACGGTGAAAAAAATTGTTCTTTAAGGCAGACTCATAACATGAATCTTAATCTCGCCTTATAGCTTTTTAAAAGAATACAAATGAAAAAATTTCGGATTTAATGTGTACCTTACTTAATTGCGGGATTTAATTCGAATATTATTACTTTCTCACGTGGGAGTGATGTTTCAAAATGATTTTATAGTAATCTACTATTGTTTCACATTGTCATTTAAATTATCATTTTTTTAACAAAAAAGTCAATAAAATTTGGTACACTTAGTATCGCAGTTCTAGTCAAATCAAATTTTAAAACAAGATCTTTTAATCACTAATTTTATTATCCAGGAAAGGTTTTACTTATTACAATTTAAAAATAAAAAACAGTCAGTGAATCATAAAACCATTTTGAAATGTTCGTATGCATGCACACTTATAAACTGTTCTCATTAAACTTTTCCAAAACATACATTCAAATAAAATTTTATGTTTCGTTTAAAATTTTTATTCTTATCAACTCTCATTACCTACCCGTTCGTAAAAATTCACATGAATATATTTTTTAATTAAGCAAAAACGCGGACCAAAAAAACGCCGTAACCCCTTTTCATAACTCGTTTAATCACCTGCGCGTGCATTAATCTGTCGCGAGATACAAAACGAGCATTTACAGTTGTGAATCTCGCGGAAAAGTTTATACGAGAGCCACCGCGGACGATTAGACTTGACCGAGTCGGCCTAATCGCTCTCCTCATTACGCCGGGCGAAGTTTTTTGAACTCCGCGGTAGCGGGCCGTTAACGAGGCGGCGGCGCGACGTACATGGAGCACACGGGAGCCGGGTTTTCAGTCGTCGTGGATTTCGCCGCGGTCGGCGCCTACACCCGCGGGAGGAGTGAAGGCGCGCGCCGGTAAAAGGAGCGCGGCCGGGAGCGGACCGGCACATATATAACAGTGTCATCGCGGGGATCCCGTGGATAGTTGCACGCGACGCCGCGACGAACGAACATGATCAAGGTAAGCGCGCAGCCTTACTCGCACGCGAGGGTACTCAGGGCGGCCGGTTGCTTTTTCCGTTGCTGATCGGCTGTGTATTTTCCCGGGAGCTCGGCTTCTTTGATCATCAAAGATCGGGAAAGAATCGTAAAGTCGATTGGAATAATAAAGAGACGGTTACCGCGAAATTATCGCGATCGGTCATACGGACGTGGTAAATAAACTTTGCGATGACGTTGGAGTGAGTTTTTTTTAATCGCGAGAGAAGTGCATTTTTGATAGCTAATATCATTTTGTTTCCGTCGACTACACGCGAAGCTTGTAGTGGTCGTTAAAAAAAAATGTGCATCGTCGCGACCTTCGCATTGTTCGTTTCAAGGATTTCATGGTCGTTGGGAGCAAGTGATCGCGTTGGTTTTATTTTCGTGCATAATTTACGAACAATGCATGTGGCAGACGAAAGTGTTATGTCAAATGTTTAATTTATCAGTCATTATTATACAGTTTTAAATTTGCAAAATTGTACGTTGTTTAATTGCAAAATTAAATTTAAATCTGTTTTTATATGGAGAGAATTTTCTGGTAAAAATTGATTCGTATGGGGCTTTTAATTTTGGGATCAAGCGATGCACGTCGGGTAGAAATTACCACCTAATATTGTAAAAATTATTCAGAAAAGTAGTAATTTTCACCGAATTCAAATAAATATTTAAATACTCATATTAATTTTGTTTGGACATTCGATTCTTTTCTGCTTATCTTCTAGATATCGATTGATCTCATTTTTCTAGTGTAATATTAGATAAAACTATATGACAATGGAAAGGTCATTAGTAGTATTGATAGCTTACAACCATTCATTTCGTCTGCCTCGCTGATTAATTAACACAATAATACGCATAAAAATTGAATGATGAAGTTTCCGAGGCAGTTCGGATTTTACATTTACGCCGTAAAAAAAAAGTCAAAACAAGTTTGAAAAAATATGTTGTGACGAGCCGAAAATGAGGTCAGATGGGATTAGCTTTTCGAGACGCAAAAGAACGAAAAGCTCCTGCGCTTCCGTATCACTAACATCATCTGCGCTGATTTTCCACAGGCTCTGGTGATTTGCCTGTGCGTGTGCGGGGCACTGACCTCGCCGACGGGATTCGGCGTCTTGGACGACTTGGAGAACGATGCGGAGATAATCGAGGCGGCGGTACCGCTCCGCGGCACCGGCAACCTCCTCGAGAAGCGCGTCCCGGTGATCCGACTGACGATACCGGCCGGCTACCTCGGCCTCTACGGCCACAAGAACCACGCGGAGCGCAACCAGCTGCCGCACGAGCCGATCTACCTGCCCGGCTTGAGAAACCTCGAGGAGAAGGCCATACCCGAGGCGGTGATCCGCTCCAGCAGGTACCAGGAGAGGTATCCCAAGTCCCGGGTGGAGCTGACCGACAACTAAGAAGCCGCGGGAAGTAGGTCGAGGCGATGACGGGCGGCGTGTGATTGACATGCTCGGCGACGTCCCGACAAGAAACTTTCGTGCATTTGACTTTTAAATGCACCTGACGGATCTGCCTCGCGACGCGATCCATTTTCCCCCTTGGATTCCTCCATACCGATCATTATCGATTTCTTGTTTGCGTGAATGCTTGATGATGTGCTAGATATGAAACGAGTCTTAATTGTTATTAGAAATTTAGAAAAATTGTATCAGTCTTTATCAAAGAAATTGTGCTGTATATTTTCATATCTGCCTAAATATAAGATACTTTTTATTAAATAAACTTTTTTTTTGAAAAATAAATTGATTCGATTTTATGTTACCGCACTGCCATCTTCAATGAATTATACATGAACATTCGAAAATTTTTATAACTACCGAGGATTAAGCATCCCTTGCAGGTAACGTGCGTATCTACCTTATTCGCCCACGGTGAACGTTCGCTCCTATCATCCTTTCTTTCACTTGCTGCGGTAAAGTGGATTCCACGGCCAGGCTGTAGGTGGCGCACCGAACCGTCTTGAGAAAAACTGCAGAAGGCTAATATAGACACAATGCTATTGAAATGGTCCCGCATTCAATTTCCAACTCTGATACGATTGTTTTAGTTAAAAGAGAAAAAGCTGCTCAGAGTCGGTGTAATACAATTTAAAACTGCGATGAAAAAAGGTAATTAAAAATAAAATACGCCAAGTGCCCTATGACAAAATAAGAATTTGTAAGCCAAAAGTTCTGACATAGGCAAATGTACTTGCTATGTTACCTGAGTTGTTAAAGCCAATAAAAAATCCAATTTTTTTTAAACCGCAGGGTAATCACACTTTTAACGACGCGCGTAACTTTTAATCGACAAAGTACGACATGCCTTTTACACGAGTCCCTTTCTCTCTCTCACTCTCGATGATTTCGAACGTGAACGAAGGCCGAAGTTTCAATCCCCAAGCGTTCGACCGGCTACCGAATTTATTGCCGGCGATCGCGGGAGTTTAATCCGGGGGAGCTTACAACTGTTTAAAGCTAAAATAAGCGTGGACGGCGTTTCTGTGCTTCTGCATGGATGCACCCAGTATGTATGTCTTTTTTCTCTTTTTTTTGTTTTATTAATATTGCGAGAGCGCGAGGAGTTTTATTTCTCGCAATTATTTTCGGTGATGCGTTATTGGGATTGTTTTATCCTGCGGGAAGGTGGGTTCGCTTTTATTGTTTTTGACGATCGATGCTACTTTATCGGCGTCTGTGCGTTTTAATGAAAATGTTTAAATGGAATTCAGGTTTGGATATTAAAGACTGGAATGGTGATTAAGCCTTCGGTATGCTTAATTTAATAGGTAGAAAATTTGCAATTTCCATTTTGGTAATCGAATGTTTATTGCTTTCCCCTATTTACAATTTTATTGAATTTAGTGTGTCACATATTAAAGTTCTCGTCAAATAAATCTGTAGGCAATTTGTTACTAAAGGATGCGTAAGCACAGAGCGAAAAAAGTCTTGTTTAAAAAAAGTAGCGATTTTTTATTAAATAAATGCGATTTACTTATTTTAATTATTCCTCTTTTCACTTGTAGAGTCCGCGGGTGAAAATTTAACTTTGCAAAGTCCATATGAAATAGTAACACTACTCGTAATCCAAAAGAATCCTAAAAACCCGTGAAAAAAACCCTGACGACGCAAATAAAGAAAACATGCCGTTCTTTGAACCGTAGCCGCTCTTAATCTCGCTGTGCAAATCCACTTTTCCGCAGGTAAGTGCACACACGGTGCACGACGTAGCTCGCCGGGGCATACGCGGGCTCTCTCTCCTCGAGAAATTAATTATGCAGCAGGATAATGCCGACAAGCCGGGCCGCGGCGCGATGCCTCCGCCCAGCTCGCTACTCGTGTAAGCTCATTATCGGCGCGGAAAAAATATGGAGGAAGGGCGAGGCGTGGGGGGTAAGAGAAGGGAGTGAGGACGCAGCTTCGAGGAACGTCGGATGATAGGGTTAGCTCGTCAATTAATGGAAGCTCCGTCCTCTTTAACGCAATTAAACGGACCGCTTGATTAGATGGCTGATTACAGCGGCAAAGGGACAACGCGCGTCTTCTTTTTGCGCGCGCGAAAGAAGGCGGGAGGAGCCGAGCGGCCCCGCTGCTAATGCAGTCGACGCCTCGGTAATTCCTTTTTGGCCGACGGCTGTGCTTCGATCGGTTCAATCGCTGGAACGCGTAATTGATACGAGCGATTAACGCTTTATTCGCGCGTAATATTAAGCGATCCGATCGCGCTGTGCCCAAGTTTTTCATGCTTTATTGAATATTTTGACGCTACCGGTGTTTAATTGTTGCATTTGCTGTTTCATTAATTGTTGTGTCGAAATGGAGAAATGTAATATTTGACATAATTGTTCGTAATTTAATATAGAGATTTTTGTAAATAATAATGTTAAATAATAAACAACCAGGAATGATTATTTATTATTTATTTTTAATTTTATAACGAGAAATTTCCAAATTTTCATGAAATTCTCAATTTAATTATTTTAAAATTCAAAATTGTTCATTAAAATGAAAAATATTCATTAAACAATGCAGCTTTGTAATTGAAATAACTGCAATTGCAGGAAAATCAAGTACAAATGCGTGATAACAATACACATATTTTATATATTTAAATTTCACACGAAATCCTGGGTCATTTCCATTGTCTCCTTTCTATCTCTGATCTTTTTTATCCATTTCCACTTTTTCATGCTTTATCACAGTTTCTTAACTTTTCCGAAGAATTGGAGCACGGAGTTTATTTATTCCTCGTACTTTCTGTGATATTTTTCTAATTGCATATAGGTTTCCAGTTTTTATTCTAGGGCAATTTTACATTGACCGTGGGCATCCTCCTTTCATTACAGCGTGCACTTGCACACGGCTAAAAAATTAGAAAAAAATTTTTTTCATCACCCGAGCGACCCACTGGATTATCCCAATGTACGAGGGAAAGTCGCGCGCCGGGGGAAGCACCGCGACGGGGCAAACTTTTTCCGAAGGCCGGGGCTCTCTTAATTGAACAGTGCGCGGGGCCGCGCGCGGCGGAAAATTAATTCGCCGAGAGTCGCCGCTACCGGGCCCCGGGAAGCATTTCCGTGTTTACGCGGAATTGCTCCCAGTCGTCACATTCGAACTTCCGCCCTCCGCGCGGACGTTCCAGGCGCCGGGAATACACTTATGAGCCGGCGGCGATACGTCGACCGGGGGATATTGTGCGGACTAAGTTGGCGGCTACGGGGACGGGGACATCCCTGCTTACTTTTCCTCATTATCGCGACGTTCACTCTGATCTACCAGAGTGTGATATTTTGTTATCCTCTCTTAAAGCGAGATAGATGTATATCCATTGACTTCTTACAAGCATACTTTTCAACCTTCATTATTGGTTTTATTATTATTATTTTTATAACGAATCATTTTTTATTTTTTATTCATTTTATTAGTAATCTATATCTTAATATTTATAGAGAAAACCGTTATTAATGGATATTGGTATTTTTTTTCAGGAAGTTAATAAAAGATACTTGACTGAAATTGAAAATATATAAGAGCGTCAAATTCAGTATTTATTTAATAGAATAAAAATGTTTATAATAGGAAAAAGGATTTATAATTATGACGACTCTTATAAAAAGGTATGATTTTCCAAATATATTTACATTTAATTTAAACAAATCTTTTTCTAAAATTTGATAAATATATGTATACTCTGTGTCCATAATATATTTTAATATTCCCTGACAATGACAATGTTGCATACCTATACGGAGAGAATTTTCTGGTAAAAATATTGATGCTGTGACGTGAAAATTATTCAGAAAAGTCGTAACTTTTACAATGTTTGTAGCAATTTGTGGCATTCTGAGTAATTTTTATTAAACACTTTAGAGAAGTTTAATGGGTCCATAGTAAATTTCCAAAAAAGTGAAAGTAATTATTAAAGCACCCATACTGTATATAATTGTTGATGCGATTTATACGCCATTCAATTAATTCATTTATCACTTTTTTATTAGTCGGTTGATTTGAGCGGAACACTGAAAATACTCAAATTATTACTATAGCCATGCGGTATTAGTTACTTTATTGAGGCTCTTCTGCGAAACATCACGGGGCAGTGTAATCCGTCGTGGTTTTTCCCAGATCGATCTTGCGAATTACGAGCGAGGATCCTTTAACTGGGCCATCGACCGATTAACGACTCTCAAACAATTTACCGATCATACAAATTATGGAAGCGGCCCGAACGAGACCGGCGCAGGCCATAAATAGACATTAACCGGGTCGCGTCTGCAATTCGCACGCTCGCGATCGTCCCATCGCGGGACTTTTAAAGAGCGGCATAAATGCGCGCCCCCTGCGACTGACCGATGTGCGCGCGCGCTAAATTAGAAGCCGGCGTCATTAAGAGCCTGTTTCACTCGCTAATAGGTTGTTCGAGCACTTTTACGAGCGAGCGCACCTCATTATCCCCATTTAATACCCTTTGCTAACCGGCGGGCACACCGGCGCTCACCATAGTAATTATATGGATCGCAGTCGGCTATTGACCTTTTGCGAAATTAAAAACGTCCTCGCCAAGGGAGTCACTCGACGCTTTTCCGTGAACCTACGCTCGGAGTTTCGTTTGCTAAACATAATTTATACCTAGTTAGAACTTGTCGCATCTTTGTTGAGTACATAGTTTCGAAATTTTGGGCAAAAAATTGAATGAAATTAAAATAAAGTAGGAAAACGATGAACTCTTAGTGTTAAAAGTAGCATACTCACGCGAAGAATCATAATTTGTGAACTTTCGTTACTGAATCTTTTTCTAAATTTAACTGAATAAACTGGTTGATGAACAAAGCTCATTTTATCGCAATATTTAATTGAGTGTCCTAGCTGCCTTTGGAATTAAACGATTGCTGCTGGCGAGTGCGATGCTCCGGTGACAATTTGCAATGACGCATTCCGAGTGAATTGATCGCTCATCTCTCTAGTATCCCAAAGCGCGCGTATTCTCTGCAATAAACAAACGCTTTAGTTTGCGTTTGAAATATTCGAGTACGTTGTTTCGTTTTTCCAGGCAAATGTGAAGTTCGTCAGTTGTAATAAATGTACTTGTTGATGTTTTAAATCGATTCTTAATAATTTAACAATAAAAATTGAACCGAGCCAATGCTTTTTCAAATCGTTATAAAAATAACGCGTTTTCAATTCTTTGATCGCATCCTAACGTAGTTATCGGATGCACGTGTTGCGTACGGAATGCAGATCTTTTTGTACCGGCTGCAAGCGAAAGCTTTTAACGTCGAGCCTAATGCGCGCGCGAAAATCGTCGCGGCCGAGCTAATGGCTATACGGTGGTATCCGACGATAGAGCGGCTGCTAAAGCATGAGATTGTGTCAATTACCGTGCGTTTATTAGGCCACTAAAATAGCGCGGCATGAGCGCGATGTCTCAGTGCATATTTGTGGTCCGCGCGTACTGTGTAAAAGCCGGGTTAATCACATACTCTAGCTGTTTTACGTTCAAAGGCTGAACAATTTCGGGCGATGATTCATTTGAAATAAAAGTAACGCCGTTGCAAAGTGATAAGTAGCTTTTAATCAATTGAATTGCCCTTTTTCCGTAAAATTTACATTCGACGTTCTTTTTAAAATCTATTTAAATGTTTAATTTTTCTTTTGACTTTATTTTGTCATAAATACACTGTTCCATTTATTCAGTGGCTGCAGAGTCGAAACGCGAGAGGATTTTACATTAATAACAGTTGAATTTACGAAAAAATAAAAATACAAAATCGTGGTTACTGTATGACAACGAAATTAAAAAAATTTTCACTTTTTGACTTTCCATTTTGAAAAGAGATTCCCGCTTCATTTTTAGGATCAGGAAAGGTTCATAAAAAAGAGATCGCTTGGGGGCCGCAATCCAGCCGTATGAAATGAAACTTTTTATTTCGCTATATGAAGTATAAAAATGAAAATTCTGGGAATTACACGAAATTTTACGGTTCACTATGTTAACATGAAAAATTCATTTTACTTTACTATCAGTCCGTATGGCATAAACTTTTTCCTTGTCTTATTTATCAAACGTGGATTTATTCAATTGAATTATACACGCTTGTAAAATATTTTTAATAATATTTGTTTAGAACACTGTTTTTGATGTTTTCGGTTTGATATTTTGTCTAGCGGACAAGCTGTAGTAAATACATAAACAATGCAGGTGGATTTTAAAGAAAAATTATTAATGACAGGTCCTCGAAAATGAAATTATTTGTAGCCCTATATTATGTTACATGTTTTCTGCAGAGAGTAGTGTGCAAGTCTCGATTGGTTTGATTGAACCTATTTATACTGTACATGTATTTTATGTAAAAAATAAACAAGATTCAATCATATTTATCTTATGTATTTTTTGCAATATTTGGAATGAAAATATTTTTTCCTTTAATAAAATAACTCTAATTTAAAAAAAGGTGGTTTGAACTTTGATTCCATTTTCAGTTACGATTTTTAAAAACCATTAAAAACGAACTTCCAATATCGATTTCGGTGTATCTGCTTTTTTCAATTGAGTTCCTTTGAAATGGACTGAACACAAATAGGTGCATTCGAGCGATGCACACTTGTTAGCTTGTAGAGATTTGTAAAATCAAGAATTATTACTTGACTATTATAAATTGATTTAAATCAATTAAAAAATAAAAGCATAAACAGTATAGTCACATTTAATAATTACAAAATTAGTTTGAAAGTAAACTATAATTAATATTGCGTGACAAATTAATTTAAATAAGATAGGAATTTCATTATTTTCATTACCTTAAAATTCGTGACATTATTTCCCAGAATTTTCTCTTGGCAAATGTTTTAATAAATTAAATGAATTTCGCTCGCATATAAAATTTTAATAGAAGCGAATTTTTGAAGCGTCTGTGAATACGAAGTAATTTTAAAATGTTCTCTCTTTACATAATATTCGTCCTTTTCACCCTTGTTATTGCGAACCAGTCGAAACAGCGTTTAATAATTATGCATCGCCATGGATGTCGCATCAATGATGCAACTGACAACCATTCGTCCGTCTCTTCCAACTTGCGCATTAAACAAGTCCATCAACTCGCTCAAAAATCATCAAAATCATCAACGCGCGCAATCAAAAGCGATCATTGGCAACATATTCGCTCCTCTCCCGGCCGCCCCCACCCCCGTCCACCCTCCCGTACAAATCACAGCGACAAAGCAAACAGGCTCTCGGGCTTTACGTAATCACGCGTAGCGTACAAAATAAAACGGCGATCGCGCGCTTTGCGAGCCGCCGGCCGGAGGGGGTTGCACGTGAAATTCGACGTCACGAGCCGCGCACGCCAGCCCCGGCTCCCGGTCACGAACGAGGCGCACGCTTTATGCAAGCGATGCGTGCGCTTACGCAATCCGAAATCAGCGCGCGGCTGTGGTCACGCGACGACGATTCCCCCTTGCTACTCCGCCCACCGGAATTTTGATTCGGACGCGACGTCGACCGTCCGAGCCGGCTAATTAATCGCTCGCACGATAGTTGTCACCCGCTCGCTCCTCTCGAGGTATCGGGGCTCGATTTTTTAGTCCGATTTTTTTGCGGTTTGCGGATTTTTTTTTTTATTTTTTAAATGTGAGATGAACGAAACCGGGAGCTTGAAAAGTTAAAAGAACTCAGTCGGAGCTGGCTAGTTCGCGGTAGTGCGAATAAACTTTTTGATTTTGTATTAGACGAATATTGGAACTTTATTGTAGTTAACTTTTATGTTTTTGAAGGATTTATTTGTGCTACTCTTGAGTTAATAAATGAACGAAATTTGTATTTTTTTCTAGATATATGTTCAAAAATCATTTCTTAATTCATTTTTATTTTAAATTATTAAAGTAATTTTCTTACTATAAAAGCAAGTGTAGAATAGCTTAAATAAAATTTTAAATTGATCGATTTTATTTTAAACAATTTCATAGTTTGTTTTGAAATACGTATTTTTATATTGTATATTGTATTTTTCCTACGTATTAAATAGAAAAATACATTTTATAGTTTTTCATACTTAACAAACTTTTTCCTAAATAATCGTTACTTTTGATGATTGTAGAAAAATGAACGAAAATGCTTGATTGTTCGTTTTATTAAAATTTAATTCGTCGGGCGCAATAAATAAAAGTCGCCAAATTCCAAATTCATCATTTAATTTTATGAAATTCGTTTTGAGCATCATCAAGCACACTCGGAAATTTTCCAATCAGCCCGACGTCGATTCGAATTCATCCCAATAAAACTAACGGGCGCGCGAAAGCGCCGAGCATATTCGGTAACAAATAGCCGCAGCTGTTACGCCGGGCGAAAATCCACTTGGGCGACGATAAAAAAAAAAAAGAGGGCCACGAGAAAACCGATAACATACGATAAGGATATAGCAACGTGTCCCGGGTATACGCGTACACACGCGGCCCTCACGTCCGCCCGCGCCGTATTGAAATTTCTGAGATACGCGGGGGGCCGCTGTAAATTCGGGCTTTCGCTTTCGCCGTGCGATCCGCCGCGATAACGAAGAATTTAGAGGCACTCAGACGCTCGTAAAATATTTACGCGCGCGACACGGCCACGGAGGCTCTCGCTTCGCCTTTTGCGAGTTCACCGTCACCGGGATGTGTCGGGACGAAATAGAAGGTAAACGCGACGCTCCGGAGATTCGTCGTTCTGCCGTGAAACTGTTATCGATTTCGCGCGAAGGACGCGGACTTCTACAGCAGCTTGGCGGTTTTTCTTTTTCTCTCATTCGATTAATAAAAGTTACAGGTTGTTGAAACAAAACGTCATGACTGCGAAACTGGAACAGCGATACTTCTGTTATTTCACTAATTTGAAATTAATAGTGGCATATTTCAAGTCAATGTATCATTGAAATGTCTTTTAACATAATTATGATGCTTTGTAATTCTTTTATAGCTTCTCAGTTTCTTGGTCGTAAATTTCTGTCTTTTTGTACCTTGGATAAAATTATATTTTGTACCTTAGATATAGAGCATTGATTTAGCATTTAATAAATGCAGAGATATGAAACTAGTGGTGGTGTGCTTGAAGTGCTGAGCCCTATAACTCCTCTAGTATTTCAGGATTTCGTTCTTTCAACATCGGGAAAATTTTTATCTATAGTTTTATTCATTTTTTTTCGAAAATTGCTTCGTATTTCTTTTCTTTATAAAGGTTCTTCTTTCTTAAATAATAAAACATTTCAAATAAATAATGCTGTTTATTTGACCAGTAAATATTCTATTTATTTAAGCAGGAGCGCAATTTCTGTTATCAATGCAAACCAATATATTTGTTCATAAATTATTGAAATATTTGAAATCGAATGCATCGGTTCAATTTGATTAATTTTACCGTTTAAGATTCTCCGATAAACTGGAGAAAATTCACCAAACGAGTGTGCACATTGTTATTTACCGGGCGATCGACTGGAGTGCGCGTCGCTCGAATTTTAAGCGGCCGAGGCACTATTTTACTAATTATACGCGAAAGCGGGAGAGCGCGTTCACGGTGGAAGGAAAAAGGCCACCGCAAACCACGAAGGTTTTTCGCGGTTGGCGGCAGTTCGTGCGGCAAATAAAAATTAGCGAAAATATTGCTGGCTGTTCGAGTGCATTACTGGGTTTAACGTTAGCAAAAAAGAAAAAAAAAGAAAATATGCCTCGCCGAGTTGAGAACTGCCTCTCTTCGTGTAAATGACTCGTAAATGCAGACGAGCTGTTTCATTTGAATTACGGCTACTTGCAGTTTTTTAGCCGTCGAGTTATTTATCGAATGCTTTTTTTTCTGGAAAATTTATTTTTCATTTAAGTTGGTTGAAGCTTAAGAATTCACGTGTTTACAGAATCTCGTGTGCTTGAGTAAGGTAAATAATTTTCAACTTTAATTCTTTTAACCTTGTGCTTTGTTAACGGGACATGATGCGTGATAAAAATATATTTAAAGTACTCTACGTACTTGATTTTAAATTACACGAAGAAAAATGTTGTCTTCTGGCGATTAATGGAAAATCTACAATAGTTTGATGTGATGCGATCAATCACAATTTAATTACCCTTGGTGTAATGATCCATACTCCGACATAATCAATCAATTGGGTATCATTAGAAACATCAATGTGAAACTTGAAGCATCAAACAAATGTTTAAGCAGATTGTTACGTGCCGTGTGAATAAAGTGAAGTCCGCCGAATTGAGGTAACTCCCCCTCAGTCCCTCTTAATCTCCCTCTTATAATCTGATAAACTCAGATTATAATTCTTCTCAGCAAAATGAAGACTTCATAAAAAAAGTGTCGAGCCCCGCGGTGTTCATTCTCGTAACCAACGAAATACATTTATTAAAAGCAGCGTCTATGAGCGCAAAAAACCTCCATCCGCGCACCTCGGCTTCTTCGCGAAATCGATAGCCACGGCGAGCGTGTATCGGCGCACACACGCCAAGGGGCTCGCGCGCACGTCGAGAGGCTCATTTGGCATGCGGCGGGGGAGGGCGGGAGGAGGGGGGGGGGGGATGATTGATGGTACCGTGACCAATGATCGGGCTGCATTATACGCGCGTACGCGGGCGACTCTGCCTATATTTATTGCGGAGTGCTCGCGTGCTCCGCGACTCCGTCGGCAGGTTGACGCGCACCCGCGGAGAGTTCAACGAGTGATTACCCCGAGCTCGCATGATCTTGTAATGACAGCAGCGCCAAGGAGCGACGGCGGCCTCGGATCGCGGGCGATTTGTTACCCTCGCAGCCTTCACCCCGCCTTCATTTTTTTTCTTGACTCTCGAACGCTTGGGGGATGTTCGTAAGATGCGCGCAGTAGACTCTTGTAAAGTAATCAGACAGAACGGAATATGACCAATGATTCGATGAAAGTTTCGCGTAATTGTTTTGGATTGAAATACATTTTTCTACTGTACGAAAAGTTTTTACTATAATTTTAATTCGGCGAGGTTTAAAATGATTTAAAAAACTGAATTAAATGCTAGAGAAATATTAACGTTATACGGTTGCCTCAACTGTAAGAACTAAAAAGAATAAACACGTACCGCGAAGTTAGACAAAGAAAAATGAAATAATAAAACTCCAGAAGAAGAAAGTGCAAAGAATAAGTACGTGTATGCAAAAAGAAGAAATTCGATGTGGGTAAGACAGCGTAAAAAAAAAGAACGAGAAAAAGCATTAGTTGACGTTTTTTCAACTTCCTCGGCAATCTCGAAGAAGTGCAAAAACAGTTATGAAACCGCGAGCCGTGTGGTATAATTTCCGTAGCGTCCGTTAATCAAAATTTCGAACAAAAACTGCGTAAGAGATGGAGTTTCGCAAATAAAAAAATACACGTGTGCGCGCGAATGTTTGCGCTCGGTCTCTTGTCGTTCCTCATTTTTAATAAGCCCGTTCGCGCAGCCCCGGAACTCGGCGAAGTAATTAAATTTTTCATTCTACGTCTGAGCGCGTGCGCGCGGTCACCTCTCGTGACGTTTAAGCGAGTGTTTCGACCGAACAAATATTTATTTTTTTGTCCCTCCACTCCCGGCTCGCTCTTTTTTCGCGCGAGATTATACACAAGAGCCTGGCGGGGCGCGGAGGCAAAAAAGGAACGAAGAAAGGCAAAACACATTGAACGGAGATTGCGGTGGTTGGGAGCTAAAAGTTTCCGCGCGTCTTTGATGTTGTACAAAAGTTAGCGTTTCCCCGAGCCGACGCGGCGTTGGCGTGACCGTTCATACTTTATTTCCGCAGCCGTATTTTTTTCTTTACGATTTGCCGAACTATATATTCACCGGGCCCGTCCCTTATTCCGCGGGCGCGAGCCAATGATAAGTCGAAGCCGGGGGGATCGTTGCTCATTGACGTTATCGTGCTAACGGCCGCTCGCCCGTAATTAATATGCTTCTTTCGCGTTATTAATGCTTGCGTAATAAGGTTACGCTGCGAGTAATATGCAGCCGTGTTTTCGTAGAATTATGAGCTCGAGGAGGTGAGTTATAGTTTGTTAGTCGAGGGGGTCCTTTCCACCCATTTTTCTTACTGTTATCCGCCGCTGTAAACCTGCCTTGAACTTTTTCGGGGATACCCGGCTAAGCCACCCGGCGACTTGAGGCTTTTACAAAAGTTTGCTTTATTTTTAAAGGAAAAAAATATTCCTAAAATCTGCAGATAATTCAATTTTTTCGGTCGCGGGCTTGTTGTTAAGCGAGAGCAAAAATAATGAGTGAGTTGAAATTTCTTTAGACTACTTTTTGATTTATGAGGCAGTTAACACTGCCGAGTAATTTGGTTTAACTAAGAATTTAAAAGTCGTAAATAACAGTTACTTACCAAGTTCGACGATTTGTAATCCATTGTTATATGTTTTCTAATAACTTAGTATGATTCATAGACTAAAAAGATTATTTTAATATATTTAAAATAATTGAGGCTTCGTATTTTAAGAAGTGTATGGTAAATTTGAATCTCGGTATTTTCTAGGGCATACATTTCAGTGCTAGTTCGTTCAACGATTCTGACTGAGCATCTTGTTTATTTATCTCGATGGAGAGGTAGCCTCGCCCGAGCATTTTGCAGTATCATCGCGTATTTTGCTGTTTTTAATGAAAATTCCCCACCCCCGCGTCCTTCCTGTAAATACTACCTTAAAATATCCTGACTTTTTATCCGCGTGCTTACGCGTGCGGAAAGCTCACGGACTGACTTTCGCTTTTTAATATTTTTTTTGTAAGAAAAAAAAAATGTTAAAAAGAGTGCTTTAGAGGCGATTGAAGGCAGGTGCAGAGTCTCGTTAGGAAACGCGAAGCTTGAAGCTGTGGTATCGTTAGGCAAAAATGGGCATGCGTATGCAGGGAAAATTACTGTACGAGGGAGAAAATCAATGAAATTTCAGATTTTATGTTTTTAAATTACGAAAATTTTTAATATTTATTACACTTTAAATGTATGCATGAAAAATCATAATTTCAAAAACTAACAATGATATTATCTGTTTAGATATAGATATAAGAAAACCTTTTTGCTTCTCTTGATTTTATTTCGCATTCATTTTGTTTTACTTAACTAAGCAGTTTTTTTTTGCACCGCGATAAAACCCTTGCAACATTTGCCCTCACTCTGACATTTGGACTTCTTTGAAAATATTTACGAAATCTCGTTTTTCATAACTACAGATCTAATTGTGCCTACATAGAACGCCATGTCTCGAGAAATTGTTCATTTTACCAGACAGGTGGACAATAAAATAATAAAAGCTATGTGTTTCGGTCGAGCAACGAAGATTCTCTCCTCAAATTCCCTCATTGACTTTGAGAACCGCGTCTCTCAGCAATGGTACCGAGCGTAAAATCCAATTGTCGGACACGTGTGTCGATACGGCTCGAAGGCGGTGACTGCGAAAAATCCGATGTTCCAGAGGCAATCTCCCTGAAAAAGAGGTTATAAGCACACCCCGCGGGTGTCTCTAAAAGAGAAAAATTGAACTCTCATACCCCCCGTCAATTTTGTCTATTGCAAAACACGTCAAGCTGCTCTGCTTTTCTTCGCGAATTTTTTTACGCGCGCGTACGATAAGATAAAAAGATCGATAAAGCGTTTACGTACCTTTATATCGACAGGATAAGTATATTTTGTTTTCCCTTCGATTTTTTTAAAATAAATTTTCTTTAACGATAAAATAGTATCTAGTTAAAAATCGCCTACATTACGCAACTTCAGTAAAACAGAATTTCGAAATATAAGAATGAAAATAAAAGAAATAACCGTCTACTCGTGACAGAGCAACATTTTTGCCCATCTCACGCTCTTTCATTCGTTCCCCGAAAAAACGTCGCTGGGGAGTCTTAAATCTCGCGGGGCGGTGCATTAGGAAAACTTAATAACCAGGCCAGTCGACGCGCAAAAGCCACGGGGCAGCAATGGACTTTCGCGAGGCGCGTTTGATTAACAAGTGCGAGTTGGTGTCTCGGAAAAATTCTCGCATGGCCGAGCGGATAAATTTGCGCAAGCGCGCGAATATCGCCCAGTCACTCGCAACAACTAACGAGAGCCGAGCCAGGAGGTGTACGGGGGCACGAGGGAGAGGAGAGTGTTAATGCAGCGCAACGCGTTAAATATGGAAATATATGGGCAAGTGCATAGGTGGCTCGCGTTTTCACGGTGTAAACATCCTCTTCTTGATACTCAAGGCTCGCTGTCTTCCTACACCTCACTTGTACGATGGAGTTCCCGTGGGCTCGACATATCTTCAATTTTTTCCTGCTTTCGTAATCGGACACCGACATTTTATGCAGTTTTATTTTTTAAACCTTTTAATGAATAGATTGTGATAATTTCACTTATGCAAATGCATTTTACATAGCTTAATATTTGCGTAGTCTAATACCACCCTTGTTAGCATTCGGTATAAGCTAATAACATATTTTCGGAACAACATATTTTTGACTTAAATTTAAAAAAAAAAATATTTTGTTGGCAGATATTTGCTTAATAAATAGGTATAAAATAGTGTTCTCAAAATACACAGAGATGAAATTATGTGAAATATACATTCGTACGTTAGGATTATCATAAAGTATGTATACTAATGCATCCACGTGCCGTTCAATTAATGCAGTACAGTAATTAAAGTTTCAGCTAAATATTGAACGAAAAACGTATGATCACTACATCTGAACATTATTCGTTAAAAATTAGTAAAATCTTCGTACAACTTTAAAGTAATCCCCAAAGAGTAGGCATATAACGATCTCTTTCGAACTTTTTAAAAATTCTCGCCTCTCCCGCAGCACTGAGCAAGAACGAGAAATATATCTGATCTCCGGTGTAATAGAGTTGGCGGTGGAGCGCTTAGCGACCCCCGCGGCAAAAACGCAATTATGCAGGGCTAATTGCGCGACAAGTGAGCGAGAAGGCCAAATGCAGCTCGGATACTTTTATCGCCGTAACTCCATTTAAGATTTTAATTTCCTCGGGTGTCGGTGCTCGCACTTCCAATTTTTTTCCCGCGGCCTTAATTCAGCACCGACGCTGCGTCTACGTCTTATTTACGGAAAAGTTGAAGCTAGCTATCGGTGATAAATTTTGCTGAGAGGTAATTAGTGCAGCTTCGATATCAAATTGGTTAATTATTTGATCGCGTATTTTCCAAAGATTGAAAATATAAAAAGTAAAGAAATAACTTTTTCAAAAACACTCGAAATAAAAAGATTAACAAAATAAGTAGAAATCAATATTATTTTTATTTTTTTCATGATTATTATCGTTTAAAATCAGAAAAATTTTCAATAACATAAAAAATTTAAACGAAATGCATTTTCCGATTTTATGTGTTACAATACCCATCACTAACCAATGGTAATGCGATATGGATAAACTTTAGTATCTAACTTCAAAGCAGTGCCGTTCCAAGCGAAACGTTACACCCCGTTCCGACGCACCAAGTTCAGAATGTACTGCACTCCCTGTGCTTTACCAGGTGTAGAGAATCGCCTTTTTTATTTTATAACTCCCTATCCGCCCGTGATTTCTATTTTTTCCCATTCGATATTTCATTTTACTTTCAACTGCAATGCCCACTTGTTATTTCACGCGGCCCTAACTTTCTTATTATGAAAAAGCATTGAACACGGAAAATCGCTATACCGCGCCCCCGCGAGATTTTTAAACCAATAAGTTGGGGGGAAAAAAAGGAGGGAAGTCTGTTGTTGGTAATCATAGCTCACTAAATTCTTCAGCGTGGTCTCATCCTCTCGAGCCGATCGTTATTTATTTTTCATAAACTTGTCGGCGAACTAAAATACAATCGCGCGTGGGAAAAAAGGCAAGAAAGAGAAGCGGAGGCGTGAGGACGGAGCACTCGCGGCACGACAAACTTCGCAGCTCCCATCATAACCGGTACACAGAAGAAAGCTGCTGGAACTCGCCGCGGAAGAAGAAAAGCAGAGTCGGACTCCCCTGGCCCGTCGTTGGAGAAAAAAAGGAAGAGAGATAAAGAGAGAAGGAGCGCGAGGTAAAAGAAAACACAAAGCAGACTCGAGTATAAAGTCGCGAGATCTACTTCTCTCCACTCGTACATCAACGCGCCGCTCCGGAGGAAGCGGGCGGGCGCGCGCGCATTCGATTTAAAAAGTTTTCCCGCAGGTTTTATTTTGGCCCCTTACTGTCCCGGGCTGACGCGCGAAATAGCGTTAGACGAGCTGTATTTTTCGATCGCCCGGGAGAAAGCGAAAAATCGAGTTGCCTCGTTTATCCGTCTCGTCGTCGCGCAGTCGGCCGGGTGGAAGGGGTTGCTGCTAGCCTCCCTTCGATTTCCTCCCCGGGTAGTCGCATCCTCACTTTCACCCTGAATGCAGAGCTCTGACAAGTATGGCCGATTTCTATCGCGTCTTTTTTCAAACGCCTTCCTCGATCGCGTATAACGAGCAGCCGAAGCGTCGATTTGTTAGAGGGATTTTTTTCAGCTCCATGTTATTTGGTGCAATTTTTTTCACGTTCATAAATTTTTCTTTAATAAAATTAAAGTGGAAACAAGAATAACACGAGTTTATTGCGCAGTAGGCAATTTTTTAATTTTGTTATTTCAGCCTAATTTAATTTGTTTAAGGGACGTTTATGTGTGTGTTAATAAAGTACTTTAATTTGTAAATGAATAGCAATAAGCTGATGAATTTTCTCAGTACGACTAAGTTTAAACGAATTTTTACTTGTTACTATGTAAATGTATTGTGGGTTTATTCCAATTCTTCTTAAAATAGGTCACCTACTTGTTTTGCATTTGAAATTGCGTAAGGATCGGAATAGAAAATAGTTTTAAAGCTAAAATACTAAGCACGAAAAAACGTTTCTGTTTCTGAAAGCTATACGATTTTCAGTAGAATATAAAACAGAAAATTCATTTTAAGACAAGTAAAAATGGGTCTTGATCCTACAAAAGATTTAGCGATGTAGATTAAAAAACAAAGAGCAACAAGTCGATAATGCAATAAAAAAGTATTTAGCCCGACTGTCGAAATAAAAATACTTTTCACTATTCGTAATCATGTGAGATTTTGTAATTTACAACCGCAGAAACCCCCGTATCGTAACATTTTTATTTTATTAATTTTCACTCATGCTTATTCATCATTCCCAAAGCGAGCGAGTTGTCGCAGAAAACTGCGCACGTAGAGATTAAAAGAGTAACCCGGTAGAAAGGCGTTAAATCATACGCGGGCCGCGAAAGTTAAACGGATCGTTATCCCATTACCCAGCGATGAATAAACCCAAGACAAATCTTTCCCTCTCCGCGGCGGCCTCGCATTGCCGCGCCGCCCGGGTTAAACGATTTCAATCGAGCGAGGGCGCCGCGAGCGAGCCTGTGCATGCACGGCCCCGGGATACCGCCGCGGAGGAAACTCGCGGCGGATTCCCCGCACGAACTGCAGATCAAACAGAATTAAGCGCTCGCGGAAGCCGGAACGGCGGGGGCGGCAAAAAGTCGCGTAAAAAGGCAGAAATAGTGGAAGGAAGAGGGAGGGAGGGAGAGAGAGAGAGGAAAAAGCACGGTATTAGCCGGCGCAGCCGCTGCTAAATCGATGCGCCTGGTGTATACACACGCCGATGGACCTTGAGATAGCAGCTCCCTGCCTTCTCCTTTTATATTTTCTCCTTTTTTTAAGGTCGCATGCGCTGGGTGTAAGTAATGAGGCGCACCGGCGTGCCTTACAATGGGAAAGCTCGACTTTTGCGGTGATGTTTCAGAAAATTTCTTTCCCGCCGAGCTTGCAGTATTTTGCTAAAAATATTTTTATGCACTTGAGGCTTTTATTTATTTGATTTCATTCTTATTTTTGCGGTTGTTAAAAATTTAATTTCCTTTTCTCTGTTTGTTAAGTGTCGCGTTTATATAGTAGACTGAATTATAATTTGCTCTACAGGGGATAGAGAATGACTTTTTTATGCGATAAGGAAAATAGAGTCAGCTCGGAAAATAGATTTAGTTCATAAAACGGTTGAAAATTTTATGTGATCTTATAAGACTTCAAATGTCTAATTGATGTATTTTAACTTCTTCCTTAAATATTAATTTAAATGATCTAATAATTTTATTTAAGATCCCCTACTCATTTGCAATTCCATTTTTTGAAAATTCTTAAGACATTTTTTTGTTTGTTAAAAATAGCACTAAGAGGCGATGGGGTTGGTTGCAAGTAACTTTTCTTTCTTCAAATATATTATCGATCATTTTCAATAAATTAATCGAAGCGTACGCTAAATTTAAATTTTAAGTCACACTAAATTTTGCCCACTCACCCGAGGCTTACGTACTATAAATAATTTTCTAACCGCAGCTGCTAAAGAGCGAACCACACCTCTTGAAATATTTCGACAATCTAACGGACTAACATTTCAATCAACGTGTCAGAAATTCAAGTCTCAATCTTCAAAAATGATTTCACGCTCGGCGTGCCTCAAATTGATAGTACATCCAGCATAAAGGGGAAGATTGGTGCGAGCACCGTAAGCAAAGTGGCCGATCCGCCCTCGAAAAGACCGGCGGGAAAGAAAGCTTGGCGCATTATTATATACACGCGCGGAGGAGGATGCGGAAAGAGTGCGGGAGTCGAAGGGGGAGGGGGGAAAGGCAGGACATTGCACAAAGTCACGAATGCCTCACCCTCCCCCCCGTTCCTCTTTGAGCTCGTAATTGAAAATCAATATTTGCTCTGGCTTTTCCTTGGCTCTTGCAGCGCAAATGTTTCGCGGCTCGAAAATTTCACGGAGCGTCCGCTGATGACGATGGACATTCGGTTACCCCGGCAATCCGGCGATTCGGAATTTTGATTGATTTCTTAGATTCCTTTTTGGGGAAAATAGTCGCGGAGCCGTTTTTAGGGGGCAGGTTCAATTGCACGTCATTTAATGGAATCGCAAATTTAAGCATTTTATTTTTCGGCATTTTTTATTTAAATATTGAATGATCGAAAGACGAAAGAAAATTAACTATTTATGGTTGAATATAAAAATATTGTAGGTAATTACATAACAGCTGATTCGGAGTGTCTAGACAGGTATTGGAAACTTAAATAAATTATATATACTTTACTTATAAGAAAATATTTAATGGAGAATTAAAGTCACTCCAGCGTCTAGTCTGTTGATTTTATGATTTTTACCAATGAAATATCCGTAAAAAACCTAAGCGGTTTTATTAAATGATCTCGTTGCATTTCATTCAGTAACCAAGTAATTTACAAGTAAATGGAAACACTGAAAAAGCTCAGAGAGACGAACCATCCGCGGAAGCTCGTTAAAAAAGCTGGCAATTACGGAAGAGGCGGAAAAGAAATTCCGCAGCTTCTTGACCGATTTACCTTTAAAGCTCCATTGTCGTTTGCCGCCTTATCGGGGCGAAGGCGCGCGTGACCGGCCCCTTGACAAATCGCCCCGCGGCGGTAAACAGGATGCGGAGACATCCTGCCGGGGCATTCGCCGGAAATAGAGCGCGAGTAATAGGTCGATTCCGCCGTGCCGGCGGAGCTGAAAAGCGCGGCTCTCGCCCGGCGCCCGCGTGTGTATAAAGTATGAGCGCGCGCGAGAGGGAGCTCCGCGACGTAATTACACGAGGGTTATTACCCCCCGTACGGTGCCTTTTTAAAGCGGCGCGGGCGCGCTTTATTTTCGGGCGTAAATCTCGCCCAGCGTTTCGCGGGCTTTATTACGGAAATTTGCCGAACGATAAACGCGCGGCGTCTTAAACTTATGAAAATGCCCGGGTAACGGGAGTGCAGCCGACCTTTTTTTTCCTCCTCTTTTCAAATCAATTTTGCGCCGGCCTTTTTTCATAGTTCGTTAGATTTAGAGGAGAAACGAAATCTTTGTTTATGGGGTGCTTGCTGAGTTTTGTGTAAGGTTGCTTTTTCACTTCACTAATTGGCTTCTGATTAATGTAAATGTGGTAAATTAAATTGAGAAAGAAACTAATAAAAAAAGTTAAAGTAAAAGTCAAAGAAAATTTTACTGAAACAAAAACATCGCAAGAAAGAAAATTCCCAAACAAGACATAAGTTTAAAGCGACTTGCATTTACCTACATCAGGCGCGTTGTTGAAAGAGCCGGCGACAGTTGGGGAAAAAAGTAACTCTCCCCGCGTGCGCGCACGAAAAACAAAGGCTATAGGCGGCTAAGCTTCTTACGCAGGTGAGCGAAGGAAGTCGCTGGCAGATTGCCATCGGCGCGCTTCACAATTCAATCGCGAAGTTAGCTCCCTGCAGAAATCACATAATGTGCGGTTAGCCCGAGCGCGCGCGCGAGCTCTCCGCGTCGCCGCTGTCCCTCGGGTGGGCAACAAATCAAAAACACACCCCCCGAAGAGTCGCTCGGCGCGTCAGCGCGATAATGGTGGGCGCAAGCTCTCGGGGCCGCGGCTAAATTAAAATACATCGGAGCCAAGAGCACGCGTCGGACCGTGAAAGAGCGGCCGCCGCGACCCTCGGCCTTTTTCACTTTTGCCCGCAGAGAGCCGCGGGATTGTACTTTATTCGTGCGCGCTAGTCGGTTCCGCCTCCCTCCCCCTTCTCCTGTTTCTGTTTGACGGAAGAGCTATGATAATAAAGGAACTTGTCGCTGGATAATAAAGAAAGAATATTCCGCCGGCGAGGGTGACGGATGCAGCGTGACTTTTTGCTCCTGAGGCTGCTTATCCCGCATTCAAATGGACGGACTGTTCTTTTTCACCTTTAGATTATTTTTTCTTCCTTAGGTGGATGTTTTGATGGATCGTGCTTAGATACTGTTCGTGTTGACTTTGCTTAGAATTTTCTCAGCTATACCTATGTATATTCGAAATTGAGAGACTAGATTAATTTTATAATTTTTTACTACTAGAAGAAAAGCTCAGAAGTTAATTTGAACCAAACTCAAAAGTTAGATCTAATTTATTATGCGAATACAATTAATAATAAATTTTTTGCAATGTCACTTATTTCATTAATTTTCAAATAAACGTAATTAAAATTTATCACTGAGATTATACAATCAAAATTAATATCATTTCTGAAGGAAACGTTATAAGCAAACACGAAAATGTTTATTCCTGCGGTTGAATCAAGGCACAATGCGTTATCATAACTGTAATGTACATCTAAATGCATTATTATTCAGTTGTAAAGTTCTGTATGCACTCGACGATATCGATGACCTATATATGCTAGCCGACGAATATCCGAGCTCGCCTGGTTTGTTTGACAAGTTTCATCGAATAAACTTGAAACCAGGCACAAACTTCTGTCAGGATGTGTGCGAACACAGCCGAATAACCTCCTGGAACAAACAAAATTAAGGCTCTAAGCAAAGTGATAAATTTATAGCAAGCCGTTATTAAACATTAATAACAAACACAAGATATGAATTGCGATCGCTAGTTAACGGCGTGATTGATGTCTATTGAATTATTCCTTGCCTTTTAATAATTCTATTTATAACAGAAATGCACTCGGTTCATCCATAATATAGATGATTTTTGGTATGTTATACTTTTTCGGTCCCTGTATTATGGATGAGAATATACTGATAATAATTTGTTATTTACAATTGATTTTTCGTTCAGGGATATTTACGTTTCAATAAAAAATTAATAAATTGATAACATTACTTCTGACTTTTCATAATTTACAATCCTGAATTTCCATGCTTTCATGCATTTTATATTGCTGTTATATTATTATTGTTACGTACGAAGGTGATCGCGCATAACCGAATGATATAATAAAACAAAATTGGACGTAATGACGTCAATGTAATTTCAACTGTTATTTTAAAATAATGAAATTAAAAATTTTGCAATGTTGATATCCCCAATGACATCGCAGTAATGCATATGATTAATTGTTCATAAATAAGATTGATCAAAGAGGTTTATCGGGAAATTCGATTTCCAATATTCTATATCGTACTCTACTATGTTAAGTGCTAACTGTCAAAAAGTAGAAGGAATATTTCGCGAGAAACGTAAATAATCTATGACGAAATGAGTTGAGATGGAAAGAGCGAACGTAGGTCTTGCGATCAATCCTGGTTATTAATCCAAGCTTATATCAATCTCCCTCTCGAAAAAGTACATTGAGTCCGAAGGGCCATATTAGTAAACCCATCAGACGGAATAATCGATGAGCCGTTATATCGCTGTCTGCTCAATTTTGCATGGAGACCTTTCCCGCCTCGCGGAAATGACATTAATATGGCCGGAGGCCCGCCGGAATCGAGATGATCCGGCCGCGCCCGTGTGAATTTTTAAGACGAGGCAAGGAGGGCCGCGCTAGCCCGATTACCATCCATTCTCAGCGGCGAACGAATCGGCCGAGGATATTGGAAGCACGATGCGCGTGCGTCGAAAATCGAAGAACTGGCCCCCATCTGTATTCGATTGCGCCGATTCGCGAGAAATCGACGTATTGAAATTTTCAGGAGCCCGAGCGCTTAGCTCGCCTACAGAAGGTCGTTTAATTTTTTTTTATTTTATACCTTCAATATGAAACATTGCAGCGTTCACTTTATCGCTTTAGCTGGTTGAAGAAGTAGTTTGCTGCGTTTTATAAACTCTCTATTTCAATTTTATTCTAAGGTTAACCAAATGAAGTAGAATTTCCGCAAGTCATTGGTAAAATTATCCTTCTATCGTTCGTAATGTTAGTACTCGTAACGATCTAATTTACTTACACTTAATGGGTATCAATTCATTTCAAAGGCTTCCTATTACGAAGTTGCATGTAGTGTACTGATGCATTAGGGCATAAGTGTGTAAATAGTGCCTATATAGTTACATAATTAATGATAGTATCGATATTTCTAGTTTTACTTCTCTTCTTTGGAATCCATTTTCTATATATAGATAATATGAGCCTAAAAGTTTAAGTGCTTAAAAATGCATAAATCTATAATTGTTCAAGTAAACAAATAAATTTTCTTTAATTAAAATTAATACAAGAATGCAGTTAGATCACGGAAAAATAACGGTTTTCTTAAAGGTTTACTACTTGCAGTCGATTTTTCCAGATGGTCATTCCAACGTGAAACAACTGGCATGCACGTGGAAAAACGCGCCCCTATCCTTCATAGCGCAATGGAGCAATTTCCCACTTGTTACTGACGCGGTACTTTGCGCGACGGCACAGAAAGGGCAAATAGGAGCGAACCCGCATCGATTTTTTGAAAAAGCGCTTATCGCTGCAGCAGCCTGCTACGTGTCAACACACTTTAGGCTAGCGCGAAATGCGTGGGCTTATAATCGCATTTCAAAATTTACGCGGTACAGCTTTCAGCTGAAAACTCTGCGACTTTAAGCTCGTCATTTTTTTGAAGTTTATTTTTAGTAACGCATTACTCATTGATTATATTAATGCAATTGTTCTTACGTAATGCAAAATTTGATACCTTTTTCTGAAAAATAGTCTTTTTCTAGTAGTAGTAGTTACTTCTGTGAATCCTCGACCGAAGTGACACTAGGACAATCGGTGCAGTCGACAGTGTCAAATTTTCGCGAGAGTCGAAACAATCGCGGCGAGACAGTGGGCCCGGCAGCCTCCGTAAACGAATTAAATCGATCGGCCGGCGCAGGGGCCGCAGAAGCGATGGAGGACCCGGGAAGTATTTGCATTTCTAATCAACGGTCTCGGCGGCGGCGGTGGCTTTCTCACCTCTCGCGCGCGCGGCTGCGGCCGGCGCGGCTCGTGTCTCCCGGCCCTTAATCAAAATGCAAGCGAAAGCGCCCCCGAAGAAAGTTATATATCTGGCGCGGCCCCCACGAAAGAGACTCGTGTGTTTGAATTTCGTTTTGTTTAATGTCGACGGGAGGGGATCCGCGCCGCGCGCCAAGGCAAATACACGGGCGCGCGGGAGACGCTCCGCTGCAGCTGATACGGCATTGGATTTGAATTTTCAACCGGTTATAAGTTCGTAATTGGCACGGCTGCATTAGCAGACGTCGCGTCCCGTATCCCGCCAGTGTACAGGAATACGTTATTACTCTATAAATCTGAGGGACTTAGTCTAGTCAGTTACGAAGGCGTGAAATATGAAGCTGTCTTGCGACTGAGCGATTCTTTTGTTCAAGAGTAAGGTGAGCTTTGACGGGTTCACCGTTTCCAGCTTAAATATTCCGGAGGCATTAAAAAGATTTTTTAAAGATCTATCTAAGATCTTCATCGCTAAATAGTTGTTCTTAAAAGAAAAATTTCTTTTATTAAATGTAACGTACGAAAATAATGCTAGTCCAGGAATTTGAATCATGTATGGTTTCTACTATGCAAAAATTAAAATAAAAATACTTAAGCAGGTCTAAAAAGGATTTTCATAACATGAGAGGTAAAAACTTTAATTTATTTTAAATGTGAAATTCCAAAAGAGATCCTTTATATGATAAATCTCAAAATGATCTTTTCTGGTGCCTTTGAAATGTTTACGCGTGAAAGTATTTATTTCCTTTGATACTTACGTGTATATAAGATAGAAGTTAAATTAAATTTCTGAAATATTAAAATTCAAAATTTTATTAAACTTTTATAAATTATAAATTTACATAAATTATGCTGGATTGAAAATGTATTTATGCATAACGACGTGTGATAATAAAAGGATACTCATTAAAATATTGATTGTAATAAACATTTAAAGCTTTGACGTAGGTAGTTCATTCGCGGTCGGTAACCTATTAAATCTAGAATAAACTCGAAAAAATTAAGTTACGATTTTCAGCACCTACTTTATGCCTCGGAAAAATATTAATCCTTTTTTATCAGCAAATGAACACGCAGACTGACTAAAATAATATTTGCAATACAGTAGCAGAAAGAGGACATTATATAATTCATTTTAATTAAAAGAATAATTCTATTACTTAAATAAAGTAGTGTTTATAAATAGTTTAAATAAAAACTAGGACCTTTTTATTCTTCATTCGTCTGTCTTTGCATTTCCACTTATTATTAATCATAAGCAATAATTACGAAGCCTTATTTTCTGCAGAAAGAACATTAAGCACATATCGCAAAACTTGTGCTCAAACTTTTATTTGAGATTTTACTTTAATCGGATTGCTGCCATTAAAAAATTCAAATGCATGTACTTAAATATAGAAAAGTACGTAATCCCATTTTTTAATTCACACGTCATTTAATAGACACCTCGCACGTTGAAAATGCAAAATAAAAAATTTACCATTTAATTTTTACAAATCTTGCAAATGAAAGCCATTACGAGAAAGCACTCGAAACTGGTAACCCAACCAAATATTAATTTCTCATTACACTGGGTACGCGTAAAAAAAGGGATTGAAAATCACGAAAACATTACCGTAATCCTCTCGGCCCGTCGGCGAGAAATTGAGAGAAAGAGAGACGCGAGAGACGGGAAAGGCGAATCCGCCTGAGCCTACGTATATATATATAGAGACCCGACCCGACCGGCGTGGCGCCGTTAGAGAATGTTAATATTTGACCAGGTGAGAGGTTGGCACTCGGGCTCCTTGCAAACTCCCGGCGCGTAGCGCGACGCGCGCATTGCAATTTTAAGGAGACCGATTGTTTTGCTCGGACGTGGCGGATCCCATTGACGCTGCTTTTTTTTACCTCCGACCCCCAAATATTTATCGCGCGAGCTTCGATCCGAGCGCAAATTTCGCGGTAGGACTCGCCGACCGTCCGTTAACGAGCTGATTGATGGTACGACCGTTGTTTCGTCTACCCCTTTCGCTCTTCGCTTTTCGATTTTTTACGAGCCGTGAGGTGTGTGTGGTGAACCAGTTTTTGTTCTCTTGGATGCATTTATATACTGAGGACGTTTTTTATATGAAATTCGACAAAATTTTATGTAAACGTTTAAAGAGTTATTAAAGTTGTATTCGCTTTAGTTGATTACAGTTTTATAAGTTTTTATAACTGAATATGGAATTCAAAAGAAATTTAATCGGAGAGAATTGTAAAATTAAAAATAAATTTCAAGATTAAGATCATTTTGATGGTATAGGAATTATTCTGTAAGTGATGTCTGACCAAATTCGGTTATTACTACTGAATCACTTATTACGATTCATTTTTTACTTCTCTAATACATTAATTCTAAATTAATGTGTAATTTTTAAAATCAGTATTTTTCGTAAAAAGAGAAGGTAAATATCTATAGTTTTAACCGTCTAAAACAAGGCAGGGCATACGAAGCTCTCGCGTTACAAAAGACACTACCCGTAACATTCGAGCCGACCACAACCCCGAAATTTCTCCCAACCACGCGCGAAGCTCCGATCATAATTAAACAGAGAGGCCTTCTAATGTGTACTAATCCAACGGCCGAAGTTCCGGCCCTCGGTCGCGCTAATTATTTCCCGGCGCCTAATCCGCGGAACTGCGAGCTGCTGTCCTCCCACCTCCCTCCTCCCATTCTCCCAGCGGGGGCGGGGCAGGTCGGTGCATGCCGGCAGATGCCTTATCGGCGCGAGAGCATAGCCGGAAGAGGCTCGCTATCCATCACGGCGGCGGCGGGTGCGAACGAGCCTCGGAAATCGATCCATCTCGCGACGGAAGCCCGGCCCGCGATGAGCGGCCACTTCGCCCGGCGAAGGATTGTTGCGGATCCCGACGAGCTTCGCCCCCGGGATGAAGGAATACGGGCAGCGGCCCCCGTCTTCTCGCGCTCTCGGATGGATGCGCATCATGGCGCGCGCGTACTGCGCTTACCGCCCCCCGGTTTTTTTGCCGCACGTCCGGACGCTGTGATTTAGGGCGATTTAAAGCGGCTTCTCGGACGTCTCGAAACTTATCGGGATTCAGACCGTTTTATCATTATTATTGAAGAATTTTCCAATGCAATTTCGTCAAGCGCGGGAAAAATAGCCTGATAAGCTTTGTATTGGAGAATAAATCTTTTATCATTTTGCGCTTTGTCGAGAATAATAAATAATTTAACTTAAATAATGCAGAGAGAAATCGCTTTCAAGTAATTAATGCTTCCTTCCTTTGTAATGAATTATATATAATCTTTTAACTTAAATAAATCATCGAAGAAATATCCATAACGTATGTAATTTATGCAGATAATTACACAAATGGATTCAAAGGAATTAAATTTTTAATTAAATAAAATGTGCAACTTCTAAATTATTTTAAACATTGCCAGGTAAAAAAGTTCAGTATATATCAGATATCCACTAATCAACGTAAAGTACAAATGCTCATATAATTGCAATCGTTTTATCGGATTAAAAGTCTTGTTCGAAAAAATCATTAAACTAATCAGTCCCAATCTACCGAAGTCGGTCTAAATTATCCCCGACACGTTTAAAAAAAGCGAGGCAAACGCACGAAATAATCCGTCTCCCGTGACCAATGAACGACCCCTTACCGGCGAAATTTCCCGACTGCAATAATCGCGCCCCTTTCTCCCGGGTTTTCCTACGCGCGAGAAAGTCAGTCGGCTGCGCACGCGACCACCCGGCTCTTAGCCTCGCTCTCTTGCGCCCGCTGAAATTTACACGGGAATTTGCCACTATTGGGTCGACTAATCGATCGGCCTTAATTTCAACACTCGAGGCGAGCGGCCGGCGGCTGCGTACAATTATTATGGAAATCCGGAATTACGAGGTGGCGCGCGGCGACGACCCACCCCCTCCCCCCGCGGGAATCCCGTCAATTTAGTTATTGTCGACTAATACCGCCGAGACTACCGAATTAAGTTTCCCGCGCTGTTCAGCCTCCTGCTCCCCATTATCGACCCCCTTTTTTATCCTGGGCATGGATGCGTACACTGCACTATTCTCCAAGCAACGTCGACTATACGCATACGCGCGTGCCAGGCTACCCAAATATATCGGTATGGGTTGGTACGCCCGAAGTTGGCTGGCAGTGCGCGGCTGTTTTACAGGGGGGAGGGGGTGCGCCGAGTCACGTTGCTCGCGAGTTCGCTTTGTTTGTGAAATGTTGTATTTATGTTTGGAAATTGATCCGTCTATATTTAACGGAGTTGTACGAGGAGTTGCTGCCGGCCCTCCGGTCTGGATTATGGAGGTCAAGGGGAGCATTTTTGGATTAACCATTGATCGAGACATTTTAGACCGGCGGCTCACCTATGACCTCGTGAAATTTGCACGGCCGAAGAGCGTCCGAACTTTTCTCCGCTCAACTTTTGGATTTACCTCGGTGCGCTCTAAATTTTACAAAATACGCTGACCGGTACCAACTGGCTTTTCTAAAAGTGCAATTTTAAAAAATTATTATTATAAAGAAATGTTATACACTGACGCAAAAAAAGTTATAAAAAACCCTATGCTTTTAAGCGGAGTAGAAAAGGCTCGTCGATTGAAATTGAATCTGTGGCTCAGATGGGCTAAATTTCACTTTGAATTAAATTCAAAATCCGATATGCTATTTAAAAAAAATGCATCATACCTGGATTCAGTTGCATAAAGATTGTAAAAGCTGTATGAAAGTAGCATTTGCCAACCACTTTCATTAAAATATCTCTCTAGGATGCTTCAGACGAATGAAACATAAAAATCGCGTAGTTTTCGGTGTTATAGGGATGAAAAGCAAGGATATTCAACTCGGCGTAAAAAGGGTGAAGGCTAGGGACACGAAGGTTTTAGAAAACAGGGAGGAAAAAGGGGGAAGCTCACAGTGTTGCACGAGCGAACAAAAATGTGAAAAAGTTCAGTACAAATGAGAGAATTTACAGAGAAAAGAAAAAATATTGTGGAAAAATTTGTGCACTTAAAAAGAGCATTTTTCAATGTAAAAATTCGTACTTTCCGACACAAATTTGTAGATACAAGGTCTATTCTCTATTTAGATTAAAACACATTGTCAGATTACAGGGACACCGTATACTCAGAAATTTAGGTTAGATTTTAAAATTATTAATAAAATATTGCCATAGAAATCTAAATAAATTTTAAACAAACAAACGATTGCTTCCATAGATAGCAACGATCATTAGCAAATTAAGCTCTTTAGAACCCGAAAATTTTATTCAATTTTTTAATAATTTGAAGTATTTTGAAAAGCGCTATTTTTAATAAATGTTTAATTAACAATGCCATTATTCTGTCCGTGTTTTTATATTAGAAGAAAAATTAGAACTGAAAAATTTAGTCATATGTAATTTCAAATCTGCAAAACAAATCTGCCGATTATTATAAATTCTAACTTAATTTTTATATCAAAGCTGCTTTGCGACACATAGACACGAGCTCCCCGAAACGTCGCGCGACGCAAACCGGGGATGGGCGAAAGAAAAGAAAAGAGTACCTTGGTCGGGAGGTGAAAAAAAAGGCGGGAGAGCGCCCGAAGCTAGGAGAGAAGTGGGCACGGGCTCTTTTTGCGCGTACGTGCCTCCCGCGGCTCTTGTTTATTGGCCTTTTTTTCGGGCTCCGCGCGAGCCGCAATTATTATAAGGCGAGGCGAAGCGCGTAACGCGCTCGCTTCCTTTTTATCCGCGGGTGCTTTTGTAATTTATCGTCGGTCGCGCGAGCCCGCGACAATTAATTATTCAGCCGCTCGCGCGTGCGCGGGCGCTGCACTCTTTTATTTCTTGCACTGTCTCCCCGCTTCTCTTTATGACGTTAGGGCCTCGGTTTCTCCTTTTTTTTGCGAGCGGCCAGCCCTGACGCCCCCACGTTGGAATTCCTATTTGTACACCCACGCGACTCTATTTGTCATTTGACCTCTTATTTTTTTCACAGGTGCATTAGAATGCTTTATGCTTCAATTAACTTTTCCGTGTCCTTCAAAACAGAGGGATTATCCATTGTGCAACAACAAACAAGTTTTTTTCAATTCTTTATAGTTTGCAATTAATTGTTGTAATTCTGCAACATTTATTTGGATTACTGTTATTTACAAAATTTAAGCTTGAGTAATTGTAAAATATGCAGTGGCTGACTAAATCCGTACTTATCTACTTAAATTAATTTAATACCAAAAAAAGTTTGTAAAGCTTCTTTCTTATTTTTCTCATTAATGAATTAACTTTTTCAAATTTAAATATTTTTGAATTTCATTTTTTAAACTATCTTATATATTTATTTGTATTCATTATAAATTATTTATTTTACGAGTATTTAGGAAAGCTTATTTAAAAATAAATAGGCTCTTCCACTGTTTTGCATTTTCTTTGTACTACGTAGATTTTTTTCACATTTCGTAATTCATGCTTCTTTTAGCTCTTCTGATAACTGATTTATGCGAATTTAAAATCTACTTTTTAATTAAATATTTAATTAACAATTGTATAGTATCATATACGATTTCGTTTGCAAAATTATTCTGTAAAGCTTTTGTGTTTAAGAAAACTTTTTCACTCTATATTACGCAAACACAGCAAGTAAATAATTATAAACAATTGTATGAAAAAAAATAATAAAAATTTGTTTCGTAATTTTAGCGTAGCTTTAAAATTCCCTTTGATATACGAAGACATTTTATTCAACTCTTTAAAAATCCCCTCGAAACTTTCCACGCCTCAGCGGAGCTCCGGCAAAATCAAAATTGATATTAAGTCGGCAAACTTTCGCGCGTAATATCGAGAGACGTTGCGAGTGGCTGTGCTCATAGAGAGGAAAATTTCGCGGTGCATCCACGCTCACGAAAATGAGGAGAACCCGACCCCTCCGTAAATAATCGGCAGGCGATGCCGACCATCAGTTAGGGAATAATGAAAGAGGCGAATCGTTGAACTCCAGGGCTTGCTCGAATAAGTGAGTCAGCGAGGAGTATACATTTATTAATATCCGATCTTAAAAGAGCCTGCCTTTCTTGTTCGGCAATTTACAGTGGGTTGTGAATTATGGGATAAAAGTAAGTTTTCTGACGTACTGACAAGTTGCGCCAAGCTGAAAATTTCGAAATTAAAAAGTATCATTTTTAATAAGCTGCCAGATTAAAACTGTCCCTGCAGTGAAGTTTATTAAGATAGAAACTAAAATGCATTTTCTGAAAAATGTAATGTACTGTCAGCTTGAAAAATAATGTATAGTATTATTCACTTTGCATAAATTTTGAGATAATATTAGGATTAATATCTTCTTACTTCCTGTGTATTTTCAAGAGAAGACTAATCAATTCCTAATTTAAATGAATTTCTTTCTGTGGAGTTATTTTTTAATGTTAGTATGATAGTTTGGTTAGTGCAAAATTGATAAGAAAAAGCAAATAAATAGTATATTGTGTACCTGGAGGTGTAAAGACCCTCTACACCTAAATTTTGTGCATTTTCTTGGTAGATATATTGATTTACGTCTACATTATATTATAATGGATCATAAATAGAGAAAATGTGCTCGAATGTTCATCTCTAATGTCACTGGTTTGGAATCTCAAAAGCCACGTGGTCAGATCGAGGGCACACACTACTCAAACTGAAACAAAGCCACTCGAATCATCTTTTATTATTCAATTCTATCAGCTGTTTTTCACGTCAGTTCGTTCGCCACTTTGGAATTCGTGAGTTTCACTTTCGGCTGAATATTCATAAAATTGATGACACTTTAAACAGGGCTGAATTGATGAAAAGTGCCACTGGATACTTGAGAAGAGGCGAGCATTCATTTTACTCGATGTCGTGCATCTTGTGTGCACGCTCGCATAGAGGGAGAGCTTAATAAGGTTGTTTTAGGTGGAGAAGTTAAATCTCCACAGCAAGTAGAAAAGTGAATATTATTCCATCGGATGAGCTGTACTTTGATAACGCTTTAGCGTTGATTATTAAAGTTCCAGAACAGGGTGTACTGCTCGCGATACGGGTGGCATTATTCGCGTTCTTTACCTTAACTACTTAGCGAGTTTAACGTACTTGTTTTATTCCAAATGCTTTAAGCAGAAAGGAAAAGTGTATGCATAGTAAAAGTTAAATATTATGCGTTGTAGAAAATTAAATTAAAGATTAAGTCACATTTTGGAAATTTTATCTTTTAAACGAAGCAGTAAATTTAAAAAATGTGTGTGGCACATTTTCAACTGCAAGTTAATGAAGATGCACTAAAATCCATCTTAAACATTTCTCAACAATACGCGTCTGTTGTTTGAGGCATGAAAGTATTCTGCAAGTAAAGTATCAGAAGATATAGGAAACTTTAGTTGAAGAAGGTACTATTACGAGCTATTAATTAATTTTTGAAAAATTACGTAATTAAATGGAAAATAATGCAAATTAGGCTGAATCATTTTTAATCATTTTCACTATTTAAACTAGGACTCTTAAAAAGGTGAAAGTACTCGCAAAAAAATGCCACGAGAAACGTTCATAAGAATTAGACGAATCGCGTCTCGACAGTGGGAGAAGGAGGCACGACAGGTATATTAATTACGACAGACAGACACGTCCGCTAAAGGTGTAGGCCACTCGCGAGTGAGATTCCCCTTGTGTGCCTGCCCCCCATTCTCCTTCTCTCTCACTTTAAGTCGAGCCCCGGCTCTTCTCACGTACAGCGCTTCTTTAGGCGAGGCAGCGAATTATAATTAGATGTCACCCAGACGTTTGAGCCCACTTTTGCAGAGAAAGAGAAAAGAGAAGGAGAGATGAGGCAGGCGAGTCAAAGAGAACTTCGTCGCTCGGCCGTTTTGAAGGGTTTCATAATTTAATATTGAATTAACAATGTCGAGCCGGTGTGCGTAAAGGTAGTGAAAAAAATGAACTGAGCCACTGTTTGCATTTTGCGACGTTATTGAGCTACTTGTTTGAGCGAGTTCGCATTTCTTTTAATTCTACGTGAGGTTATATCAAGATTCATTAACAAGTTTCCAATAGGGGTATAGAATTAATAAACTCGACTTTTTTTAGTTAAAGTTTTAAGAAAGTTATACGTTGATTATGAGATTATATAATAGCCAGACATTTTTGATAATGAAATTTCAATTGAATAGTCAAATAAATAAATAAATAATAAATATTTATTTTGATTATATGAAAGGAGAAAAACATCCACTATTAACGGTTACCCCTTACGATTTGATTATACTTTATAATTCTGACAAGGACATTCTCATCGACCAATATTACTAATTTTATCATCTTCGTAAATAGCATTCATGATGACTGCAAACGAAAATTTTCATCAAAAGAGCAAAAAAAGCATTATAAATAAATCAATGTGAGATCATAAAAGATAAAAATGAGACTATTGTTCTGACACATAAAGGCGCGCTTCGGCGGCATTTAATTAACTTCCGTGGAGGCGCTGGCACCCCTCGGTATTACAATGCTTTAAGAAGACAAATAGAAGCGCACCGGATCGTGACGGAATCTCAGCGCTGATTTAAGTCACTTCATTAGGAATATCTCGGCAAGCGAGACATTTGAATTCCTGGCTCGCGTGCCGCCCTGGACGTATATACGCCGGGACGCCGCGGGATCTCTTCATTCGGCCACGCGCGCCGCTCGCGTGCCAGCCCGGGGACGTCGGTTCGAAAGAGTGGACGCGGCGAAATAAAAACGCGCTGCGAAATGGTTTATAAGCCGCGCCGAGCGGTAACTTGTCAAACAAATATGAATTCCGCGCTTTGTTCCCTCATTTTTCCTGCTTGCGAATCGGTATATGAAAGGGAATATACCTATTATTATGGGTCAAAACAATAGGTTCCTTTTTAATTTTGCAAACAATGTTTTTTCACAATTGAATATGAGCTGTCTGACTGTGCTTTGATCTTACTACTTAATTGAATACACATTCTCAATGTGATTCGTCCTGTCTGACCATTTCTAGCGTGTACTACTTAATTAAATATACAAAAGTGCATATTAATTTATTTACGGTTTTCAATACTGTGGTTAACATATCTTATCAAATACAACTTTAAAAAAACTTTATAATTAGATCTCTTTAGATAATCTCTTTATTTTAAATAGTTTCATGACATTGTATAGAAAAACGCAGGTATTTAAATCGTGATGTCTGATCATTTTTTTGTTCTTACTACTTAATTGAAAATACCTGTTCAATAAAATCTCGAAAATATATACTAATATAGGCATTGAATTTGTGATGGCTGACCATTTTTAGCTTTTACTACTTATTTAAATTTACATTAGATCTTACTAATATATTTGCGGGTTTCAATTTTTTAAAATAAATCTCGAACATCAATAATGAAAGATTATTTTCTTAATACATTTTCAAGTAAAAAATATAAAATTAATACGAAACTACTAATTAATTACTGTATAAATGGATTTGCAGCGTGCTAAGAAATTAATGAAATTTCCAAAAACTACTGTAAATGTTTCTTGTAAATCTACTAAATACGAAATTGATTTAGTGAAACAAGGCGTTTATTTTACGGTCGACAGATTAGAAATTACCATACGCTAAGTGAAAATGGGCAAATCCGCGATTTGGCGCATCGACATCGAGGCTCGTCGATGCCCGTGCGGCCGGCGCGTCGCCGCGTCGGCCCGGAGCGACGGCCACGGGAGCCCCGCGTGCCGCGACTTGCGCGCGCGGAAACAGCCTTCTGGTCGGACTCGCCATTATCGTGATTGGATTATGCGCAGGCGCGTGCGCTCGCGCTCCGGCTTACGCGCCTCGCCGAGCCCAATCCCGCCGGGAGCGCGAGAACAGTTCGCAGCCTGATTTTGGATTATGAATTCAATATCGTAATCCACAAAGAGACACGAGGAATTTTGCGCGGCCCCACGAGTATGAGTGGATGGTAGCGATGATCGATCGGCCGATCGTTCAAATTGCTATCGGGCGCTTTATCTCCGCGGCGGCGCACTCGGAGATTTGGCTCTGCCAGCCCCTCCCCCTGCCCCCGACCCTTGCTTCATGCGATTGTTTAGGAAAGTAATTCCGGCGTTATTCCGCGTTAGATCTATTTTATGAGGAGCGATACAATTGTTTGTTGTATTGTGCGATTCGGTGATGCGTGCGATTCCAATCGCAATTCCGGCTTAATCAGCTTAATCTCGCTTGCGTGAAGGCGTTAATTTAGCCGACGTAACTGAACATTAAATATTTTTACTTGCACGATAACAGTTTCTTGCTCTTATTTCTAAGAGTAATTTACGGAGGTTTTATGAATTAATTAGATAAATCTTTTTTTATCGTTTGTAATCTGTCTCTCAATTCTGAGAAAATAATTGTTGCTAATTCATATTTTTTTTATTTTTTCAGGTTATTGAATGTACACGATTGAAATTGAAAATATGTATGCATCAAATTCAGTATTTTAATTGCACTCACGTAAAGCAAATATTTACAATTTGAACAAAAGTTTATAATAACGATTACTTACAAAAAAGGTATGATTTCAAATATATTTTATTGAATTATCTCGATTACAATATTTTTTAAAACATTTCCCGTGATTGACAACCTGGTATATAAATCGATGCCCCTAATAAAAAAAAGTATGTAATTTTTTCCTAAAGCCCAATTTAATGCAGCACGAAGAAAAGGCTTTTTTAATTTAATCCCGAAAGTCCCCTTATTAGTGTAAAAATAATTATGTTTTTTACACACTACGCTTAAAGTGCTTTAGCCTTTCCAGGTGAAGGTAAGGCGCACGCTATGTACATCTTTCGTAAAAATCGTATTTATTATCACGAAAGTCAATAAAGGATTCCCCAAATAGAATTATCTCAATTTATCCCTAGGTGTATAATCTGTTATTGTATTCCCAAAGTAACAGATTATGACACTTATTTTTTTTTTCATAAACCAAATAATACAACATAGCGGTAGTATTATTAAATTCTATTTTGTATCAGGTCAATCACTTCTCACTCGTGTTCAAATACACTGCGACCTTTGACCCTGGTAGGTAGGAGAAAGGACGCACGGTCGACTAGTTGACGGTTTGATCAGCTTTGCCCTTGTGTAACGCAGTGTAACGGGATAATCCACGCTTCGACATATCAATATTAGCGCGAGCCTTGGTTACCGATGCACCAAAGAAGCGTATGTCCACCCTGTACAAATAACATTCCAGTCGATCATTACGCTGGACATTCGCAATTCCCTACCTCTGAAAAATATTTCAAGCAATTTTCAGTCTTAAGGGGTTAATTCTCGGAATGTAACGAAGGTCTTATCTGACTGATCAATAAGAAGTGTAAGTGGTTGAAGTTTAGGCCGTCGCGACCGAATTGACGGCGCTGTCATAAGCACGAGTCGCCTTCGAGTACAATCGTTGATTCCGAATCGATGGCTGCCGATGGGGGATAATCGGAGCGTGAAAACGCGACGTGTTTGCCCCGCGGCTGTAATTACTGAAAGTGCCGATAGAATTTTGTGTACGTATGTCATGCTGCGCGAGTAAACCGCTAGTATTATCGGGAAAAGCTCGCCTTGTACTTCACCTGCTCGCGAGATTCTCATCGTTTTCTAACTTAGATCAGTTCGATAATTTAACGCGAAGTTTATTTAGTTCGGCAAAGTAAAATTCCATCTGCAAATAATGTTTCTTTTTTTGTAATTGTAATTCGACGTGCTACTTTTAGTCAACTAATAATATGCTTTCGAAATATTTTCGGAATTAAAATTAATTATCCCGTAATTTGATTAGGTGAACCTTTGATATATACTCAGATATAAACTGATTTCCAAATTTTTATTTCATTTTTGTTTTTCCTTTTTTTACTGAGTATTATTGCATTTAAGTAAAACGAATGTTCTGTAACAAGTCAACAAGAAATTCGGCTTGAAAATAACACTGCCCATAAAAAATCGGACAACTCAACTCAGAGCTGGTTTTCCGATCGAAGCGCTCGCTTTTTTCGGCGCATAGATCAGATACAAAGGGAGTAGGTCGTAACCTAAAACCAGCGTCGGGTGCACTGTGACGCGCTTGGTTCGCGAACCCGGGACCGCAGTAACCAAAAGGAATCGATGTGCCGACTTTGCCGCGCAAACGAACGAACCTCTCCCTCTTTCTTCTCTCTCTCTCCCTATAAAGGACGTCGTAAACGGGACACCTGCATACTAGCGGCCTTTAGGCATACCTCGTGTTGAGTGCCGAAACAAGATACGCGTCCTTTGAATACCGCACCTCCTTCGTTTTAGCCTGTGGCTTTGGGCGAATTATTTTAAACTGTGTTATTTTTTTATTTCGCGAATAATTCTTTTTTGATTTTCATTAACAATTCACGATGCGGTTGGATGATGGGCAGTAGTAAAATATGACAGTAAATAATGTATGGAACGAGGGTCTACTTCTTGGAGGTTCGAAGCATTGATAATATAAGCAAATAACTTTGATATTTCATTTTTTACGAGATCAATGCGAGCTTCGTCTGGTTTGTACAATCTTGGTAGAACTGATGTTACTCCTTTAATATGTCATTTATATTTAATATCACATTCTTCTGCTGGAAAGTGAATTAAAACAAATTTTCTTTAATACTTAAATAAACTCTGAGCAAGAAAATGCTATTACATTAATTTAAAATTCAAGAGATTTTTATTGATTAATTTATTAAAATTGATCGTGTAATGTTTTTGAAATCAACTTTTTTCTTTTAAATGCATTTTTTATATTCATGTAAAAGCTGGTATTTCATATTACTGCGAAAATAAACAACATTCATGAAATTAACAAATATTAAACTTATTGGTTTCTATCAATTTATCGTTATCATACATTATTAAAACTGTCAGTTTATGACTTTCATAATCATTTTTCATTTCATACAATTTAAAAACCGCCCATCAAAAGACTCAAAAATAAAAGTAAGAAAAAAACACAGTAAACTTACGCACGCACCGACATTTTTAATCCGGAAAGATGAAAATGGAGCGGCAGCTTCCGAAGAATCCAAGGCGAGTATAGCAGGACCATTTTTCGGCCACGACGCGTACTCAGTGCATCGAGATTTTCCAGATGCTTCTCATCCTGGCGAGTTTCCGCACAATGTGGCCCGCGCCTTCGGAGTGCAGCACTTTCACTAATGTGCCCGAGTGAGCCCGCGAACTTCGATAAGGGCGCGCTAGGGCCGAGATTGAGATGGAGATGATGGCGCCTGGACCGGACAGGCGGCCGTCTTATCATAGACGCTGATCAATTGCGGCCGAGGTATTTTCGTCCAAGCTGGCTGCATTTTTTACCTTCGCGTGGGAGTAAATTGCAACCTTTTTCTCAAATATTTTTCTTCACTTCTTGGATTTTATATTTTTTCCATTTTTTATTTCTGTAATCTCTAAATAATAGTAAAAATTTTGCACATTTATTCCTAATACTAATTTTTCTGATAACGTCCGCGATGGTAACAGTTTCGGTTTAGTATCTAAAAATAATTGAAATACTTTAGTGGCTTAATTCTTTCGTTTTTTCTATTTTAAAAGTTTATAATTTTGGTGTATCTCTATTAACATCTTCTCTTAAAAAAACGTTAAAAATCTTAACACAGGTCGGCGCCGTGCTCTCATTTCGGCAGGTACTTGAGCCAGAATTAGAAAGTAAAGCGGTTAACCGATTTTCGTTTAAACAAAAATAAAATCTAAAACTAAGAAAAAGTTGGACAAAGAGGCGCGCGTGCACACGCGGTCGAGCTAAAACGAGAAAACTAATGGGGAAAGAGAGCGAGGGAGGGAGCGAGCGAGCTGAAGGGCCAAAAGGAAAGAAAGAGAAATTACCCAGGCCTGCGGCAGACAGGACGTGACGTCAGCGAATGCAAATTCCGCACGCGCGCGCGCGACTCGCGTCGACATCCCACTTTTATTGCCGGCCAGATCCGTTGATATTCTCCTCGGCGCCGCGACGGCCGACGCGCAATCGCGATGAGAGACCGGGACTTGCTCGATGCCCATCCGAAGGAGGCGAGTGCACCCTCTCTCTCCTCCACTTTTCGCTTTCTCTCTCATCTCTTTTTTTTCTGACGAGACGACGAGCCGCGGCGGCACTACTTCGACGGATTTATTTTCAATGATGCCGATTTCAGCGGCACTTTCGCGGTCTGCTAACACCGCGCCTGTTGAAAACCTCTTTATGTGCAAGCTTTATTATTGAATTTTTTATCGTTTGAAGCTTTTAATTCTGTCGGTTTTTTTATTTTATTTACGTAACTTTATATGTAGGCAAGAGTGCGAGAAATGTAAAAAATTTATTCATGAAATAATTTTCTTCTATTTAGTCACGCTTAGATTTTTCAATAATAAATTCTTTATGAAACGTAGTTCTTGTAATGTTCGGGTACTTTTAATATGGACGTAGAAAAAGCTTTGCGGAAAAGTCCTACTAATCGATAAGTAGACTATTATGATTGCAAATAAAAAATAAAATGGTTAATGTCTTTCTCTTAAATGCATTTAAAGATTAATTTTCCATCCATCAAAAACACGCGCGTTTTTTACCGACTAATTTTATAAAACCTTTCACGGTGAAGTACAGAAAACCGCGCAAGTAATAGAAAGAAAATATTATGCCACGACAAATTGCCACCTCGTGGTTCTCTAAAAGAAAAAGAAAGAAGACCGTCACCTCTACTTCAATTAAGAAAAAAAAGAATAAACGGAAGACATCGTTAAAGTACACAAGGTTTGAGTTCGGAATCTCTCTTCCGCAACCGACGTCTCGTTACTTGTTGCAATGCAATCCAATCGCCACCTTCCCTCGTCCCCGGTCGTGGCGTGAACTCAAAATGTGTATTTTCTCGGGGGCTCGTTACGTTTAATGCGCACTAGGGATCCCCTCTCCTCGGTGTATCAGGTGGGCTATTATGAATGCAGCGCGCGCGATACGCGGCAGTGATCGATGACGGCAAGGGGCTCTCTCACGCCCTCCCCTTCTCGACTCGCCTTCTTCTTTTGCATCGTAAAACGGGGTATAAACGATTGATGCCCGTACAGGCGATGTTGAGCGTGGGGTTAAATAAAATTCTGCATTAGCCCCGGCTGACTTTGCATATTCCCGAGTGCCGGGGTACGGTGGAACAAGTGTTGCGTTAAATGAGTCGTAGATTACTAGACTTCGGGAATTTCTTTTAGTACTCGGTGAATGACCGCTGAACAGTCGCTTGATTGATCTCAATATTTTTTCGTTATTTGTTCATCCACTGAAAATTAACGAAAATTTGTAGGCAAATAACGAAGGAGTGTATCGAATTCAAGTTATAATCTGTTCTTTTCCTTATGCAATAAAAATAATAGTTGAAAATAAAAATTGAATAGTTACGTTATTCGCAATTCGAAAGAGAGAGAAGAGAGAGGCCAAAGTCACGAAAAATTGGCTACCGTCTTGTCGAAATAGTTAATGACTAGTGAATACTAGACAAAAATCGCTGCCTTGACGGTATCCTGAAGGCAAGCTGGGTATGCTGACGATGTCACCCGGAGTCTCCTCCATTTTTCAGACTACTATTGAGTAAGCGCCGCTGCTGGCATTAAAATTTAAATTTTACGGGTAAATGTTAGTAAAGAAAATTATGATAAAATTTTCAAATTTTTTGACAAATTTGAGGTATTGCGCCGGTCATTCTCGCTGTTAACACGGTTACTTGGAAATCTACCTGCTTTCAGTCGTAGACGTAGATGAGCGGAAATTCCTCACATAAAAAAGCGCGTCTAGACTATGAGACTGAGAGCAGAAAAGAGAGAAACAGGTACTGGCACAGTCGTAATGCCGCAGTGTAAACGCAGTCTTAAGCAAGCCAGAGGCGTCGGCTTCGATCCACCGACGAGGCCGTACCGTTTCCCTTTTCTTCTCTCCGTCATTTCCTCGAAGGTCTTGAATTACGGCCAAACTCGAAACACGTTTCCAGTCCGCGCTACGTCTACAGTTCGATGGCAGGAGCTCGATCCTTTATCGAGGCTCTACCTCGCATCCTTTTTCTTCTATTTTCTCTCTTTGCCACCGCCGACGGCGCGCCACTTCCACATCCCCTTTCGCCGGTTCTCTTTCTTAGCTCGCAGGAGCGTGCGATGAGCCCTATAAAAAAATTCCTTCAGAGAGATTAGGTCGGCTGAATGGAGAAGGAGAGGAAGAGCGGCACCGTAACTCACGCAAATGTTTGTCCGATAACAGGGAGACCAGTCCAAGGTTTCACCGTGGCTAGCTCAAAAATATTTTGCTCAGCAATGATGTTCCATCGCACTAGTTAATAGGAAATAAAACCCATGGTTAGGAATCTGCAGAATTGTCTTTGGCATATTTTTCATATTCTAAAAACAAAACAAATTATCGAAAAAATTGATCTTTATCGCTCTTCGCAATGACGCAAAGAAAGTATGGTCCAATTTCATTTCAGTCAGAATACTAGAAGATAAATGGATTAAATAATGTTATGCCAATGTGTAATATTTACAATTTTATCGATATTTTTCAACCCATTTTTCTCTTATAGTTCAAAATGGACTTACTTGAAATTGAAACCAGACATTCTTTGAACCATTGCCAAGGACAATGAAGATCGGTTTTTTCAAAAATTTGTTTTGGTTTAGAAAAAATTAAAGAAATTGTCGAAACCGATACAGCACATTCCTATAAAACATGATTTTATGTCACTTAAATATTAATTAAAAGGTAAATACTATTATATTGGGTAAACGCAAATGATTTTAACGTCCGGTGATCGAATCATTGGAATGTATATTTTCTAGACCCTACACATTCACGTTTCAAATGGTCGTGTATACCGCGTACTCGAACGCAAGGGGTCCACCTGGACTTTGGGCATGGCGACCCCACGTACCTGAGCTACCGGGCGTCGTTACGTTTAACACGCGTTTTCGAGCGATGTCACTTCAGGGTATTCGTGTACCGCGATTTTACACTCTAGCGCTACCGCGAACACAGTAGGCTTTAGAGGCACTGTGAGGGCCGATTATATGATTGTAGCGCCCGCGCGTACACGGTAGGCTTTCGAGGCGCAGTGCGGGGGGATGTACGTGTTTTTGCGCGTTTTTTCATTAAGGGTATTCGGTTTCCGCGATAAAATCGTCGTGTATACCGCGTACTCGAACGCAGGGGGTCTACCTGGACTTTGGGTTTGGCGACCCCACGTACCTGAGCTAGCGGGCGTCGTTACGTTTAACACGTGTTTTCGGGCGATGTCACTTAAGGGTATTCGTTTACCGCGATTTTTCGGTCTAGCGCTACCGCGAACACAGTAGGCTTTAGAGGCGCTGTGAGGGGCGAATACGAAGGGGAAACTGAATGTAGCGCCCACGTGTAAGCGGTAGGCTTTCGAGGCGCCGTGCTGGGGGGATGGATATACGCATTTTTCGCGGTATTATTTGAGTATTCGTTTACCGCGATTTTCCGTTAAAGCGCAACCGCGAACACAGTAGGCTTTAGAAGCGTTGTGAGGGCCGATTATAAAGGCGAATATGATTGATGCGCCCGCACGTACACGGTAGGTTTTCGAGACGCCGTGCGGGGGGAGGCACGTGTTTTTGCGCGTTTTTCAATTAAGGGTATTCGGTTTCGTCGTGTATACCGCGTACTCGAACGCAAGGGGTCTACCTGGACTTTGGGTTTGGCGACCCCACGTACCTGAGCTAGCGGGCGTCGTTACGTTTAACACGCGTTCTCGGGCGATTTCACTTAAGGGTATTCGTTTACCGCGATTTTCCGCACTTGCGCTACCGCGAACACAGTTGGCTTTCG
>UXGC01000094.1:82141-364402 GCA_900480045.1 Eurytoma adleriae
CGGTAGGCTTTAGAGGCGCCGTGCAGGGGGGATGGATATACGCGTTTTTTCGCGGTATTATTATATGGGTATTCGTTGCGCTGCAAAGTGATCCAAATCAGGAAATTTGCTTCAAAATTTGCTATACTATAAGGAAAGCAATGAAATCACTTGGAATTTGTTTTAAAATATTCCTTAAACAGTGTGCATTATCATATCATTGCAGAAAATTTAATCATGTTAGACATAAAAATTAGAAAATTTATACATGTTTATATCAATACTTTTAATTATCATTACAATTAATCTAATAGATTCGAACGTAGCGTTTATTGGTCTAAAATCCTATATACCAAAATTCGTAAACCCGTAAACCCAAAACCTGTAAACCCGTAAACCCAAAACCGGTAATCCCTAAACCGCGTAAACTCTAAACCCGTAAAACCAAAACCCGTAAACCCAAAACCCCTAGTCCAAAAACCCAAAACGCTTAATCTCGAAACCCGTAAACCCAAAACCCGTAAACTCAAAACCGCTAAACCCCAAAACCGCTAAACCCTAAACCCGTAAACCCAAAGCCGGTAAACGCAAAACCGGTAAACCCTAAACCCGTAAAACCAAAACCCGTAAACTCAGCTCCGTTTACGGTTTATGGATTTCTTGGGCTTTAGCGTTTATAGATTTTAGTAAATATGCTTTTCGATCCATAGACTCTATGTTCAGATTTATTAGTTTAACTGTATTAATACTTAAACTTATTGATATACACATGTGTACATTATACTATTTTTATTTCTCTTATTATTAAGTTTTCTTCATTGACATGCTAATGTACGGTGCTTAAGTAACAGTTAAGACGAATTTTGATTTCATTGCTTTCCGTGTAGTGCAGCTAATTTCGTCTCGAATTTCCTGATTTGCATCACTGTGCGCCGTACTGGGGGAAGGTACGTATTTTTGCGCGAAGTTTCGTTAAGGGTATTCGATTTCCGCGATCATATCGTCGTGAATACCGCGTACTCGAACGCAAGGGGTCTACCTGGACTTTGGGTTTGGCGTCCCCACGTACCTGAGCTAGCGGGCATCTTTACAGTCAAACAAATACAAGAAATATTTGTAGTTACAGTGATAGGTACAAGGCAAAATGCTTTACATATATTATCTATATACACAAAGGTACAGGAACAATTGCAGGGAACACCTAGTTCCTTTGAGTATATAGATACAGACGTAATTATTTTAGCTTGTAGCTGTTAATGTAATATTAAAAGTTTCTTGTATTTTTTATACTGTAACGGGCTCAAACATATACTTTTAATGCAGCCGTACAAGCTTCCGTGTACGACGGTCTCCAGCCCGTTAAATGCAGAGAGAAAGTACATTTATTCTAATTGTCGGCCCGACTCAGGTCGGTCCTGTGAATAAAGAAGATATTGCAGTCCTTTGCTCAGCGGCTGATATGTTTCCTTCAAAATATGATCAAGGGACTGTGGTTTTAGCTTGTCCAACTGCTGACGGATACCTCGGTTGCGATAGGTTTGTTTCGAATGATACAATAGCTAATGATGTTCTGGACACGGGCGATTGACGAAGGCTATAAATATCCGGAGTAGGTAGCAGGACTTTGCTTATGGTTGCGAAACGATTTCCCTCTTTTTTATCACAAAAAAATAAATGAAAATTATTCTGTTTACTTTAATCAAATTTTCGCTAAGGCACTAGGCTTTAGATTTATTGCGTTCAAAGGGAAGTTTGCTGTAAATTAGTAGGCTTTAAAGGCGCTATTTGTAATATAAAATCGAAAGTGGTTCTAATTACCTCTACAACATATTATTTTCATTTTGTTTAAAAAGAATCAAATAATTTTCATTAAACTTCTTAGTTAAGATTAAATCTTAATAGTCATGATAAAAAAGCAGAACAGAATTTTACAATACACAATCTTCGGTATTTCATGTTTTACCTAAAGTAGATCGCTGCTGGGAAATGCTGAAAAGCATTTTGTTGGATGCTTTTGTACACAATGTAAAAAAACTCCCAGTGTCTCCTGCTTATTTTTACCTACATGAATCAGCGTGCATACCATAGCGTTTCAATGACAAAATATTTTAAAAATATGTCCTGTGATCACGAGATTTTAAAAAAATGGGATCTAATTGTCCGCATCATCAACTCTTCATGCGCGGTCGACTGCTGTTTGTTCGGTCTCTCACTTTCTCATTAGAGCTTCATTATTCAGATCCAGGAATCATTATGGGTCGAAGCATTTCGGAGAAAAGAGGCGATCCCCTGGCACCAGCTGGGGCTCCGTCGAGATTTTAATCTTCAAATGCCAAACTGCAGTTACAATAACCCGGGCTCTCTACTCATTTTTTTCACCGGCGCCTCCGTGCTTCCACTCTTCGCTCCTCGACCTTTCTTTTTCACTCATCCGGACTACCGGATCTTGCTCAAGACTCGTCCTTTTCTCATCAGCTGAGCGACACCCCCGATTAAAGATTACTTTTTTCTAGATCCCCGGTAGAACATTTTTTTTACAGTAATTGCTTAACGCTTGTAACATTTTGTAAATATTTATGGAATTTATCATAATTTTAAATCATTATTTCAAGAATTTGTAAGTATTAACGTGATGTGAAACTGATTGTTAGGTATCATACCGGCATCAGCATTTTCTTGATTGTGTAGAATTCAAAACAAATTTTCAAAATAAATGCAATGTCACCATAGCACAAAGATGATCCAATTTCAATTCCAAAATATTTCATAAGCTTAGGAAAAAAGGGAAAAATTTGTAAATATTAAATGTCGTTCTGATTTTTATTAATTAATATCAATGCCGGCAAAGTCAATCACTGTAGATGACATTCCCTTAAAGGTATAGCAAAACGTTTTTATTTTTTATAACTAATAAATTTAGAATTTATAAAATCTGTGCGTTAATTTGTAATATATTATATTATGGAATGAAATTTCACTTTACATTGTAAATCAAAATGACGATTTTGACAATTTCACTTACATCACTGATAGTCAAAATATTTTTCATTCTTCTCTATACTAGCTGGTCACTGTAAATGCTGCGTAAATGCTGAAAAAAGTTTTTCTAAAACACAAAACAATGGGTATGCCGTGCCCGTGCAAAAATACTTCCGTAGCAGAAAAAAAAGTATAAGAAAGAACTGAGCGCACCCGGGAAATTATAGTGATCCAACGCCCGGAAATAGTTCGACAAGTCGAGACTAGAAAGTTGCGCGTGATCGAATACCCGCGCGGCGCTCCCGGTCGAAGTTTGACGCAGAAAAAAAATAAAAAAAATAACGGCCGAAAGGACAGGACCACCGGGGGGAATTTCGCGAGACATTCCAGGAAGCTCGTGAGCGCGCGCGAAACTCGCGCGTCGGCATTTTTCACGGGGTATTACGTGTATGAGCGGAAGATGGGCGGCCGACCTGCTCACGGATAAAGTCGACTCGCGCTTTTTGCCCCGCGCTACCCCCGAGTTATTCAACTTTTCGCGGCGGATCCATGTCGTTGCCGCGCCGTGAAAATTTATCGTGTAAAAATGAAAATCCATAGCTCGAGCTCAGCTTGCAAGGAGATCCGTGTCCGTATGCCTCCGTATCGCTGCTGGATCTGTGTATTGAAGTTCTAGTCAAACAGCTGATAGCTGATAATACGATGTTCAAATTAACCCGGCAGTGAACGATGACGTCAGAAATGAAGCACCATTGACACAACCCGATAGTACTATGGCGCAATACCGTACGATTAATTGATCCTTCTTTACGTGAAGATGCTGTTATATGATAAATAAATAGTCAATAGTTTAGATTTTGTCCTTTTTCTGAAAATGACGTTTATTAAAATTTCAATCATAACGTATTTTATTATTTATTTTTATATTAAATAGTAAATTTAAGTTACAATGTGCAATTTAACTCTTAATATAATTTGAGCAAGACAACATTTTAAGCGAGAAGAGCTTTAAAAATATACCATATAAAATAAAGTGCACGAAGTAATTCTGGCAAAAAGTAAAAATTTCTTTTCCCGAAGTAGTACATTAGGCTCCGTTTGATAATTTGTAAGCAAGATGCTTCGTCTAATTTGTAACTCACAAAAGGCCTTAGTTCCCAGCTTCCGTAAAATATTGAACAAGCACGAACTCCCGCCGCTTCCTTTCGCGTTGCCGATAGCATCGTCGCCCGAGTACCATAGAGCCCGTAATGGTTTGTTATGGAGGATTACGTGGCGGAAAGCGGTGGCGCGAGCTTTTTGATGAAAATCTCCGCCTCTGCCTTAAGCCGATCAGAGCTACGCGCCTTTTTTGACCATATCTGAAAATAAAATTTAGGACTTGCGGTTGTATCGTTCCCACCGCGGTCAGCTCGATGTGGGCTCGTAATTTTCGTTCGATTTTTCGATTTGCTTAACTATGAGCAGCTGCTCTGTTCGATGGATTTTAGTCTCGAGGATGAAGAGCGAGTTTTATGTCTTTTTTTCGACGGGGATTTGGTGCAGATTAGTATTTATTGCCTATTAAATGGTGATACTGGCTTAAGTGAATATAATGCTTAATTTATTCAATTTGAACTAAATTTTTTTTAAATTGGTAGTAGTGTGTAAGTTTTTTAAATTGACATTTTTAAATATTTCCGAATGTTTAAATTCATTCAATAGCAACTTGCATATGTAATTAAGCGCATGATTTGCGAGTCTGATCTTCGATAAAAAAAAATTTCTTCAGCAATTCATTGATTTAATTTATTCTTTTCGAATTTCCATAGCTTTTCCAACTCCGCAGAATGTTAAATACTAAAAATAAACGAAGTTTTCAGTTGTAAAATAATCAACCTGGTTATTTTAGAAAACAGAACTTTTATGACGTTATTTCCAAATTTTTTTCGATATTACAGAGCTTCCTATCTAAAGAACCGAGACGAAATGTAATCAGCGGTGCTTAGTTTCCATTGCTAATGTTAAAATTCATAAGTTGCAAGATTAAAACACACAGATAATAATGAAGTAGACTTGAGTTACCATGTGAAAGTATCTAATTAAAACACAGTTTAATTTCCATTGCTGAGTGCTCTTTTCTAATTATGCGCCTCCACGAATGTTATCATTCTCATTATCCGAGAATTCTGTTCTTCAATTTTCATTCAATTTTCAAATCATAAGATAAAAAATGTATCTTACATTTCTTTTATTTAATAAAAATACAATAGAAAATAATCCTATAACGGGTTCTTTTACATAATGATATAAAGTGAAGACAATGCTGTATCCTTTATCACTAGCAAAATTAAATCATTTTAGGGTAGTTCACATAAATTTTTTTCTAAATAATCACTGATTTAAATAGTAAAGTCGAGATAAAAGTATCTAGAGTTTGATATGGGTGAATTTATGAGTGACCATCTGAAAATAGCCTGGCTCTATATTAATTCATGAAGCGGGCGTTCACAGAAAATTCATTATGTTATACATCCATTGTACGGCCTTTCAAATGCTCCCTCACAACCGGCTTACCACTTTTTACGTTTCCATTTTTTTTGCTTCGAGAATATAATAATGAAAATGCATTTAATAAGTCTTCATATCCCAAAATCGAAAGCTCTTTAAATGACCATTGCTGTTTCTCGTTTTGATATTGCGAGCACTCCTCCTTTTGGTGAATTATTTTTCAATAAGAAAAGAATATTGCGACAAACGAATATTTTTTATTTCACTAACCAGTGCAAAAGATAACAAACGATATGAGAATAGATCGTGGATGGAAATTAATTTCTTTTCAGTAAAAAATGTTTTTGTTGATTCCTAATCGAAGGTGAAAAACAATCGAACATTTTATTCGCGTCGTTTTTTGTCGCATATACGAAGCAATTTTGAGCTGTGAAAAGCTATTTTTTCTTTGTATTGTTTGCATATCCTTTTCGTAATTTTTTTTTCTTTCTAGCGATTTATCTGCGTTTTTTTTTCAAAGTATTGATTAAACCAAAACAATTTTTAATATTTTATATTGATTTTCCGAAATTGAATGTATCCTATACAAAAATAAATTGGCAGTTAACAATATTACGTACACCTGGCTTCTGAAGTACAATTACCAGATCAATTTATACTACTATTAGATCAATATATTGAATCTATTTTAAAGTAAACTAACAAAAGAATTACTGCCGTATGTATCACCTCTGGTGTACTCTTAGTTAAAATGCCAGGGTGTAAAAAAGTTGCTTCAAAGCGAGGCAACTCAAAGTTAACGAAATGAAAGAACCCTCGTTAGAAGCACTCGTACTACAGTGAAGATTCGCTCGGAAATTCCCGTGAATCGTACGCACATATGCAAATGCGACGCGAGTCCGGTCAGCTATAATCCGATTATATCGCGCTGCGACGAAGAACCTGCGGGTGGCCGCGCGAATCGATGCGTCTCGGGGGCTCGCGGGGACCCTCGCGAGATTACGCAAGAGGCCGGCGCTAATGCGCGCGGCGCCCGGTCGTTTGTCACCCGAGGAATGCCTGCTCGAATTACCGCCGGGAGAGGGACGTGCCGCCGAGACGTGAGGGCGCGCCGGCGAATTTCTTCAGAATCAGAAACAATCTCACGGAAAAGAAGCGAGATCGTGGGAGGGGGGGCCGGCGAGGCTTTTATTGGCCGTCTCCTTTTCAGACGGCGGAAGATTAATTTTTTTTGCGCTTTGTCAAAAGAGGCAGAACATTGCACTCATATTACGAAACCTATGCCGCCGAGAAGAATATTGGTCGATGATCCATTTTGCAGACGAATTAGACTTGCATTTTTTATCATCTTAGTGCATTGGAAAAAGAATTAAAAGTATTACCACATCAACGGGAGTTGATGCTTGCACTATCTATTATATGTACATAAATTAATAACGTTAAATAAGTGTACCCAGGTGAATTTCACTTACTCATTTTTAGATAGCATCTCGCTTGCTTCCATGGCTTGTTCACTTTAGTAGCTGAACCGAAAGCGTAGAGTGCTGTGTTGCCACAGACGCAGAACATCAAGAATATTTTAGCGCTAAGGTTAGGTTATCATACATAAACATATAATGTTACAATATTGAAACTGCGCATGTAAACAAGTGCCGAAGGTATTCAAAGTTACCTTTATGTTAGAACGCCTTCATGGTTATGTAACAATATATGTATGTATAATGGTTATGTATATATGTAATAGCTGAATACAGTGGTCGGAACACAATATTGATAAAATAACTTCATTTTGAAAAAAAATTTTTTTATATAAATCAATGGCAATAAAATTTCTCTTTTATAATCCTCCTGGGCACAATTCAGAATTAATCGCACAAAATACGTAACCGTTTTGTTATACAACTATAATAAGTATAACCAAACTTAATTTATTTTATCGTGAAAAGACGGAATTTATATTGTATTTTTATAAATTTATTTGACCAAAAAGTTTAATAAAGGTAATATAATATAAAATTATTTCTGCGTACCCAAGCGGGTGAGTGGGTGCCAGTCAAGTTGTGGGTGTAAATGCGGAGGTGTTATAAGATATATTTATAACAACAAAAAATACGACAGAGTTATTTTTTTTATTTACCCTTCCAAACGCAAATCTAGAAAATTGCAATAATACATTATTCATCGATCAATACAAGAAATACATGGAAAGCAGCGTAATTCAATAATTCCGGTCATCGATTATTAAAACGCCCAGAAGTAGATGACGATATATGAAGATTCCTTCATAAAAGCCCCCCTCTCACTCACTCTGGTTCACCTGAAAAAGGTCGACTTCATCTATATAAATAACGTCGCGTCATTGCATTACGACTTCATAAATGTTTAGCCGCGCATACGTTACACATCCGACCAGGCGTATGATTAATCGATACCGTAGCGTGATCTATGGGGCTCCCTCGTTCCTTATTCAGACCGAGGCGATAGGAATGATTATTTGACGAGTTCCTCCCGGGGGCCGGTGGTTAAAGAGTTGCGCCGCCAATCGGCCTGGGGTGACGAGGGTATCCCAGCGGGCGAATGGGAGGGCGCGGGGGCGGAAAAAAGCACCGCTCCAAACGAGAGAGAGAGAGAGAGAGAGAGAGTCGTCCCTCATCCATCATAGCCCGGGCAATTTTTGGCGGAATTTGATTAGGGCCGCCGGCGCGCGAAAGAGCCGAGTAGCCGCGATGACGGTAACGGCCCTCATTATTATCGGCGGCGCGGCTATGCGGGACCGTTGCGCTCGCGCTGAGATTCTTCCCTCGAGGATCGTTGCTTCCCTTTCTCTCTGTCGCTCCTAGGCTTCTTTTTCTTTTTGCGGGAGTGGAACGGACGATCGGCCACGCCGTTTCTCCCTCAGGCAAAGTGTCATCGGCCGACTTGATTTTTTTGTTTCTTTTCTTTTTATGGCGAACGAGCGGAGAAATTTTATTAAGCTTTTCGCGGAAAGCGCAGAAAAAGCGCTTTTCTATTTCACATCCGTGATTGATCATTTCTTTTTGTCAAATGTATATGACGAGAGATGGACTATTGTATTTCAGTGGCGGAACTTTTTAACCGATAACTTGATCCTAATTCAATTTTAAAAGATTGTTGAGCATTTTTGCATTGGTTCTATTCTTCGACTTATGCAATTTTAGTAATTTTGTATACAAATTGGTGCTCATCTAAAGCTGCATTTGAACGACAAATAGAACTACTAATAGAACTACTAATTTCATTGCTCTGGAAAAAAGAAAGTTAAAATGATGAAATATCATTTATATAACAATGTTAATAATATCTTATCTATAAAACGTGTAACCTAGATGACTGAAACAAACGTTGGAGTCACATTACTAACTAAATATCAGATAAATTCAGCGTTTCTGAATCAGCCACTGGAGAGTAAAAATCTAGTAACAAATTTCGCAGCGAAGAGTTCATATCGCAAGTATAAATTCCGCGAAGGGGCGCTGCGACGCGATAAAGCTCGCGCGCGCGCGCGCGCGCCTGCTCGTTGTACGAGGCAAGGGGGCGGAGTTTGACCGCCTCGAACGTCGCGGTCGCGATAATGACCGCGCATAAATATTTATGACAAATTAGAGTCACAGTAAACGCCTCTCCTGAAATCGTAGCCGCATATCTACGAGTGGCCGTGGCGCGCGGCTCGCTTGTTCAAGTGTACTCGGCGCGTTTTGCGCCTTCCCACCGCCGCCTCGTATAATTTCGAATTACACGCCGGGTTACAGCGGCGGCCGCTTCAAGAGTTACGATAAATCGGACGCGCCGCTCGAGATCGGACGAACAATCTAATGTTAATTATCGGGACGCGCGATAATTGTGTATGCAGAGAGTAACGAGGCATTGTCGCCGGATACGCGCAGCCGGGGATTATTTAATAAAACATTTATCCGGCGGTTTCGCAAGGCGACTCGATCGCTCGCTCTCAAGTCGCGATCAATGGCTATTGATTGCAGGATTTGCCGCGATTGTTTGTTTGCCCGAGCAAGCGAGCAACATTTTTTCGGAGGTTTTCGGCTTGCGATTTAAAATTATATCATCCGCAAGTTCTAACGAACAATCGGGCGAAAATTCTTAATCGTTTAAAAAAGAAAAACTTTGAATACCTCCGTGCATCAAAGCTTCGACCATAAAAGTGTAATGGGATTTTATTCCACCGAGTGTGAATGTAAAAGTTGTGCATTACATAAACGCGAAAAACATTTCCCTCGAACGTACTATCAGTATCAACCGTAAAGTACATCTAAAAATATCGTGCGTTTGAATCGCATACTATTAATGGGGGTAATAATTCCGTACATCGTCGTCCTATCCGTTTGCACGTTTCACTTGTTTTCGCGTATAAATGCGAGGTGGTCGATTCAACAAAATATTTATCGTCTTCGACAACGTGAGAATGCGAAGATATCATACGAGAATAAAGATTCGTAAATAGTAAAACTGCTGATACGTCAATCAATCTTTGAAATTCGAATCCATAGCAGCTCGCCTCGCCACGTAAATTGCGCGTGCTATTTACGCTCGCTAACAATCGAGTATTTTATTGAATAACTTTATCCTATCGTTGTTAATTTTTAGAAGTTTTAAGAAAATTTTATATATGCGTCTTCAAATTAATAAAAAATGTATCAAGTTGTATTGAAAATACTTTTTATACTGGTTATACTGGTTGCAGTGACCTAACTCACGGCGATAACAAATCGGTTCTTGCGAATACTGGCCCTTCTTTCTTTTTATCTCATGGATACAGTGATGTCAATAATCGCGAAAGTCGTTTGCTCCCTAAAATTCAAGGGTCACCAATGTCTAAAAAAAGAGCAATGAATTTTGTTTCGCATAAATCAATATCAAGCTAACGCTAAAGTGGAATTGGCAAAAAACTATCAGCATTTTTCACTGGTAAATAGTGATTTTTTTTATGTTTGCGATTAGATAGCAATCAATTTAATAAAATTCAGAAGCTGCCAGTAATCTTCAATAATTTCAGTTCACGAAAATTTGACAAATGAAAATCAGTTGCAAAATTGTCGCTTGCGCTGATCAGAATTGCAATTAACATAACAAACGAAATTTGGATACGTGAACTCCTGCTCCTGCTCAATGTTTATCGACTGATTCGTAATAATCGTAGCTGAGAATAAATGCCCGATATTGAAAATCAAACAGAATTAAAATAAGCCGTCGAGCAGCTAGTTAAGGTAATTTAGTAAAGTAATTAAATTTTATGATCGCCGCCAGTATGAGAGGCTAAATACATTCTGTTATTAATTAATGCTTCTGCTTTTCGCGATAACCGTGCATCCGTAATTTAATATCACAACATGGTCAGAAGGATAACAAGGTGAAATGGGCTTTTATTGTAAATTAATATTCGTATTTTTGGATTATGCGCTTTACAGAAGGTTTTACCTATGGAGTAGGTATTTTCATTATCCCGCGACTAAAATGCATAATATTGTTATTTAGGTATGCATTCAAAGCAAATTCTACGTTGCAGTAAAATGTATCATTTTCCACGAATCGTATTTTTCCTTACTTAACTCGCTTTATTACCCCGCAATCTAACTAAAACATACAATATTGTTATTTCGGTATACATTTAAAGCAATCCCGCACTATAGTAAAACTTTTTTTTACTTCCATTAGGCGTACTCGTTTTATTCAATTCGCTTCGTTCGGATGATGTGCTTCGCGCAAGCTGAAATTTGAGAGCCCTCTTGCGCATTTTTGGCCAGGCGGCCCGTTAAAAATGTCGAGCATCGGACACGGAGTAAAAACACACGCGGCAACTGTTGCGGTGCGCATTTTTGCCGACCGCTCGCGGCCTCGGACACGGTCGTGAAAAATCAAATGCGCCCCGGCGATAAACAACGACCGGCGCAACTTGCGCTTCGCATTAAAGCTCGCCGCGCAAAAACGGCCCGCGCCGCTTTTTCGCGAACGCGAGCGGCGAACGATCGAACGTCGATTTCGAACGACGCCCCCTGTGGCATTAACGCGACGGCTGGATAATTTCCGGCCGATCGCGGAAAAGTGCGCCGGGACGAAATTGACGGTGGGAAAGTGAGAAAAGTGAAAAGCCGTGGGATATACGGGCATCGTCGAGCTCGCTATTATGCTGTTCAATCGATCGATCGGGGGATTTGCCAAATTCGACACATTTATTGCCTGGCCATTATTGTTGTGCGAATCCTTGGAACAACTATAAAATAGACATTTTCCGTACAGCGCAATAAATATTTTAATAAAATTTTGCACGTAAAAGTACCGAGCAACATTTTTCATGTACTTTCTCTTTTTATTAAAAACATCGTACAATAAAAATACGTACAATTATTAAAGTAGTAAAGGCTACATTTTTATTATTTGAATATGAATTTTACTTCCATTCATAAAAAAATCTGTGCGTTTCTTACACATTCAGCTTTTATTGCCCTATAACGAAAAAAATAGCCCAAGATCTTCTCTCGTTCATTCTAACGATAAAAGAAGAAAGTACGCGAGATGAAAGGAAATTTTGATTCAATTTAAAGCTAAAGTCGCGAGGTGGAAGCGGCAATAACGTAATCCACGCAAAATCAGTTAAATCAGTGCGTGCGCGGTAGCTTGCGTATTTTTTTCAGTGCTCTCCCTCGTCCCATTCGTTGGATCATCCGAGAGAGAAAGAGGGATCAAATATTTTCCACGTCCGGGTGGTCTCGCGGCGTACAGCCCATTCATAAAATCGCGTTGGACGCCCTTTATTTCTCGCTGGGGTTAAAGCCGATGTTTCGCACGCTACGGGTGCGCGGCTGCTATCGATTAGCCGAGGCAACGAGGTGAGGCCCTTGCGCTTCGTTATACAGATCGACTGCTATTCGAGCGCATCTTTCATCGCGCACCACTAATTTAGCCAGCCAACTGCGTCTTTTTTCAAGCGTCGATTGGTATCCGGCCGGTTTTTTCCCTTTACCGAGCCAGATTCTGTTGGTAAGATATTTTTTTCTGAGTGTGTAGCGATTTTCGATCTACGTTTATTTCAATTTGAGAGTGGCGCGGAGATTCTTTTTAATTCGATTTCGTGAACTTTTTCACGAACTTTTTCATGAAATATTTTACAATATGCAGTATAAAAAAAGTTAACTATTCGCACTGAAAAAATATTTTAAAAAAGATCGTATTGTTTGTATGGTTAAAAAAATTAAAAAATTCTAAGTGCAATTTAGTTGCTGAGAGTATATTCCATTTGAGATAATAATTAAGGAGATTAAAGAAATCAAACTATTATTAGGAAACTGATCTTTAAATTCAAATTCGAATAAAGCTGCTACATTCTAAGAAGAAAATGACCCTACCTCTTGTTTGGTCATTGTCAACAACCGATCATTCACAGAGGGAATCCCAAAATATAAAGAGGATCGCTTTCGTTTGTCCGAGTTTGCACGAATCAATTTGTCACGAAACGCGTACTTACTCGTTTACCCCATTCCAGGTCTCTCTTAATTTCCCATTCTCGCGGCGAAACTTTGATCCAATCGCTTGTCATTTCAGCTTCGTGCACATTTTAAGCGATCACGCAACACAGCACACAAACTCTCCACAAATACTGGCTGCAAATTATCTGAATGTTTTTCGTACTCTTTCATTTCACATCTCAGCGTTTATTTTTTGCAGAAATTTATTCCACTGTAGGTATTTATCAACCAAGACGAAGATTTATTAGTTTAATTGGTAAAAATTGGGATCTAATTAGATGGCACATGAGAACTTGGCGAGTTCGAATGGGTAACTCAATACATCGCTTCAAATTTGTCGACCCAGTGGTTAATTAATTAAGGAATCACTCGCTTACTGAAACTAGTGTAAGAGTCTAACTGCCTATTAGTATTTGCATTTAATCTCACTGGCAAATCATTTCAAGTGAAAGCTTCGTATATGTACAATATGCCTAATCGGAGCTAAGTAATTATAAATTCATTTAGGAAAAAATACTTCATAGTTTATTTGCACTAACACATACACGATATACTATTATATTACAATGATTTGTCAGTATTTCAGTGGTTTTACCATTATTTCATTTTATCAAATTATTTACTACACAATCGATTTCAAAGCCCAATGTATGTCCACATTTGTGCATTTACGTGAGTAATCGTGTGTGTTAAAAAAATTAACTTTGCGCCAATGCCTCCTTTGCTCATTACTGTGTATTTCGAAACCATTGAGCAAACAATACAACTAAGCAAAAGAAAAGCTCTTACGCAAACCAGGGGTAGAAAATTCAACGTGGGAGTATCGCGAATTTTGCACCGTGGAATACGGTTGTCAACAGGCGGCGGCGGCTCCTTTGTATGCCGCGGCACACACGCGTAATTGAATGAATCCATATCTTCGCGAGCCGCTTGTTTCGGATGCGATCCGTGTAGAGCACGAGGGCTCTATCCTCCTCCGCGAACAGAGGCGTGCTTCGAGTGTGCAGACGCGACCCGCACGATCTTTTGAAAATCTCAAACGAGGAGTAGCACACTGAGGTAGTTGTTTAGAAAGTTTATCAATGAAGGTTACTGCCACTTTGTAATTTTCTTGAAAATATTTAGAAATTCGGTAAATGTGAGGAAAAATGGCACAGAACTACTTTGAACATTCATATTCATTGTAGAGTTTTAGCGGTTTTGTGTTAAAGAATAATAATAGATAAGTATCCACTTTTCAAATTTTGAAATTCCATTTTTTAAAGGCTGTTATGAATATTACATAAATCATTTTTAATCGTATTTAAAATATCTGAGTACTTTTTGATAAAAAAATTGTGTTCCCGTGTCAAAAAAAATTTGAATTCGATTAAAGTTACATTATTCTCAAAAAGCAGGCAAGAGCCTTTAGAATATTAAGTGCTCGCTCCAGCTAGAAATAAAAGCTGCACTTAAAGTAAATTATTCTACTTTAAATAACTTTTTTCCTGGAAAAAATAACTGGATTATATTGCGGCGCTTAAATATAAACCCTAATGAAAAGCTAAAACAAACTAAATTCTGAGTAAAAATTCTGCAAATGCGCGAGCTTCTCAACGAAATAATAATTAATTTACACGTGTACAAGTGCATTATAAAGTTTCTCGGAAAATCGTCATTTGCAACAGTCTCGCCGACGCCAAGCGCTCGGCATATCCGGCCCGGGGTTGCAGTCGTCCCAGAGGCTCTCGCGGCTAATGGTCGGCTAATTGCCAGAATGTAAATAAATATCCTCCTCTGGACAGTGTTGCGGCGTCTCTCCCTCCCATCTTTCAACTTCTCGCCCTCGCCCTCGCTCGGGGGGCGGCGGCGTGGGCGAATCCAAATGAGAATGTACGAGGTACGGACATGCATTGCTACTTCAATATCTTCCCCCTTCCACTTCCCCTCCTCAGGAGCGCGGCTTCTCCACCCTCGGCCCCGCGAGGAAAGGATATCTTGATAATTTCTCATGATTTACATGAATTATTCGTTTGGCGTTTGCTTAGTTATGGATCTAGATTCTGCCTCCCCAACATTTTTCTGATTAACATATTTTTGAAGGATGAATTGTATGGGTGAGCTCGTATAAAGTGGGAAAGTACGGTTTTGGGACACCGACCGATGAATTCTTGGAGATATGCTGTAACTTTACATTTATACTGCTACATATCACGAGGTTATATATTAGCTTTGCCTGTCATTCGTCGTTTTTGGTAGCTTTAATCAAATATCTGTAATTCTAGAATTTGACGGCTCTGAATTTTAGAATTTACAGTTTTTAAGTTCATGTAACCTAATATTCGAAAAAAAACACCTTTACAAAATTAAAGTGGAAGTGGTATTCCTAATTGTAACTAAATAAAATGAAAATGAAAAAACTATGTATTTGTTTAATATACATTATTGCTTGATATGTAGGTGCGTATTATACACGTCGTTAGGTGAAACTTGTCATACGCAGTCTCTTGCATAACATTACATCATGCTAAAATTTGGCTTTACCATTATAGTAGTAGGTAAGGAAGTGTCCCATAATCTCAAAGTGACGTTGTTATATTACTCCAGCATGTGGAAAGTACAAGATGTAGATTTTCATATTATCAATAATTAATATCTGAGTTCACGCATACTTTTTTAAGTTCATCATGAAGTTTAAAACTTGTACTTTTACGACTTCCTTTCTGATTACACCAGAATTTTTCCTTCAAAATTGATGCAGCAAGTTTAAAAAATACCAAATTTTTTTGAAATTCGAATATTTAATAAATGTAAGCACTGTGTACTACTTTAATAAATTCGTCTTGGAACAATTACAAAAGGTTGCGATAATTCCTGTCATCTCTCACTCTTCAAACAAAGTTTCTACTTTCAATCGGTCAAAACCGTCGTTGACCACACCAAGGCTCAAGCGTCGACAGTAAGCTGGCACTCGGTGTGTCAGCTCTCGACGTGATTTCCCGGAAATAAAACCCGAATTCTGCGGAGACAATACAGGCATTTCTCGGGTGCTAGTTCCAGCGGTGCTCGTCGTCCGACGATTGCGCGTCGCGCCCGAGGCGGGCCATTCTTGTGGCGGCGCCGAAAAGTGCGAGCGAAGGTGGAAAGCCGAGGCGCCGGGGGCCACAACTCTATTGGACGCCGAGCCGTCGCAAATCGCCGGCTGCCGGAGGTGGCGCCGGGTCCGCCGGGCTGAACGATAATTGTCGTTTCCGACTCGGCAGTATTGTATTACGGACCCTCGGCTCGACTTTTTTTTCGCGCTCTCCACCTACTCGAGTGCCATTCGAGACGGAGGGACACTCGCTCCATAGCAAACGTGGCTTATCACGTGAGCGAGTGCCTCACTTTTATCTCTCTAGGAGATGATTATAGATGATTTTGGTGTACGAGGAAAAGGCGTCGGGAGAGTTTTATGGTGAAGTGTGACATTTATTTCGAAATTGTAACTTTTATGGAAGATTTATAAGTAATTTTCATAATCATTGTGAAGAGATTTATTTTCGATCAGGTCAATCGTTGAAATGATAAGCAATGAAGTCGTTGAGATGAACTTTCAATTGCAGCTGTGAGTCGCAAATACCTTGGCAAAATGACGAGATTAATTTAACATTCTTTATTTAGAAGAAATTTCCCTCTTATTTCATAATACTAAAATAAACAAAATTGGAGATGAAAATAAGTCAACTACTTTCAGAACAGGATGGAATGTTAAAGTTTGCAATTCTTAATCTCCACAAAGTGCAGCATTCGAAGGTTAATACTTACAAAAGATTAATTTTCTAGTTTAGGCTAAAAACGTACTATGATACCGCTGTATACTCGATCATCTAACTAATTGTTATTTTATGTATAGTCAATCATTTGACTAATTGTTGTTTTAGTACGTATCCACTATTTTGACTTTTTAAGCAGATTTAGTAATTTCTGATTTTGATATTTTTTAATAAAAAATTCTCCATTCTCCATTCTTTTAATTATAATGAAAATTTGCACCGTTACAAAGCTGTCTCTTTGAAATGCAGAGCACTGAAAACTGAAAAATTAAATAGAAATGCAGCAGACAAAGGGTATCTTCTTCTTAAACATAAATTTAAAGTCAAAAGTGGAGCACGAATTCCAAGACTGCTCTGAATTTGACGCAGGCCGAGGCTACGGCGGCAGTCGCGGCGCGACATTAGCAATTTTTCTCCCAGCATCAGCGGAAGAATCCGCGCGTAATTGCGAGTAGCGGCGCGCGAACTGCCGACGAGCGAAAAATGTGACACTGCCGGCCGAAATAAAAGACAAGCCCCCTGCGCGCGAAATGAAGACCCTCGCTCCTCCGCGCTCAGGACCCCTTGTATTGTATTCCTTGGAGAAAATGGCAATTGCCGGGACCCTCTTAACGAGGCCGGGAAAAAAGTCCGCCCCGGCAGTGTAAGCTCGTTTTCACGGGGCGCGACAATTCATTTCTGGGTATATTTAATTTGCCGGCTCGGCGTATCAACTTTCGCTCCGCGACTCCAAGCCCTTTGAAATCCCGCCGGTGGCTGGGTGGGGGTAGAGGGGGGGGGGTCGAGAAAAGTGAGGGAGGCTGCGAAAAACTCCATTTTTCAGAGTCCCACTCTGAACCCTCCGACAATATTCGAACTAATGCATATTAGTGACTCCGAGAGCTGGAGCTGACCTTCGTCCTTTACGCCAGAGCCCTGAATTTACAATAATTAGAAGCAAAGAGATTCAATTTGTTTTAATGTTATTAATTCGCTTGAGTTGCATTATTTTGCTGCTTTTTCAGTGGCTGCATGCCTTTTACTTCGTTCAATAGTTCCTAATTGATATTGATACGTATGGGTTCCATTTCGAAAAATTGAGTAAAAAAGCAATTACAAAATTTATTATTTTACAAATGGATATAATTTGTAATCGACACATCGTTTGTTCGTTGGCATATCAAATTTTCTAAGTAAGGATTAAGTAATTTAATAACACTCACTATTTCAATTGTCGATATACTTTCGCTTAATTGATTGACAGACAAATAAATAAATTGTTGAATAATAAATTAAAATAACAATAATATAATGACTTTACTCCAAGTATAAGTTTTTATATAAATTGAAGGTACGAAACTGAGAGAAATAATTTAAAAAATTCAGACTTCTCTAAGGATCATTACTTTTTTCTTGGCTCTTGGCATCTCTTAAAAAAAAATTAACAAAATTTTCAAAATTAAAAATATCTTAAAAACCATACCGAAAAATTAATTCAGATACAATAACCTAACTGTAAGTTTAATTATAAAAGCAAAGAAAAGCTTTACATCCGTTCGTCACTATACTTTCATTACCTCCTCGAATCTTCTAGACTCCCGTGCTATAATAAAAAAAAGGGAAAACACGCCTGTAGCCCCAGCGCAATCCCAGTCCTCGTGAAAAAAAAGAATTTGCATAACGGGCAACGGGCATTCCGAATGCGCGATATACCCTCCCCTCCCCCCCTAATTCGTTCGAAAGAGTCCCGTAGAGCGGAGGGTACACACTATCAGCGTCGGACGTCGCCGTCGTCGCAGTCGTCGGTATTTCGTTAATGAAATTACACGGGCGAAGCCTCGGTGCGCTTTGGGGGAAAGGGGGGCGGGCGGCGAAAATAAAGGCGACCCCTCTTCTCGCCCTCCCTCCCCCTCTCTCTCTCTCTCTCTCTCCGCGAGCGATCGCCCGTAAGATTCGCAGCACGTTCTCCCCGGGCGCCAGGGCGTTTCGCCAACTTTCCTCGACCTCCTTTTTCCTCCGTTTCCTCCCTTTGCATGCTCGTCTCCGCGCGCTCTCCCTTTCCACTCGTTTTCCAGCCGTTCTCTCTCTTTCTCGCTCTGCCCACCTTTCATCATTTCCCTTTTGCGCGACTCCGCGCGCCGGGAGGGGGAGGCGCGGCTGCAGCAGCGGCTGCGGCGGTTCCTCAGCGCGCGGAGTGCCGAACTTTTGTTCGGGACCCAACACCGGCGCTCCTTGGCTGTCTTAGCTTTCATTTGTCTTCGCACTTAGGGCTTCGAGCCCGCGCCCGAGACATTAACTCTCCTTTTTTCCCCTGGCGAAACAGAGTTCCGGAGGTGCTGCTGAGATTTCGAATGTTTCTCAAAATGCTAAATGGAAACGATAATCTTATCGTTACATGCATATACCATTCATTAAGACTTCTACAATGATTTTTAATTGCTAATCTGGATACTAATTTTAATTGCATTTTTTCTGGAAATTTGGTTATATGATTTAATTCTAGGAATTTTATTAAACTTCGTGTAAGAAAAAATCAGTACAGATGCAGAAGTTTTCATTTAGCGTCAAAATAAAGTATTTCGAATCATTTTGTTTAATTCAAAAATTATCTTAACTCAATTAAACAATCTTAAAACAGTAGTGTAGAAAAGATACACAAATTTTCTTTTCAACATTCTGTGCGTAAAGTTCGTTTTTATAAACCCTTCTTTAAAGTCAGCTACGTAAAATCTTGCTCTGCACACGTTGTATAGAAAAGTACGGTTCAATGTATATGAGAATAAAATAACTATGTAACAACATAAAAGAACTTCAATTGCGAGCAAACAAAAAAAGTATGATTAGCGACAATACTTCAATAATTCAATTTTCGTCCGAGTGGACAATGCAGAATAGCGAACTGGGCCACGCGACCACGGGCCAGCGCCGAGAATCGCGCGTCAGCTCACTAATTAAGCCGAGGCGCTCGTCTTTTAATTATCCTGCTATCGGCAGTCGCTACAATATGGCCGAGCGGCGATCGGCCTTTGTGCCGCGCGCTAAATCCCTGCCCGCTCCTTTCGCCGGGCGGAGCCGGCGAGCGACGTCGATTCGATTTAGATTGTGTGTCAGAACGAGATTCAATTTCGCCGCGTCGATATGTCCACGACGGCGATCCTCGACGCGGCCCCGTCGATTCTTCCCCCCCCCCCTTCTCCCCCTTGCGCCCCCGTCGCTGGAATCTCGCGTTAACGAACGCTCGTAACGACTCGGTCGGCGGCCTCGTCGAGTTGTCGACGGGGTTACATGCTGATTACACGCTCGGCCGGAAAAAGAGAGACGAGAGATTTACGAGAGAGCCGGCGTACCGTGACCGCCGATCGATTTTACGCCGTGCCCGCGCGAGCTTACTCTCTACACCGCTCTTTCTCGAAATTTGATTGGGATTCGCGGTTTCGCCGCTCCTATTTTTGATGTAGCCTGCCTACCGCCCGTATCGTTGACTTTTTTCAGGGCTTCGAGCGGATGATGCACGTCAACGGAAGATTTCGGTACTGAGTGACGGTGGACACCGATTTTTTTTCGCTTTTTTGTAATCAGCTTTTTCCGTCACCGCATACTGATTATATTATTAGTAACATTACAAGGCGTACATTTTTTTAGAGAATTTGGGTTTACTGGATTTACAATCAAGTCAGTAAAGTTTATTGCACAATAATTATATTTTTTACAAAATGAATGACGCACAGTATTAATTTGTTTTATAAACGTAGGAAACAAAATCTAGACTGAAATTCATCCAGCTATCATAAAAGATTAGTGCGCTAATCCCCTTTAAGCTGCTAATTAGGACATCGCGCTAGGTGACGCAAATTATCAGCGATTCGCCCGATTTTAAAATAGTTATCGCTAAGCTAATTGCGATTTCAAATACGTTTGATTTTTCCCCACAAAGTATTCCCTGATGTGTGGAAAGGTCAACATTTTGATATTTTATCATTTTATTGACAAATTTACTGACGGCCGTATTGTCAACGGAAGTGTCAGTTATAATCTCATAGATTCATTGTCCTATTTTAAGTAAAACTTATTTTCATGAAAATATGAATTTATCCCTTTAGATTATAAAGCATTTTAAATTATTATTTTAAATACTAATTAGTAGGAAAAGAGTCTAATGAGATATCCCGTAGACATGTTAATGGTTCATTGCGAATGAAAACCGTTTATCAAAAACTACACAAAAAAAAATTAAAATATAAATGCAATTTTTTAAAAGTTAATAAAAATAGTGGCCAAAATATATATATACGCCAAAGATTGAAAGTCTGAATTTATTATTAGCAATATTATTTCGTATCGATTTTTATGAATTTAATAAATTAAGCGTAATTTAAATTTATCAATAAATTTTATAAATATATTACCGCATACTTTACCATTCCATTCGATTTCACGTTACTATCGATAAAGACTGAAATTTATATTGAAACTTTCGAAAAATGTGAAAAGAGAGATAGAGAAAGAGAGAGGGGAAAAGAGATATCCACGTTGAAAGTCCGATCGCGACTTGGCAATAAAATTAGCAGCGCATAATTTCCCGCTGCCTCTGTCTCTCTTCCTCTCTCTCCACGCTAAGTGTCTTTTTCCAGTCTTAAATTCCCGAAACGATCGATTCAATTTCCGCGATACCGAGAAATAACGCCCGACGGGCTCGATTACCCGGCGGATCGAATGTTTATTAGCCGGACTAATGGCCTACGTACAAATCGATTGTTTATGTTCCAATTCTGGGATGTACTTCCCAGCTCTCCCCCCGCCCCCACGAGCGCGACAGCGCAAGGGGCTTTGCGAATCGAATCGGCCGCATCGGAGGGCTTCGCCCGCTGCGAGGGGGCTCGAATCGCAAAAGATTACAATCGCGGAAAGTGAATCCCCGTGCGCGCCGGCCACTCCGTGTGCACGCGGGCTTTGCGAGTGTGCATTTACACCGGCACGCCGGATGTCATTTACCTATAAAAGGATTTGCCGTCGCAATTTGATTGTGAGACGGATGCGCGAGGCATTTCGAATCCCATTACAACGTATTTGCGGATCTACGCCCGTCAGCATATGCGCACCGTATGCTTTTCGAAAGTCGCCGGATGATGAAAAAGTATCGGCGTTATACGTTGATCCCGCGGACGTAACTTTTTACGACGATAGGAATGGTTTCTGCGGGGCAAAACGCCGCCAGTTCGAGTTATTCTTTTCAAAAATATTACCTTTTTATTCTTTTTGCGTTTCCAATGATAGGGAACTTGTTTCATACTCGAAAATATGTGTGCGTTTAGTTTTTAACGGATTAATCGAGTTTATAATTGTAATTTTTATTAAAACTAAGGGTGAAGGAAGTTACAAAACTTTCTTGGTATCTTTAGTAGAAGTTCTCGACATGTAGCAAGAATGATTATTCTGTACTACCGGAGATTTCTTACATGTAGCTACTTACTTATTACGTAGTTCTTAACATTAACTGTATCACGACAGTTTTAAATTGAAACAAAATAAACTTGAAATTCTAAATTCAACAGATACCTTCATACTTGACAAAAGCTTCCAAGAAATTTTGACTGGATGGAAAGCTTGAGAATGATTATGTTGAATTGATTTTAACTTTGTATTCATATTGGATTATTCAATTATTTTCTTATTCAAATATTAGCAATCTAAAGGATTGAAAAAACATGTTTTATAAAATTCTTAAATAAACATGGAATTATTATTTAATTAATTTATTGATGAATTTTTCTCAATCATCCAGAGTGCTGTTTGCAAGTAAATATTTGAATAATGCTGAATTGAATTACATTAACGAAACCAAAATATTTATGCGGATATTTTTGCACAGTCTTTCCGCACTCGACTGTTTCTACTTTAACTGTCAATCATCAAGTAAGCTAATTACTTCCGTTAAGTACGTTCGTAATTACTTTTACGTTAAGTCTTTTTAAATAAATATTTAAGGCAAGTGTCGGGGTTTTCATTTATTCTCATATCAATAAGGTATGATAATTGAAGTCCCTTCTGAAAAAGTATCAATCCTCTTATCAAATTTGAAACAGCGATCGCTGGAATCGCGAAGCAGTCGCCCGTAGCTTACAGCCGGAAGAAATCGCTGGCGCTTAGCGGAGTCGGGACGGGACTCGCCCTCTGCAGACAATTAACCTTTGTTACGAAGTGTACGGTTCAAACAGCCTTAGCCAGGCGTCGCTCGAGGCCGTCTTTATCAGGGTCCGCGAGACGGGGACCGCCACCGGGAGGAATTAATCTCGAACGCCTCCGTTATTACGAAGATTTAAGGACGGCACTCCATTGTTTGCCTCTTAATTCCTCGGACGAGGATTTGGCGCGCGACGTCGGGCCGCGCTATATTGGCTCGCGGCGAGGAGGCCAATCGTCGCTTAATACTTTTAATTGAAAGCGTCAAAGCGCATAGCCGGGGCAGCCTTTCGCCCGGTCCGCCGACGCTTAATTAAAACGTCCGGTCGAATCGTCGAAATCGGCTCGACCGTATCGAGATAGCACCAGTCACTAAATGCGGACTCGTCGATTCCGACCGAGTGTCGATCGCTCGAGTGGAGTTTTCAAGGGGCGAGGAATTACGATGCTTCATTTTTTTGTAACTGCTTATTGGCTGTTAGGATTACAGGCGTACAAATACTTTCAGATATTTTTTTTTTCTGGAGACTTAATTGAACACTTTCATGAGGTGACGGCTTAGACGCTACTCTAATTTAGTGATTTCTTAAAGAAATCAGTGGATTTACGGTGCAGATGACTGTAGTATTTGTTACTTTTCTCGATATTTGAGTATAACTGCATTATTTGTTTTTGGTGCAGTATTATTAGTACGTCTGACTACATAGGTAGTTACTCTACTGTTTTTGATGCAGTATTATTAGTATGTCTGACCACATAGGTAGTTATTCTACTGTTTTTGATGCAGTATTATTAGTACGTCTGACCACATAGGTAGTTACTCTACTGTTTTTGATGCCGTATTATTAGTAAGTCTGACCACATAGGTGGTTACTCTACTGCTCCCTTTTGGGGTAAGATATTCATAAAGTGATATTCCAAATACATTCTTATAGAGGAGATTACTCATTACTACGACGCTTTGAGCAAAAAGATTAGTTTTCCTGAAATATTCTATAAAGGAAATGTCAAAAAAATGTTAGTTTCTTCGGTTGCCTTTGATATTTCAATTCAGTCCAGTATGAACGTGATTCTCTACTTATATATCTTATTAAGAACCATTCGATTGCAGCATCACCGCCAAGTAAAAATGAAAATAATACCCCACTTTTTAAAAAGAAAGAAAAAAAACATGCAGAGAAACAGGAACATATATTTCCTAGTAATCCGAAAAATTCGAGGGTTCCATTTGTACGGTCGAGCGATCGGCGGCGCGTGCCGACCTTTGTCGGGCGCGCGGCCCCGGGGCCGCTCTCGAATCGATAAATTTTTCATGTACAGTCCGGAAAAGCGAAGAAAAGGCCGAAGAAGGAGGACGGGCGGTCCGGCCTTTTTCGTTACGGCGATTCCAGTCACGCGGGCGCGGCGTCGATTCAATTGTCGCGCGCGCGCCTCGCGCTCGGACTCGCCTCGAGTTTCCGGTTTTGAATTCCACGAAGAAGCTTTTAAAGACACTTCCGCCGGGGAACTCGATCGCCCCTCCTGCCCCCCACCCGGAAACATCCGCTATTCTAATCCGCATTTTTCCCGGCCGTATTGTTCGCCCACGAGCCTGTCGCCGCGCGAGTTTTCTCTTTTTCCGCGTTTCTCGTCTCGGCAGTGAAATATGGACGGACATCGCGCGGATACGCGGTGTACTGCATTGTCGCGTGGCAGCAAATTTTCTGATGGAATGCTGGGAACGTTTATGACTTTTCGGAGCAAACGGATAACATTAGTTTCATCGAATTATTTATTTATATGGAATTGAATATGATATTTTAATTTTTTATTGTTATCGTTGTATTTATTGATTATTTTTTTGTAAATGTAAAAGCAAATCGTAATTTAATTTTTAATGGTTATAGATGGTCATCGTCATATTTAAAATATTTGATAACGCACTTAGAATTATATTGTACGTCTTAACGTAGTTTAGATCACGCGGTCAACCAACGTACTATCATTAATAAATCAAATGAAATAAAGCTAAATAAAGTTAAATAAAGTTATTTTTACTCTCTCTATAATTAAGTGGAAACCGGTAATTTCACGGTTTAGAATAAATGATTACTCACTAACTCTTCTGTGATCAAAAATAAATGAAATATAGGCTATTAAAATCATATTTTATTTTTATATTATATACCAGTATAATTAAGCAAAATAAAAAATATCATCGTACATCTAAATGACACGTACATCTAAATTCCTTTCAAATGAAATATGAAGAACAGCGGGAGCAAAGATTGACAGGTCAAAAATGCGGAAGAACTAATCTTTTCTACTATGAAAAAATCTCTGCGGCGGTAATTGAAAGATCCAAATCAATAAAGGGGAGGGAGGAGGCGTATAATTGTTCCGGGGCTACATGAAAACACTTGAACTTGTCTATTAATACGCGTAATCGCGTTGGTCACGTAACGAAATTAACCGAGCTATCATCTCTGGCTGCGTTCACCATTTACCCTAATGCGGCTATCGCGTGCGCCTCCCTTCTTTCGTACTTTTTTTTTTCTCCATCGACGCGCGGCTAATTGCATAATCGATTCGCTCCGTCTTCGCGCGCACCGCGGATGCTCGGAGTGACAAAGCCCGAAACTTTCGCCGAACTTTTTTCAAGAGCCCGCGGAAATTAGACGGCGGACCGCCGCGGATTCCCCGTGCTCCGTGACTCTCTGAGGTGGCTTACCTTTTTGCAGGCTTTCCGAAGATTGATGCACGCAAGAACGTCTACTCAAGGTTTTGTCGAGCTTAAAGTGTCTCTTTGAAAGTTCAGTGGTTTCTGTCTTTTTAAGGAATCGATAATGCTGTATTTGATTTTGATGCGATTTCGGATTCTTTCCCTTAATTTTCTTTTACGTTAAAGTAAAAAGAACTGCGTACTCTTAGATGATTGAATATTTATTTGATAAACTTATGTTCGAAGATCAAAATAAGATGATTTTGATTGTTTGGTTTTGAATTGTGTTGTGTTGTGTTTATGAGAAATGAAGAATTAAGAATTTTTTGATGACTATAATTCGATAACTCTAAATACAGGAGTGAACGGCACCACGAGAAATCAACTAAGAAATCAATGCAAAAATCCTAGAAATCTTTTCAATTACTTATTAAAGTATGGGGTAGAAAATCATTATTTTACAAGTTTTTAGAAGAGGATTAAAGTTTTTAAATCTCTTATATTATAAAAGCATCCGTTTCAGTTTATTTCAACGAACAAGCTCATAAAAAGGTGTAACAGGAATAATGCAAAAGCACACAGTCGTAACGTTCTTCTTAGGCGTCTGGAGTAAAAAAATTTACACAGACGCCGTATCTCGGCGTGGCGGTGGCGCACGTAAAATATTCAAGGATTTCACGCTTAAAACCGGGGCAAAGTCCAAATATTTATGCACATTCGAGCGCAATCAGAGAACGAATAAAGTCGGAGATCTCGGGCGTCGCTCGTGCGGCGCATATGCGATCCCCGGTCTCACTCTATTCCCGGCGAAAAAGGGGGCTCGGACGACCGAGTGGTATAGGAAGCACAAATCCTCACCGGCGGCCGCAAAGTACGTAACGAGTCGCGGACGCCGTAAAACGACGGATCGCTGTTGTGATGTCAAAATTTCCGGATGCCAATAAAATTTGCATTGGATCCCTAAAGGCTCACTTGTCGCAGAATTTCGATTAGAGTAGTGCAGTGTTTGTTTTTATTTTTGAACTGACGTACTGTACCGTAGATCGAAATTAATTGGTTTACAATTCATTTCACTTCTGTTAATTGTACGAAATTGAATGGATGATATTTGATGAATTTTGCACAACTGCATGTTGAAAACTTATACAAAAAATTAAATAGAATTTGCAGATATTTTTGTACGCCAATTTTAAATATTGTTAGCAAAATTTAAATTGTTTTAAAAAAATGTTTCTTTTTGTCTAACATTTTTTTAAAATTGAATTTTAATTGATTGGTTGGTTTTTTTTCAAAACCCGCTATCTTCAATAATAATTTCTGCAACCACTGATTGTATACTGTTAGGTAGAACAAATAGAGAATCCAATTATAATACGGAGTCAAATATTGCATGAAAAGCGGAATACAATTGTTGCCTTAGTCACATCAAACTATATCATTCCACATAAAAAAGAAGTTTGGTCAAGACTAGGTGATACCTGGCCTGATTGTTAACACTCTAGGAACAAATAACTTAATAAATGAAATTTGGCATCTGCGAATTTTTTGAAGTCTCACTAGAAAAATCATTCGGTACCTAATTTACAGGTACTGCATGTTTATCGATACGAAGAACAAACTGCCACATCGAGCCGGGGTCAATTAACAACTTTTCGGGTTCGGCGGGCCACGGGCGCCGGCGTATCCGCAATAATTCCCAAATGGACTCCCGCGCCGGCTTCGGTGCCCAGCAACACGACGCCGCGATGCATCTACGTCGGAGAGTTGGCGCTCCCCTATCCCCCTCTCCCCTTCCCGCTCCCGAGCAAAGTTGCCGCGCGATGCTAGTAGTTACGGTCCGCGCGCGGGCAGACCAGAGGGCGCGGGCTCGGGATGCTGCTGTTGTTACGGAAAGAGAGGGGGGGAGGGCCGAAGCAACAAGCAGGGCGTTCGATTGCATGACGTACGAGTGGAGCGCGCCTGAGCTCCGTAGGAAATTCATTCCGGTTAAGATGCGACCGCGATAACTGGCCGGCTCTCGCCGCGGGGCCGACAATCGTCGGGCCGCCGCCTTAATTAATATCGATATTGGAACTCGGCCGCGCGCACATGCTTTCTCGGTGTACGTCCGTGCGATATGACGTAGTTCGCCGGAGCCGAATTTAGCCGCGGGATTACTTTCGTAACAGTGGCGACAGAATTAGCCATCAATTTTAAACGGGACCTACATACCACCTTATTAAGTAGAGCGTGTAGTATTCGTAATGTTGACATGTAAGTTGGTTTTTGTTTCACGCGACTTCTTGGTCACATCTCAATGTCTCTATTAAAATTACTTGATATTCATTTGATGTGGTGCGAAGACAATTTTCATGACTTCGCGCTACAAGATTTATTCGCATCTGCATAAGAAAATGAGAGCCGAGTATAAACTTGGGATGCAAATACTTGCTAAAATGACGAGACTAATCTAGTACGAATTATTAATAGGTATCAAATTGTTCAAGTTAAATCTAGTTCACTAACTAAATTATAATATATATTTTTAGGGAAATTTAGATCGATTTTTAAATAAAACGATTTTAAAATAAAAAGTCCATTCGCAATTATATTTCTCCAGCTCAATATAGAAGCTTCTATTTTTATAAATATTTAAAGCTATTCTTTAGTAAAAAAAACTGTATTTTATTAATTAAATTTTAAAATATCAGAATTTCACTCAAACAATTATTAAATGACGATTAACTCAATATTTAAAGGTACCATTTAATAAAATAGTAAAAAAAATCCTGGCGTTAAATTTCAGGTGAAAAATTCAGCTTCTAAATGAAAAATTCTACCTCATCCAACTAACGCAACGCCTCGGCACCGTAAAAAAAAGAGAAAAAAAAACGGGGAATGGAGGGGTCTAACGCCGTGCCGACCCACACAATCGGCGACGTCGCCGGTGTGTGCAGATGCAATCGGTGGGCCATTCAGCGGAGCCGCGGGGGGGCTCGCCTCCTTCGGCGACATCGAACGCGCCGGCGTCTTTTGCGCGACTGTGTTTGTTTTTCGTTATGCGCCCGGGGTAAAATTGCGCGCGCGCATATCTCGAGGGCTGGGCAAACGTTGACCGGGCGCCGCGCTGTTTGCGCTTCGCACGCAGGGCGCTGCAGCCGCGCGCTAATTACCGCGACCCCCACGCCCTGCGATGCATTCCGCCGCGCCCGCCCCTTTGGATTAATGCCGGCTCGGGGTCGCTTTCTTTCGCGACGGGAAGTGGCTTTTTCCGATCTTATGCAAGGAGGCGATTGTGAATTGAACTGTATGGGTTTCTGCATTGCGTTGGCGACCTTTACGAGATCAGCACGGAATTAATATTACCACTTATTTAATCGTAAAAAATCTTGACAATTTAATAACAAATTTTTAGAATGCAGTGGTTTAAACCTTCACATTTTTCATTGAAAAATAAGTTATTAAAAGAAAATTGTAATATAAAGTAAAATTTTCAGGAAATTTAAATTTCTGACAAAACGAGCTCAGGTAAAACTACTCAGATAGTATTCTACTAAATCGAAAGTCTACTTAAAAACCATTTTTGTGGGCTTAGATATGTACATTGAAACTGGGAGAGATTAAGTTTGGCTTCGAAAAATAGCGAACATATTACTTTTATTATTTTATTTTGTTGTTGGACTGGTTTCCGATTTTTTCATTAACAATTTATATTAGATTTTATTTTTTATTAAAACATTAGGAAACCAGTCGTGAACTGGCTTTAAATCTCGCCTGCGTTCACCTGATGAGACCCAAGTAGGTCGAAACTGGTCTCTTATAAATATTTTTTTACGTGTCATGACACTCTGCTATCGACTATATAAATTGTTTCTTTTGAAAATACTTACTGTTGTAGTTCTTATCCAAATTTTCGTATATAATTTATGATAGGTAACTGTCAGTTAAAGTAACGTTTTATGCTTTATACTGCTTCAATAAAATCCAGATCTCTCTCAGCTCAATTACGTCGAAAATATAGGATTCATACTAAAAGCATCAAATTCCATCGCGGATACAGTAATTTCACATATTTCACTCGGCCGCATAAAAAGATTTAACTTCAAAATTCCTCTTCATTGTCGCAAAATTTCCCGACTAATAGAGCACAACGACTTTCCAGCGAATTGCTCGCGAAAGAAACTATGCACCAGATAAAAAGAAAAGTGCGGTCGAAGCGACGCGGTCTATCATTTTCATCCCGAGCGTATCCGCTTTTTGTGCTCTTTCCCCTCTCCCCTTCCCTCTTTCTCTCTCCAGCCGACCATATTTTACGCGCTGGAGTATATGCTGGAGTACACTTGCGTCGGCGGCCGCGCGTCACGCATGAATTAAAAATTTGCCCGAGGATTACGTACTAGCCATTATTCCGTCTGGACGCGTAAATTCAGATCTGACTGCCTGACTTATTTTTTCAATATAAGTCTAGAAAGTTCTTACCTTTTTTCTGTTTGTTGTACTAATTCTTCCTTGTAGTAAATCTGATTTACAAAGGTGCATGTAGTTCGATAAAAAAGTAGTTGTTTCCTTTTTTTCACCGAATATGTATTAAAAAATTAAACTTCATAGTACAAAAGTCTTCGGTAAATAAGTTTTAAAAAAATGTGAAAAGGCAAATAAAGAAGCGCAAATGAATGATAAATGATTAAAAAGTACGACACATCAATCATCCCGCAGAATAAATTTTAGAGCACACATCACCAAAACAATTGAAACGCGAAGAAAGACCCGCATCCCGTCGCTTGCATAATACGCAGCTCGTACAAAGCTACCGCTTCGTCGCGGCCATTACTACATCCATTATTATATTATTTTTATGGACAAAAGCGACAGCTCGCCGTCCTCGACACTCCTCTCGAGTGCGACCGCGCCCTCTTTTATCCGCTAAAACTGCCATTCGAAAAAGTATGAAAAAAAAATGTCGAAAAAAAGCGCGAATACCTCGTTCTCGAGTTCACTTCATCACTCGCGTACTTAGCAACCGAATTAATTGAAAGTCCGGCGCCGAGCGCGTATTATCGCTAAATTAACGCAATCAGCGACGCATTGTTTCGGTCAAGTAGCGCCGGGACGGCTCGCCTGGCCGACAGACGCCCGGAGTATGATAGAGTACGCGGGATGCGTCCTCGAGTGCGCCGAGGGGGGATTTCGCGCCGGGAAATTTATGGCGCTGCCGCGCTCGCGGCTGTGTGTGCGCCGGGCGATGAGCTCTACCCGCCCACCCCCGGACCATCCACTCCGCCCGGTATATTTAGATAAATATATACGCGGCCTTCCGCGCGCTCCGGGCCAACTTCGTGAGTCGACGCCGCAAACTGCTTGTTCTCGCGGCCCCCGTAATGGAGATGTCTCTCTTTAGTTCTCCGCTCTTTCTTTGCCTTTCGACGTGAGCTCGTCCTCCGAGCGACCCATAAATTTTTGTACAAACTTTCGCCGGCTTTTTCATTTCGAGATTTATCGCCGCCTGGATGGGAGTTCGAACGGTAATTTATGCGTGAAATGATGTTTTAAAAATCTTCGTCGGGGAAAAAAGTCTCCTAAATCATACTGTAAACATCGACCGCATCGCATGAAAAGTCTACCGCAATGAGCGAACATCCTCGTACTGCATATAAAAAAAGGAAATTTTTACATTTATAACGTTAGATTTTTAAATTCCCGTGATAAATTTCCAGTAAAAATGTTTTCGTTAATTTACGCGTGTATTTAACACAGTTCTTTACAACCCACTTGCTCCTTCGCTCATTCCCTATTATACTCGGCAATTATACAAGCGTATAAAATACAATGCCTTTCAGCAAACAGTAAGTTTGCACAAAGCTTTAGTACCACTTTGATCGCAACAATTACACGGTTAATATACAATCAGCGCGCGATTTAATTCGGTGCATTCATTCATTCAGTGCGCTGCGAGAGCGCAATGCATAAAAGGTAACGCGATGCGCGCACGCCCGCGAGTGTACAGAGCCTCGCGCTCGCAATAGCGATCTATCGAGCGAAACGAGAAATTTACCAACTCCAGACCTTCCCAATAATTTCGCGCCGCACGCGTTCGGGGGTAGGGATCGCCCGCGACGGTACGCGGATACTTTCGGCATTTCCGCGTTGCGCGCAAACATTTACCTGTATTTAAACGAGGGATTTGCTCGAATTTTCGACGCATTAACCATGCAACTCAAAATTATACTTCATTTTCTCAGGAATTATTCCTTCTTTCGCTTGTGTTTATTCTGGGATAGTGACTCTGCTGTTTATTTTTTTTCGTAATTCAAGGAGTGATCGAATAACTGAAGATCTCCGGATTTTCGTGGCAGTCAGTTCTTTGTATCTCCGCATGCGACTCGATGTACGATCTCTCTATTTCTCTCTGCGTTTTTCTCAGTCGAAAGTTTCGCCGCAACTTGGCGATCCCCTTGAAATACGTCGCCACTTCGTCATGCCTTCCTCGCGTGCTTTTCCGTATACGATCCTGTTTAAGGGTCGCGACGCGAGTGTGACAGCCGCATAAGAATCGTGCAGCATTATTCCTGTGTTCCACGGTTCCGTACTGCATACACGCGGAGAGAGTAAGTCACGGTTAACTACATCTGACGAATTCACATCGGTAAGACAGGATGTTGCGAAGCATTTAAAGAGGATTTGAAGAATTTATAATTAATTACGGTAAACATCCGAATGAATCGTGCCAAAATTTATTACGTTTTGACGTGCATTTAATATTTCAAATTTGAATCATCAAAGATTTTGAATTTTCTAATTATTATGAAACTTATATTGTAGACTATTTTTGTTAAAAAATAAAAGCTATTCTGATTTACTTTTTAACCTCACAAATTAGAATGTATTATATGGATATTCATTTTGTCAAGAGAAAGTTTAATAAAAAAATGAATGCTTTTATGAAATAGAAACTGTTTGTATTTGAATATACTTTTCTGAATTATCAAAGGCATTGATGGCTAATTGTGAAATAAATTACTTTTTCATAATAAAAGATTGTTCAAACATATATTTTTAATCGGTTACTCGATAACTAAAAATTTAAAGCACACAAATTATAATAAACATAATAAAATTAAAATAAGCTTTAACATAACAAAAAAAGCTTTGCAAAGTTTCTATTAAAATGGCTGAAAAAAGCGAATTCGCGAGTTTTACGAATAACCGTTCAACCGCCGGCAGTCCGATTAACAATCGTCACCGCGAGGAAAAAGTGCCTGCTGAGTGCGACGTGCGACGCGTTCACGCAAATGGCTCGCGCGGTACGGCGCCAGTCGACGGCGCAAAATTGAAAAATATTTCTGGCCAATCGCGCGCCGCGACTTTTGTGTCATCGAGAAGAGGAAAAAGGCACAATGGGCCGCCCGCCCGGGATGCATGTCGACGGGATGCCGTATCGCAGTTCCGCCTCAAAAGAGAAAGCTCCATTTTTCTCTCCGCGCGATCCCTTCCACCCTCGGAATCTCTTGCCTCCCCCCTCGCTTCGCTATGCTCGCCTCTCGTATTTCAACCTCTCGCTCTTCGCGATTCTCTCGTTGCTTCTCTTTCTCCTTCTCTTCGCCTTCCTTGCTTTTCTTTCCTTTCCTTAGGGTGAGAGGCGTTCTTTGTGCATTTTTTTACGACCGTGTAATTGAAGATGTTTATTTTCGTGTGAAGAATAGTCTTTAAAGGAGTGTTTATCGTTTTCTCTTAAACAAATATTGTTATATTCTGCATCGTGCTTTGTAAAGAATATTTCATTCAGCCTTCAGGGAAGAACTGGATTAATGCGAGAATCCAGCAAGCTTTTTTATGCAAACAAGTGGTATCGAAAAATTCTTTTTGTACGGATTTTTTTTCAGTGAATCCGGGGACAAATTTACTTTTATTTTAAACTAAAAAATATTGTACATCCTACCGTTTCAACATCCTCCCAACTTTTTCTATCTTGAAACTGAAATTCGCTAAAAATTAAGTTAAAGTAAATAAAAAGTTTAAAATCTACATTAATTTAAAAGCTTTTGGTGGTAGCTACAAAATCAATAAGTTCAACGAAGTTTCGATTTAGAAAGTAGACCTTATACTTTAAACTGAAGAATAGAAACCTTAGCAAAAAGAGTAATGAAATATTTCTGAAGAACCGGTATTACCTGGTACTTAAAAATTTCGCGAAAAAAGAATCCGAGCCCTTAAGAAAAAAAGCTCGTTGATCTTTCGCGGAAGAGAGAAAAACAAAAGTCTCCTTACCTGTACAAGCATCTCCCCTTTCTCGTGCTAGCATCGAGCCGCTCGCTTCTCCTGCATCAGATATCCCACTCCATTTCCTCTCGGCTCGTCGTCCAACAGAGCACAGACCGCCACCGCGCTCGCGCGCGCCAATAAGCGGATCGACTGCGCATATCGGGCGCGCGGTAGTTTCCCTTCCGGATAACGCGACGCCCATTGTGCGCATCGCCAAAGCCTCTCGGCATGCGTACCCCTCCCCTTTGATTCATCCTTGCGCCCGTGGAGATTTCGACCGAGGAGGCGGCCGCCGCGATTGAAGGGAGGGGTGCGCGACCGGAAATAGAAGACAGCCGCTTTGTCCCGTCGTTAGACGCTGCGCGACTTTTTTTCTCTCTCTCCCCCACCCGAAGCCATTCATTTTTCGCGGGTCTTGTTTGGCAGAGGGCCGCATTTAATTAAAGTGTCTCTCGGACTCGCGTCTCGTTTTGCGTACCCGATTCCGCGCCGGCGTGTATACCTTTTTTTTGCGCGGCGTATCGCCACTTCCTTGCGCCGGACGTCGGAAAAATGGCGAGGCCACACAAAGAGAAAGTTCGACGCGGCGAGCGCGGCCGTCGGAAAGTTGGCCGGCGCGCTTTTTTTTCGGGACTAACGAAGCGCCCGCACGAAGATTACGAAGCGACGCGCGCGCACGCCCATTCAATTCCGGCCTCGGCCGCCGCTTTTTCGGCTCTTTTGTACGCCGCCGGGCCTTTGTTAATTTTTAAATAGGTATCCTTTCGTGACAGGTGTGACGGCGGGAGGTTCATCAGCCTTTTTTTACCGTATAGCTGCTCGCCCGTCGAAAGTTAGAGCAACGAACTAACGGTCCGTCGATTAACTTTTCTAACTGTCAATTTTTTGCCTTTACTTCGTGTCGACAATTTGTAAAAGTATTGAATTACTGAGGGTATTAATTCGAAGTTGATCGCAGAAACAACAGATTTATAGCAGCATCGATCCTTCGGGAAAATCGAGCCAGATACTCACTATCCCGTATCGGATGGAAAAGACTGCCGTCGAGCTTAAGAAAATCCAGCGCCTCCAGGAACAATGGACGTCTCATTCCGGCCCGCCAAATTGTCCATAAACTGAAAAAGAGTCGGCGGAATTCGAGCCGCGCGACGTCGAAGTTCGCACAATTGCGCGGAATAGGGCATTGTTCCCGTACGCCTCCTTATTATCGAACTTTTTATCATCAGAGCGAAGAGTCGACGAGAACAGTAGTCGAGCCGATCTGCACCTTTGTTGAGCCGCGCGAAATTCTGTGTCGGCTTATTACACAGCGACTCGCCTCCCTTTCAGCCTTGCACCTGCGTCTATTCCCTTTTCACAGCTAATATCGCTCACAGCGCAGCACGATTCTTGACTCTCTCACTTTGTCACCAGAGGGTGATACAAAAGTGCAATTAAGTCTGTACAAGAGCGATTTTAATCGTCCTCAATTATGAATAATTAGTTATAATATCATGATTATACCGACGGCAGTTATATAAGAGAAGAATGTATAAAAATAGTGAAAATCATTTAGCTACAACTACTTCACTTTAGATAGTAGAAATCCTTAAGATAAGAATGATAGCAATCGCAAAAAGATCTTTCGCAGAAAGTTAACGACTAGCTAATTTCGGCATAAATTAACAAATTTATCGTTAATTTTCTATCAGGCAGATAACGAAATAAAATTATACTTAATAAATTGAAATGGTTCAAATCGAAATAATCTGCACTGATAATGAAAATTCGTTGGTTGATATTTGAGTAACTAGAAATTAATTAAATTTTTCATTAATTTCGATCAAATTAACTCAAACAACCGATCAATTATTTAAAAAAAAACTATTTAAATTGTGCAATCCTGTTTTTAATCAATTGTAGGATAATTACATTAATTCAAATGAACTCGATCTTTCGTACAGACAGGAAAAAATTAAGTAAAAGATTAACTCTTTTATAAATGAGAAAAATAATTCAATTAAAAATTTATTAAAAATAATTAATGAAATAAATCATATAAAAATATCCCGGAAAATACTTTACATTACACATTTAAGTAATTGGTATTTAGGTAGGATAGCGTACAAAGCGTACCACGCGTAAATTTCTCATTTTACTTTCAATAAAATTTTTCGCACCTTGTACATATAATTTCGCTGGCTAAATTTACCTCCATGAAAAATCAATTGGTTAGAAATAGCCGGAAAGTTATCTTTGCTGTCGCCTCTAAAGTGTTTACCAACAAGAAAAGGGGGTCGATAACACTGGCTAAATCTTTACCCACCAAATACACTGACATATTTTCTTAGTCTCGCAGCAGGAAGTAAGTGGAACGAGCGCGACGCGGGGAGACGCCGGTGGGGAGGAAGCGCTGCGAGAGGGGAGCTCAGCCCAAATATTAGCACTCGATCGCGCTAAACGAGCTAACCCACGACGGCAAGTATTCTCCGCCTGAGCCATCAGCGCGATAAACCGCCGGGTTCATCAGCGACACACGCCCGGCGAGCTCGTGTCGGGTAATTTAGCAGCGAATCTCCCGCTCGTGTACGGCTCCTCTTAGCTATATAATGCCGGGGCGGGAGGGGGCGAGCCGGGGGGGTGAAAGCGGGGTATCCGCGCGACGCCGGCACGGATACACCAGCCACTCGAAGCGTCGACGCGTCGAAACGAAGCGTCGGTTTTGACGGGCCGCGCTTCGTTAACGGCATAACCGCGCGGCCGCACGCGCACCGGCGCGCGGGGATGATCGAGTGCGCGCACGCACGCGGCCGCGGCCTCTCGACGCGCGAATGTTCGTGCAGGCCCGCGCGCGCTATTACGGTGACGCACGCACGGCCCTGCTCTCGCAACAATTTGCCACGAGCCGCGCGATCTGTCAAGGATTATACGCGCCCGATCACGCGCAGCCTATTCTTATCGCGCCGGCCCGAGGCCCGAGTCCGGTTATGAGAGGCGGTGGCCGATGAAGTCGTTGCCCGTCGCAGCTTTGCAAAGTGGCATTTTTTTCTGCTTCACCTCTTACGGTTATTACTGGCGATTGATTTTTAAATAGGAAGCTTTTAATATTAAAATGAAATAATTTCAATGTAAATTTAAATTCATATCTAAAAACTGGCGAGTCTAAAAGTGGCTAGCTCTCAAGGAGAAATGTAGTCTCGTAAATTTTCCATGAAAATAGGTAAAAATATGAATTTATTTTTATATGAAAGTATAGGAGAGAATTAAAAGTAATAATAACTTTTACTCTACGTAAGTCTATATAGAGATCAGAAAGGCAGAAATAATTTAGACATGTCTAAAAAAGAGAATATTTTTTTTAAGGCTTGTACAATAAAATTATTCTTGACATTAAACATTAATTCAGTGTATGTGGAACGACACACTAATAAATCAATAACATTTACTGTATTGATCGTGAGAAATTCTCGACAAGGATATGTCCTTTCAATATAGCTTGATAAATATATTATTAACAATAAGTGCAAGTTTTGCCTTGTCAGCATATTTAATTTGTGCTTATAATTATAATGCTTTGTTCAGTGATAAATCAGGATTTTATTTCAAGAAAGTAATCATCGGTAGCGCAACCATTGTACTTTAAAAACAGTGCATTTTGTTAATTTAAAATTCCATTCGTTGAAAACCGTCGCACACTTGGAGCAAGACTTTTAACAGCGGGAAACAAAGGGATGAAATAAAAATTTTAATGCACTCTGAAAAATTTAGTGTTAAAGTGCATCTAGAGCTAAATAGCTGTACTAATTGTAGCTCCTTTGAAAAAATAATACTGATGCACTGGGTCAGCTCTTGAATACCCGGCGGTAATGGATCAAAATAAATCCCGCAAATTTTCGATCAAAAATAGCAATTGAGAAAAAAATTGGCACAACTAATAATCAACATATTACTGAGAAATCGCGCGAAGCAACCGCGCAAAAAGCAATTTTTATAGCGGGAGTCCCGGCTCTTAGCGGCGCAGGGAGTAACTTCGACGGGCACTTACTGCATTCATAAAGTGAAAATTCATATTAAAACGCGAGCAGAAAAAGGGAGAAGAGGGACGCTCGGGAGCGAAGTTGAAAGAGCATCTGCTCTCGCTTTAGTTTCCCTGGCCTCCTTTTTTTCACCCCCCTCCCCCCCTTCGCAACTCCCATCTCCGAGTGAAAAGTTTTACGCGTACGCGTCTCCCGCGGAATATACGGACTCCGCGGGAATAGAATTATCCTTATGCGTCAGGCGCGGGGCGCCGAACATTATCGCGGCCCTCGTCCCGCGTTGCCTCGAATTTGAATTTTTAATTAAACGCCGCGCGAACTTCGGGCCCAGGAGCTCGTTCCCTCCCAGTTGCAAACGAAACTCGATCGAGCTCACGACACTCGCGGGTATTGCGCCGTCCCGGTGACCGTAAAGAAAAAAAACAAGCGCGCCGGGCGGAAATGGAACGAGCGCGTTTATTTCGCTCGCGAAGAAATGCGCGGACATTACCGGGAGGGCAAATAAATTATCTTTAATTAAAATCCGATAATTCGGTTCGGAGGCGCGAGCTCGGTGAAATAATGCGGCGAGCGCAGGCTAAATTTCTCCCGATCGCTCTCTGTAAATACCATTAACGAATGTACATTTTTCAGCTGTGCGTTATCGCGTTAGTACGAATTCATAAGTGGGGTTATAAGTTTTTATATAAATTACTTAATTTAATTTAATTTTTTTTTTCGGCGAGTTTTTTTTACCGCATTCGTCAGTTTTTTTGAAAGTTTTATGTATCTTTTTATATTTAGTTTTCATTCTCTTATTTGGTGAAGCAGAAAATATTATTTCATATATATAACACTTTTCTTTATTTATAATACTGAATTTTTTAATTTTTATTCGGTAATTCAGTTGTACAATTATAAAACATATATAATAGTATTAAAGTATTACGAATCATTCTGCATGTCCTAAATCTTAATCACATTTAAACTCACTCTATAAAAAAATTATCGATAATGTTTCCAGTCGAAGATAAACTTTCTAAAAATGATTCGTTAAGAAAAATCTCAGTGTATAATGTTTCATTTTTATAAGTCATATTCAAAAACTGATGATAAGATTAGTAATTGAAATTCTTTCTTGGCCATTGCTGAATTTTGTAATACACCTTGAAAGCCTGTACCTGCGCGGGCAGTTTCTCAGTGTCGCGCTCCACTGCGGCGAGCGTGGCAAAAAGAAAAGGGATATCCCCTCGCGTAAGAAGGCGTAACGAGGGCATCAGTGCGCCTTACTCAACTTAATCCAGCCCTAAATTACTGGCTCGCGCGCTCGCGAATCCGGCCGATGTAAAAAAAAAGAGGAGCGAGTAAAGAAGCGGCCGCAATTACCGCACGCACTAAATCCCAGCCGCGGCGAGATAAGGCAGGCCTCCTCATTGCGCAGCTAAGACCATTCTTTCTCGCTGGCCGATCTCCCGTGACATCTCGCAGGTTCGCCGGGGAGAGGAATGGAGACAGGGCGACACGAGGCGAAAGAGGAATGGCCGTGAGGAGGGCGAAAAAAAAGGAGAACCAGGCCACCACTGGCAGCCGGGACGAGCGATAAAACCAAAGCGAGAGGCAGATAAGACGAGTTATAGGCGCGGCTGACCAACCGAATACAGACGTCGTTCTTGGATTAAAACCGGCTGGTTGGTAGCGCTTGTACCGGAATTAATATTCTTCGGCCTATTTCGTTCGATATTGATTTTTTACATGATTAGCAATCATTTTTTAATTTTAAGATTAATTATTTAAAAATGAGTCGATTATCTAACTACCGTTTTGACCAATAAAATCTTGCATGATTTAGAATTAAAAATTTTAAAGGATCGTGCAAGATTGTAGCTACAACTTCTGCTTGTAACTACATTAATCACATGTTTATAAAGATGTGTGCCGTCAATTAGATTTTCTGTAAAATATATAGGATACCCGTAGGATATCCTGTAAAAATTTCCTACAGGTGTGTCTTTCAGGAAACCTGCAGAAACTCATTTATTACGAACAGTTTTTTTATTTTTAAATTATACTAAAGAATAAAATAAATAACGATCGCTTTCACATTGTCATTTAAAACGGAAGATTTCTCAGTAGCATTGAATTTTAGCAATGCTCTAATGATGACTGAAATGAATTGGGCTTCAGCTAATGTTCTGCGGTGGCGATCGGAAATTTTCGCCTCGTCAATTCTCGCCAACGGGCCAAATAAAAAAGTCACGCGGTCCATCTGGGTAATGTTCAATTTGTAGACCGCTCCGCTCCGATCGGTCGCATCCTAATTATCCGCGTAACAGTCGGCCGCGGCGCGACGCGTCCCGCGTACCGGCCACGGTATATCGAGTGCGCAACACGTTGATCAAGTTTTGCTCGACCGTGAGAAAGACGAAATGTTTGCTTCGCAATTTTTTTTCGAAAAAGCACTCAGCTGCATAAAATGTATATTGAAAAAAAATTGGTCAACGACGAGCACGGTGAATTTTTAACCGATGGTTTATTGGTGTAACCGTTTTTCTTTAATTGACGATAGCAAACGAAAAATTCGCCGAAAGTTTAGCTGCCTGGTAGAGTTACTTTAGCTCGCAAAGTAACAAAATAAATTCAGATGGTATTTATTTTTTTATTACATTTATTTTGAGAATCTATATATGTAAAGTATATGAAAAGTTAAGTTTCTTGTCCAAATTTTTAATAACATTGAAAATCTAAATCAGTTTATAGAAACTGAGATATTTCTTTAATCGATATTTTTGAAATGAACTTCTATAATTTATAACAAGCTGTCAGCTGATTCCGCTGCCGCCACGATGCAGATCCTGGCAAACACGGACATGAAGCGGAACCGAGGCGTAAGGCGCGAGCACGTGGCCGCTCGGCCGGTACCCTCTACTTCCCGACAAAACCTCACTAGTCGACAGGATAGAAAGAGGAAGCAGATAAGGCGTCTTTTAAAGCCGTCGTCGCATCCGTGATCGTTCCAAAACAACGAAAAACGACGGAGATAAAACGTCCGAGCAGCACAATGAATTTATACGAAAGCACGGGCAGAACGGCACTATTGAAGAGGAGCACGATTCTGCAGGAAAAGAGAGAGAGACAGGGTAAGAGGAGGAGGAGGAGCGAGAAAATACCCCGGGTACGCTGACAAGAGGCGCTCAGTGTCAGTCACGCCGAGGCGAAGACAATATTTAAGGGCTCTCGCTCGAATCTGCTCGCGCTGCAATGAGAACGGGAGAGAGAGAAAGAGCGGGGGCGCATCTCACGAGAAGAAAAAAGAGGGAGAAAGATCACGCCGAGTGGACGTCCAATTAGAGGCCGTGGAAAAGTTGCTCCCTCTCGCTCGGTTCGCGGCTGTTTAATTTAGCCTGGTGCGCGCGCGCGGGGCCCTCGCGAGGCGCTTTTAGCGTGCCGCGGCCTCTCTGCCTACTCACGGTAATTAAATGCCAGGCAATTTACGGGCCGCGTGCTACGGGACTAGGTGTATGTGTGAGTGTACGTTCTCGCGAGAGAGAGAGAGAGAGAGAGAGCCGAGATACGCACGACTTATGCCTTGTAACTCATCCATCCATCCTAAGCCGTCCGCCGGCTGCTCGACTCTCTCTCTCTCTCTCCCTCCAGCTCGGCGCCCCCGACGTTCCGATTAATCTAACCCAATTTACGCCAAGAGCCAGACCGATGACCGCCACCCCCGCGTACTTGTTTCCCCCTCGGTACGCGAGCGCATGCCGGTATTTAGATGTGTCCGGGGTTAAGTATGCGTTTGTGTGTGCAGGTGGGTGCGCGTGTGCGCGTGAGTGAGCAAGCGGTACGTGCAGGCTGTAACGAGTGCGGGCACGCCAATCTACGTGTCTTTCATTATCGCCCGCCACCAGGGCGATTATTATTAAACGTCAGACGGATTTTTTTAAAGCGCCCGCAGGTGCGAGCCGTCGGACGTACCTGTTGTTCGGCTATTTTTCAAGAGCTTGCTTCATGATTTAAAATCTTAAGTGGATGTGAGAGGCCGTTTGTGTTCTTTTCTCCCCTCGATATTTCAAAGTTTGCCTTGGAAAATTGTAAAGAGTATGAATTTTTTAAATATTTTTTTGTTTTGATCTTTGATCGTGGAAACCAATTAATTTGCAAAAGGATTGTAGTGACCAAAAAAGGATGTACTTTATAAATAATCTAGAAAATGGCAAGACTGAAAATATATAAATTATAAAGCCCGATAAAATGTTACTACGAGTTTCATCGTGAAAAATGAAGTAGCATGAAAAAATCGCGGCAGAACGATCCACTGCAACATGAAATTCACTCTTTTTCACGGCTGAAATCGCGAAAAATTGCACGCCATCGTGCAACTTTTCAGAAAAAAATGTAAACTCATCCATTAAAAAGAGAAAGTCCAACCAAACCTATCCATTATATCATTCAACGCTGCTCAACGTCGAGTTCGCGTAAAATGATCGATACTGGCCTGCCACTTAATTTTTCGCAAGTAATTCTTCACCGTTAAATCAGTCGTGCGAATCGCTTTTGAGAAAAAAATAATGATCACTATCTGTGAGTATTTTGCAGTCATAACAATCTAGTTTTGCGAGGCTGATTGAAGATGTTGTGGTTATCGGAAAAGGTCATTTTATCCAGATGCTTTTGAAGAAAAGCCATCTTCTCAGTCAGAAGCAGTGAAAACGTGGTTTAATAATAATGTTACTTTAATCAATAACAAAATGAAACATTACGGAAAAGACGGCAATGTTACACTGAAGAAAAATAATTCGAAATAAAAATAACAATATCTGATGCATTATTTATTACAAATTCGAAAACAAATAATTATTATCATTGATTTTGTGAGATACGATCACTAATACTAGACAAAAAAACAACCAGACAAGCCGTGAATTATGAAGCAATCGCAGGAATAAAAAAAAATAGCTGGCGTTAGCAAAATATCAAATCTCCAAATGATTCGTTCCAGCCGATTTTTCACTCGAGCCCTCCAATCAGAAAAGCGATCGCGCGCAGTGACAGAGGTACACCGGGATTGTAAAGGGATTAGAGAGAAGCGGCAGAGCTATCGGGAAGAGAGAAAGCCAAACGAGGGCCGTTCGAGTGTCGGCGCGGCCGACCATAATGGTTTCAATAGCGCTGATTATGTGACCGCATTCCCGGCCCTCGACTCTGACAGCCGGGCGCATGCAGTGGACCACCCGCCTCTACCCCTCCCGCTCTCCGAGTTTTGACGTCGCATTATCCTCGTCTTTCTTTCCTCTTTATCTCCGCCTCGCTGCCCTCTCGCTTACTCGAACGGAAGAAAATTCGACCGCGAACATGCACATGACAGAGCGAACGCGTCGGGCCAGCAGAGTGGGTGGATTCTTCTTTTTCCACCGTTTTGTTTTTCAAGAGCTCCTCTTTTGTTTACAAATAAAGGAGGCTGTTAGGGAGATCCTTATGTAATGGCATTCGTACAATTTTTTTTTAAATTTCAATATAATAATGAGTTTTTATTGTTCTATTTTTTTACCTATACAAGTTAGAATTCGGAAAATCATTTAAAGAATTTTGAGAAGCGCACGTTTTTATTAAGTGGAAAAATAACCAAGCACCACAAATATTTAACAGCAGCATTAAATTGTAAAATAAAATACTTGGCAAATAACTCTCCGACTGCGAAAGTTTGTAAAAAAGGGAAAGCCCAATCGCGCAGTGTATTAATACCGTGCTGTAACTTACGGTCGACGGTGCATGTGCCCGATCGCGGTGAGGGAAAAAAAGAGGAGCAAACACGGCCGCACTTATTCCCGTGCCGCCGCTAAAAATGCAATTACTGAAATACCGTGCGTCTCCCCGAAGAATGGCAATTTGCAAAAAAAAATGCACCGTCCGATTCGGAGAAATAAAGCGCGCAGAAAAGAGAGAAAGTGAAAGAGCGATAAAAAAGCAGCGGCCGAGCAAGATCGAACACTCGCAGATAGCTGCGAAAACAGAGGCGAGCCGCAAAAACGAGGAGCGAGGGAGAGAAATGTATAGCGGGCGCGCGAGAGGGGCCGATTTTCCGGGAAATTTAATTAAAAGCCGGAGCTCGAAGTCGTTCACGCGAAAAACAGGAGGAGCCGCAAGGTGTCGGGGGACCAGGGAGTCTCGGCGGACGTCCCGAGGCCAAATTAGGACGGGCCCCACCTGTGTATCCCTTCATACGGACGCAACGCCGCCGAGGTGCTCGAATGAAACTCGCGTTGCCACTAAAGATCGCTCAATTGCACTGCAGCGGCGGAGATTTAATCAAGAATTTTCAAATTCAAAGCGGCATCATTTTAATTTAACGTCGAGAGCGGTGGCAAAAATACCGATCGATATACTTTCAAAAGGGAACAGAAGTTTGTTCTAATTCTTGCTGTTCTTTATAAATAAAAAAAATTCAAATCGTTAAAAACATTTTAAATATGAAGAAATTATGAAGAAATGAAAAATAGTAGGATTATATGCGTATATCCTTGCATACTGGTGCGGTAAAATTGAAGTCGGGACTGCGTAAATTCTGCATTAAAAAACAGATTCTATTTTTTAAAGCACATTTATAAATTAATAATTTAATAATTTAAATAATATGTTTAATACGATATAAGATTTGTATGATTATTTCAAAATTCATAAATACTAGATATAATAAAAGCTAACATTAATATCGAATATAAATAATGCAGTATAATAAAAATGGAATTCTCTTCATCGATCGATAAATAAGCAGTAGAATTATAAAAATGTCGCAACGCAAACAATTTCTGAGCGGCACGCACCAGCCAAGTCAATTTTAAATTTATTATCGCCGGCCCCTTTCATTATTGCCCGCGGAAAGACCGACCTAAGAAGCTCGAGCATCGGAATAATTTTAATAAAGCGCTCACGCGGATGAGCCCGCGGGATGAGGCGCCTCGGGAAAACTTGACCGGGAAGGAGCCGGGACGGAGGGTGGGGGCGAGGGGGTGGGAAGAAATGCGCGGGGACTTTGAAAGGGCGTCGGCGATATTAAAAAGAGCCGAAGCTCGCGCTCTCGCGCGCTTCTTTTTACCACCGGCGATTTTCATATCTGCAATAACACGCGACTTAATGCCGGTACGCTCTCGTCGTTTGCAAGGCAAAGAGAGCCCGCCGGGCCGGGACGAGGAGATTTCTATCGACCCGGGCAGGATGGGGGCACTGTCGGCTCGGCGGAGGGCTGATGGCAATTTATCGTGTTACGACTCGGAGAAAGCAATTTATCCGAGCGCGCGAAAGAGCTGGTTAATGAGCTGATTATACGATATTCGCACCGTGATATTGATTTCTTATTGAGGGCTGATTATGAGACTCGATTGTTGCGCTAACCCCGCATTAATTCCCCGCGGTGACTGCTGATTCCTGATATCCACGGACTTCGCAGCTCGATGGAGCTTTGATTTTGTCGCTCGTTACAAATCAACTTGCTATATGACCGCAAATTAAAACAAAGTTTCTCGCTTCATTAGCCTATTTTAGCTCAACGTACCTTAAAAAGTGGACTCTTTTTTCCGCTTATTAGAGGAATTTGGAGTGCTTCTCGTGCTTTATTTTAATTAAAAACTAGGTTTTGAGAATTTGAAACCAATGCTAAAATTATACTGACGATAAAAAATTAATGTCATTTACTAATTTCGAGTTTTTTAAATCTGCAGAAAAACAAGAGAAGTGTGATTGAACGTTGATTATGCGCCTTAATTACATCACAGAGTGGTTTCTGAAAGGGGGCTAATTTACTTTTTCACGAAAGTCGCCAGAGTTGAATTGTTTAATATAAAAGTTAATAATCCTTTTAAACGCAAATGGACTTTTACGCGTGAGAAAAATGTCGACTTCCTTAATCCGCGGGGAATATTCCTGCCTAGCCGTGAAAGTTTCGATATAAAGAAAGAAGGTAAAGGAGAGCAAAAGAGAGGGAAAGATCAGTCGAGAAGAAACTCACTCACACCAAGAGAAATAATTAGTTTAACTTTTGCATAATAATAACAATAATAATAATGGGAGAGCGGTCGGGAACAACGAGCCAGATATGATAGAACTTTCTGGTCCATTGAGAGTAAGAAAAGGGAATTTGATCTTGCTGTGCTGTCAATCATTTGCTCTGCAAAAAATTTAATAACTAACCTTTAACTATTGTAATGAATAGAACTGTTATACAATAGGTAAACGATAATAAAAGGTATCAAAAGATTTACGTTACTAACGCATCCCATTGTACGCCAATATAATCATTGGTGCATCTGTGAAATCTTTCGCCAGAACATCAAGTAGTAGTTAGTTTTGTATTTGGTCAGACATCGATTTTTTTCGAAAAACACACTTTCAAATTTAAATAGAACTACCGACTTCCTGAAAAACGTTTTCGACTTTCATCGCCATTACACCCGTACGCCGTGACCAGTCGTAGAAGAAAAATAAGGGAGTCCCCGGCTACGCAACCACCGTGAAAATTCCTCGGCGCACGGGGCAAAAAATCGTTCTTCCCCGGGCGAGTTAAATGCCGATCCTGGAAAAAAAAGAGAGACAGAAAGGAGGAAAGAGTCCAATACATCCGGACGAGCGAGCGCGTAATCCGGCGCCCGGACGCAATCGTGCGGCGCTTGGGTACGGCCGCGCGGCTCTCCGGCCGGTTAATCATGTAATGCGATTTTTTTTTCGCGCCGTCGCGGCAACTCGTCCGCGCGTCGAGGGCCGGACAATTGCGGGACGCGTCCACTTCTCGCTTGCGCTCGTAAAAAGCGTTTTACGTTCGGGATTTCGGCCTGACAATGCAGCTGCCGACGCGTCCGGTATAAACTCGTCGTCCGAAAGCGTAGCGAATCTATTTCACTCGTGCGATTGTAAAAAAAAGAGATGGGGCAGAGGGGGACGGCGTTTCTCGTTCTACTTTTTTTTTGCGATGGATGGACGGCCCGCCGCGATGTTCAATTTTGAACGGCCTGATGTCCCAATAAAAACTTTTATTATTTATGATTTTTAGTCGCGTGGATTTTATCAGGCGCTTCACCACCCAGTTATTATACATCGCCAAGGCTTGGCAACTCATGCGGCTCAACCTGCATATGAGTAACCCCGATTTCGAGTATTGATAGAGCAATTGTCGAAGTAGTGATTTTTTTTCTTTTTTTTTAATTTTTGAAAAAAAATTGTAGGAATTCTGTATTTTTTATTTGCATTGATATCACTACCCGTTGAATATGTACGAGTACGAGCAGTTGAAGTTAACTATCGTGCTTTTTTAAAAAAAAAATTTTATTTTCAGAAAGATCAATTTTACTGTGAAATCGGTTTTATTTTACTTTCTAATCGCTGCATGTGCTGTGCCATTTCGTAATTTCAATTATTCATATCTTGACGTAAACATCGGAGCATAAACCAGGAATGGCAGCTATTTTAGAAATAAATCAATGCACATTTAAACAGATGCACTCCACTAAAAATGAAAAATTATTTTAAGACGAAATGCCAGTCAAAACAATTTTATTAAGATAATTATTCAGATAAAGTTTAAAAAACTTGATTCTGGCAATTAAGAAATTATTAATAGGTACTTGCGCAGAGCGAAGACGCTTTAATAAAGTCACAATGTTTAGACGGAGCGCTACAAGTCGAAAATTATATTTAGCTTATGAATGGCAATCGTCAAAGGTAACTAAACATATTTGCGTTGTTTAAAAACGGACGACGCCGAGGCTCAAAGCAAAGCAGGATCAGTCAGGCCGTAAGTAAATTAGAATAGCGCGCGCCCCGAAACGCGAAGAGAATCACCCCGGCGCTTCGCAAAACTTTACGAAAGTTTGATTATCTGACCCTGTGCGCCTGTACCCGCACCGGATCCCCTTCCTCTCGCGAGCCGACTCCTCTCTGCTCCTCCAAGGCGGCGCCCGCGCAAACTTTTTCTTCGAGCTTTTACTAGCAATTTTCCCCCATTACTTCTTCCTTTTCCTCGACCCTCTCTCTTTTCCTTGTTTTATCTTTGAATTTCGCGAAAACTGGCAACACTTTATTTCCATTTAAGCGGGTTCGCACAACCTCTTCCTTTTTACTTTTTTCCAGTTTGTTAAATGCCAGTTTTAGATTTATTGATCATGAATGCACAGCTTTTTAAGATTGCTACGATTAACAATAATTGTTGTGCTTAATTGCAGGTAAAAATGCATATCTTAAACTAATTCATTTCCATTAATAATTTTTATTATCCAATGTAAAATATTAAATACTTATCTGTAAAGTAAATTTGCAAAAATTTAACGACTAATTTTGTTACTTTAGTTCAAATAAATTAAACTTCATAACTATAATAATTTAACATATGATTAATCAAAAACTCAAATTCACAGAAAAATAAAGACATCACTTGAAGGTTGAATAAATCGTGTCATATCTGTAAATCTCCAGTCCAGCAACAAATTATTTATCAATATATTGGATCACGATGGCATAAACCGCGGCGAAAGATTCTCGATTTCTTGCACGTGGCCGTTATCCCGTGGCGGTCGGGTAGAGCCGGGCCTCCGAGGAAACTAATATCAATAAAATACGCCGGTCTTCACCGGCCGCCCGTACATAGCGATATATTTTCCGATAAGGCGCGCGCGCGCTCGCCCCCGCATTCTCCTTTTGTAAAATATGCATCGATACATATTCAAACGGGTGGCTGAGTGCCGCCACCGCGGCCGCCTCCCCATTAGCATTAATCGCCTTCCGCCATTGATCGTCGGGCGGGATTCATATTGTATCGGGCCGCCGACGCCCGGCGTATTTGCGCAGCCAATGGAATTATCCGCCGGCACGAAGAATCGCCGATTCGAGCGGACGGCTATCTTCATTCGCCGGGCCGTGTGTACGGACGTTGGCACGGACGCGCGACTTTGAGCTATCGCGCGGTCGGGGCAATTTTTTTCGCGGCGCACAGAAAGCGATCGAGTGGCTGCGATTTTTAATGAATAACCGAACGAGACTAAAGTGAAGCCGTTTGTTAGAGGATTAATTTTTTTTGCGGGGCTTCGGATGAGGACGGGCGTCTTCTTTTTATTTTGGCTAGCTCCGCCCATCACGTTTGGAATATAACTTACCTTTCGCTCCAGTATTCCAGCTGCTTTTCTCTCATATTTCTTGTATTTAAACTGAAAAGTTTTAATTTAAAGTAAATAGCATTATCATTATAGAAAATATTTCAAATAAAAATTATAAAATCAAATTTTTTATTAGTATTTGCTTTCGTAAAAGAAAAGGTAAATAATTTGAAAAAATATAAGTAACGTATTTATTGTAGAATATCACAACTAAAATATAAAAATGAAATCGTATATTGTCCAGGATATTTTTTTACATCAATGCCCAAAATAAACTTGAAATGCATACAATTCAGATAAAAGCAAGAAAATAATTTTATTTGCTCTTTAAATAAAATTTTGATAATTAAATATTAACAGAATATAATCAATAAATATATAAAGGATTTTTGGTGGAATGACATAACAACAATTTACTGAAATATGATTTATTACTAAATTTGCGAAATATATACATTAGGCCATACACATGATCTTACTTGGCTAGACGATAATTTCGGTACAACATATGTTAAGCGGAAAATGTTTCCCCACGCATACTCCCATAATACTATTTCACCAGCACACTTCGTCCCCCATTTTTTTGGCGAAACATCTTCGACGCTTCCTCGATAACGTATATTCCGTATAATCGTAATATTTATAGTATGTGCAGTGATTCGGCTAAAGTGTCCGATCTTCCGATTTTCCTCGTCGCCTTTTTCTAGCGCCTCGGTGAAAAATTAAAGTGCCTGGTGGGGATGGAAAATTAACGTCTGCACCGAAGAATCCGGGCGACAGACATAATCGGAAGACTCGACAGCGACGTCTCGGGACGCAGACAGTTCCCGGACGCTTTGCCTCGGGCGACGACGCTCACCCTCGATACTCGGCGCGTGGACAGCTTTCGTTGTTCCGGATTACGGTGGGCTCGTGAAAAATTCACGGGGCTCGTAATTTTATCGATACTCACGGCGGTAAACGGAATTAAGTATTGAAGGCGAGCGACCGAATGCGGAGCGGGGGCGAATGAAACACTAGGTTTCTCTAAACAGTGTTGTTATTAAAAATGAAACGTCGAATGTACGAGGGAGCAAACGGAATCGGGCGATGAAATTTTCATGCGATAGAATGATACACACTGTCGAGTACACACGTATTTCTTTCAGTAAATTCGCTTTGACGCCAGATAAAATTGGAAAAAAAATATAAGTGATAATGTTTTCTTCGTCTTCATCCGACTCGTTTAAATCATCGTCGTTTATTTTATTATCAAAATTTAAACCTTTTAAAATACAACGCTTCCTTAAAATTTTTCAATAAATTTACACATAATATACTCTTTCAAGAATTTTAGATCTAATATTTTTTTAGTTTATTTTGATTTCATTTTTTACGCAGTGAAAAGATACATGTGCATCATTCTGAATGGGTGAACTAAGTTTTTTACTTATCTCGGCCGAAAGGAAGCGTTCGATAATTCTCTGTTACGCAATCGTATTTAATTCATATTTTTTTTATTAAATCATGTATTTTTACAATTACATCTAGGCGCTAGTGAGTAGCGCCGAATGAAGACACGTGAGATTCGATCGAATCGAAAGACCATCGTGATTCCTGACAGGTACACACGACATCGCTATATTTTTTCCTTTCTTCCCACTGGATCGTCTAACTGTAAAAACGTACGGAACTCAACTAGCGCACTTCTTTTTTCTGCTGCTTTTTGTTGTTGTTTTTTTTCTTTTTTTTTTTAAATTTTCGTTCTATGCAATGAAGCGTAACTATTTAGCAGCATTTTTCTCTTTTGTCATTTGTCGTTTTCGACCGTCGATACATAGTATATACACGTATTATATAATTTTTTTACTGACCATATGTATATATAAGTTTATCGGGAGTGCGTATACATTCAACCGTGTATTATAAATTTTTTATACAATAGTGTGGTAATCACGGATTATACACTATATATAGGGCGTATATGTATTTATATGACGAGGCGCCGCTGCAGCGACACAGATTTTGCCGCGAATCCAGCATCGTTTGTCGATGAATAATCAGCTACTTACAAGTGAACATCGAAACCATCATTGAAACGCGCTGTAAATGTATTGGGGAATGAGGTAAAATTAATCGTGAATTAATGGTTGTATCAAATTTCGCTTATAAATAGAACGCGGAGCCTGAATTTATCCGGAATTAATATTTCCGCATTAGCATAAAATTTTAAGCGACAGCGTCAAATATTCAAAAGCCATATTCCGGCAAATCTCAATTGTTAATTAAACGCCGTGGATCGCGAAATTTATGGGTGATATACGCAACGGGTATATGAAAATCGCTCGGTATATGATTGAAATATTTTATTCATGTACGAGGGTACGGAATAACGAGGGTAATGAATAGATTGATGTTTCATCAATGGAAAAATTTCAGTTCTTAAGTGCGCCCACTTTTTTTGGCGCATTATACTTTCATTATTAGGATTATCTCTTCAGTCTGTAAAATTGCAAAAATTCTTTTTTAGCTTAGTACTTTCTTTTACAATAAGTCACGAAAGAAACTATTACTTCGCGAAAAATCGCGAAAGACAAGTAAAACCCGTCGTCGCAGAGCCGCCTAGTAAATCGGCTTATTTCGCAGCGAGTAGCTTCTAGCTCCTCGTGAAATCTTGAACTTGGATTAAGTTGCTCTCAATTTTGTTGGAGATTCCCGTAATATACGATGACAATTTGCTGTTTATGAACGCAAGCAAAGTTCGACTCCGAAGCTTCCCTCAAATTTATTAAAAAAAGCTTACTAACATTGATTATTGCTTAAAATACAACTTCATTTCACAAAAAAATTAGGAAAAATTGCGAACACATTCGAGTGATTTACATTTACAAAAAAGTTTCGCCTCAACTTATCTTTACAACCTCAAAAAAATGTATTCTCTTCTTTCACCTACTGGCTCGTAAAAAAGAAAAACAAAAAAATGTCTCACGTAAGCAAAGAAACAATAAAAAAAAAAAATCGTTCGTGAAAGGCCGGTTAACTTCCTCGCAGCCTTTCATCGACGGGCCGCTTCTCGCTCGTACGTGTCCTCGTCAAAGGACGCGAAAACTCGTCGAAAGTGGCCCGAGCGCGTGTCGCGCAAAGTTTCAGTCGCTCGCCCGGGGAATAGGTTTTTTTCCCTGCGCCCTCGTCATCCGCCGCCTTATCTCCGGGCGCGTAAGTGCCCGGCTGGGAAATGGCGCGAATGGCCCCCGCGATTCCCCGCAGGAAAAAAGCGGGCCGCCAAAGCTTCCGCGCCGCGCGCTACTCGCATTGTCGCGAGACTCGCCTCCGCGGGGAGTCTTCTTTGACGCGCCGCATCGGCGGCCCATTTACTCGCGAGCTTGTATCTTAAAAACCCGCTCCCTTTTCCTCTTTGCGTGGAGGCGGCAGTTTGTTGCGCGGGAGGGCAATGCAGGTACTGGACTTTGTTATCTTTATATTTTAAATTTGTCAAATGAATTAATAAAATATTATGTTTCAAAATTATATCTCACAAAGCTAATATAATCTTTCGTTTAATTACTCTATTAGCGTTTAAATTATTAAAGGAAAATTAGATTAATTATTTCATAATTAGATAACGAAATATTGATTTCTATTATTAACGTAGCCAAAAGTTGGATTAAAACGATTATGATTTCAACCAAAGTACACTTGTACATAATGAATAAAATACGACACCGTAGGAAGATTACAAAATCTATTTGAATTAAGTACATCAAAAGATTAGGTCACATTCGAATAGATAGTAATTTTTCACTCAGATAGAATGACGCTTCGGTTTCCAGGAGTGACGCGCACGGTTTCCTCTTTAATAGAATTCTTACTGTATTAAGAAGTCTGACTAGTCGTTTCCTTCGATAAATCTTATAAACTAACGTATCGTGAAATTTAATAAACTTAAACAGATTTAATAAGCAAATTTCATGAAAATTTTGGATGAAATTTCCGTAAACACAGTAGTTTCATGCACATAATAAAAAGTTCACGCCAGTAAATCAAAGCGACAAGTTAGCTTTTCAATTTAGGAAAACGAAATTTTTTTGTAAACATGTGAAGTACTGTTTATTAGTTTATACAACGTATTTTGCTTGCCTTACTTATTTATCGCAATAACATTGCATTTCGAAGTTGTCGGTTGTCGATATCAATTCACGGATTCCCGAATAAACTATAAAACCCACGGGTGGAAGGAATCTCCTGCAAAAATATCCCTTACACCTTCCAGACTTCCCCAACTACGCTTGACGCCGATGTAAAGCAAAATTAACTCTCACAATATAAATCAACGTAAAAAGCAGCGGGGGGTAGAGGCGCTTCGCGACGCAAATTTTTGGAGCTTCGCCAAAATTGGTTACGGCGAAAGCTAAAGCCCGCGAGCGCGAACGGGCCGCCGGCGCGTAAAGCCAAACTTGCTCGCGCGCATCGACCGGGAGGAGCTTCCGCGCGATTCGCCGGAAACGACGACTATCGGATTTCGCGGGGGCCGCGACGATGACGCAGCCGACGCTGAACGATTCGCTTTACCGATTCCGCCGCTCCGGATTCGCGACGCGCCCGCGGCATCCTCCGAATAAGCACACACGCGCTCGCGGGTAAACTTCGACTTCGCATAAGCGCAGCTGACGTCGCCGCTTTGCGGACAAATGTTACACTGAGATCCGCCGGTCCCCCGCTTGTTTAGCGCGGATCTCCCCGATGCCTCTATTTACCGCAATTTCATGCATGATTTTTACTATCGAAGGTTGTTTCATCAACGGGGTTTTCCTTTTCTCTTAATCTAAATAAGTACGCATGTACATTTAGCTTGTAATCTTTTCTGAATCTTTTATTTAGGTAAGGGATAGTTAAGGATTCAACGTGTCTGGGGGTTAAACGAAGTTGGGGTCGAATGTCTCACCCAATAAAATTGTTCCATTTTAGATGAGAACCACATAGAAACTTTTTTCATATTAACATTCTAATGTATTAACAAATATTCGAAAAAATGTTTTTAATTAAATTGATGCAAGTATTTAATTTTTTTAATAATTAGATAAATAAACAATTTATAAAAGAATTGTAACATTTAATTAAAATAGATAATTGTACATTTTTTAATCTTTTAGTTAAACAAATTTAATTATAGCAGTAAACTTTATCAAGTCGCAATAGTAACTATTATTAATTTACATAAGTCAATTTTGATTACGAACACCATTAACAGATGAATTGCACAAATTCGGATGTCGTTATATTGATGTATACACAGTGTGTCCAATCAATGCAGGTTTTGTATCTAATCCAGTAATTATGATAAAGCAGGTAAATATTTAAAGGAAATTTTAAACTGTTTAATTAAAATCTGCTTTTCTATCAAGTATTTATCGACATTCAAAATTAACTTTTTCTAAATTCAGTTGTTATTAAGTGGGTTTCAACAAAATTAGAACACGTTTACGAGGTATTCACCTAACCTAATTTTTTTTTCTGAAAACAAATAATCACCCAAATGTTCGTTTAAGTTTCGTAAACTAAATAAATAAACCGTCTAATTATAACGTTCTACTGGCGAATTCGCAATTATAACACTTCACGCAGTAACTAATCTCATTGTTAGTGCTGTAGTTATTGCTGAGCAAATAAATGAATTCGCATTAATATTTAATACCTTGTTTACTGACTCAGATTAAGAGAATTATTTATTCATTATTTATTTACCTTGTTTGACAAATACCGCTCGATACCATAAGCCGACAAACATTGGTGTACACTGCAACGCAACGCAATCGTCTGTTCGCTGCCTTATAATTAGTGAACTATGTACAAACGACGATAGAGCTTTTCTCTCTCGTGGAAAGTAAATAAAAAAAAACGAGGTTAAACGAAAGTCGATTAAAGGGTAAAAAATTAATCGATCGTTAGAGCGCGCGTTGCCGGGAAATTTCTCGGTTGTCGTCGCTTCCGTCACAGCGCAGATTGAAATACTTTCAGTTCTCCGTGGGCGGAGGCGAACGTTTACTAATCACATGTACCAATTAAAACTTATAATTAGTGCGGAAGCTTATGCGCCCGGTCTCGGTGACGACGCGTGCGAGCGTAGGCACGTCTCCTTTCGAACTGCGATTTATGACGGGTCTCGTTCGATACTTGCCGCGAGGCGGATTTCTTCGCCCGTGCTCCAACGCGGTTCTTCGAGAAATTAAGTTTCAGTCGGAAAAAGCGGCTTTTTAAACAGAGATATAACAGTACATAGCGAAGCGATATACTGACGTCTGATCGCATGTTTACCTTAACTACTGAAAGTAGATAATAAAAGTTTTAGACAGACGAGTTTGATCACTCGCACTTTAAATTGAGAAGCTTTACACTTTGTTTAAAAAGAGTAACATTTTTTTTATAAAACAACAAATATTTGGCAGTTTGTAATGGTCGAGAGAAATGTTACGCTTGACAAAAAGTGTTTATTTTGCGTATGAAAAGTTTTTTTAAAATAAAACGTCGGTACTGCTTTTTTTGTGAATACGAGTCTCAAATAAAGTTTTAACGTTTATTTTTTTAATTCACTATCGCGCTTTCAATTAAAAATAATTCGATTGACACTCTGAAGGAAAACTAATTCGAAACACTCGTTAAGTATAAAATGAATCCGAGGAAATTCCGTATAAACCGGATTCACATTGTCGCTCTTTTAAATCCACTCGAGAGCAGGCCGTCACCCTGCTAAAAAAAGAAGGGAGAACAAAGGAAGATCCGTATCATCCAATATTCAGCGCTCAAACGACTCCTTATCGCGATTCCCCGATAGGTGTCGAAGCGAATCCCGCACTTATTCCGGCAGCGCCTCGCACACGCCCAGACACACTTCAAGCACTCGCCACACGCTCACTTAACGCTCGATGAGCTCCTGCCGTCTATATGTACATCCAATAAACTTTTTGCTTTTTTTTTTATTCGCGCGATAAATATTTGAACGACAGATATCCAACGCGGGAATCTTATTTACACAGCGAGAAATGAGTGTCAACACAACAAGGGAACATTATTTGGGCCGTAACGTATTCTTTCTGTATCCCCCGTCCCTCTTTCTCTCTGTCTCGCTTCCTCCTCCGCGGGCGCAAGCCACGTGTGTCTCTCTTTACACGATAAACAATGATCCTCGCGGGCTCACGCACCCGTTCAGTCGCAGCCCGCCCGCACCTTTCATTTACATTACCCGCGCGTGCGCAATGAACGACCGTCAGATTCCTGCATATTTTTTTCATTGTTTACCTTTGCTTTCGAAAAAATTCACAGTTTATCCAGTGTTGATTTCGGTTACAAGATTTTTCAAGTGATCTAATCGCCGCAATTCCAAAACGTCGTATCACTCACAGTTATCGGATAATTTAACGCAAATCAGTAAGCTGTGAAATCTTGAGTGAAAAATGCGATTACCACGCATCATTTGGAGCAGCTGAGTAGCTATCTTGAAAAAAATAGAGGGGTCGAGCGTGTAGAAACAGCGTCTCGCGCTTACCGGCGCCGGCTACGCGGGTCAGTAGACTCACCGGGATTAAGAGGATAAAGCGAGCCTCCGCTCGAGAAAGAGAGACCGGCGAATGGCGGGGTCCGGGGGAAAGGGGTCCAGCCTCGGGCGGTCCGGTGCGCCGGCGGTCCGAAATCGAGCAATGATTGTCTTTCCTCCACGCAGCGCTGGCAAGGGGGGGCGTCGGGCCGGCCATTAGCCCCCTTAATCCTTCCTTTGGAGGGCGAGGAGGAGCATCGCCACCAGCAGCAGCGTCGCCGACGGCGCCGATAGACTCGCGTGCCCTTGAACTGAAACACACAAGAAGCGGGACGCTCGGTGAGAAACGAGGCTCGCGTTTAGTTGAATGGATGACTAATGCCAGTGTGTTACCACTGCCGCCAGTCCGGGGAGACTTGGATGGGAGTTTGACGAGGACGGATTGTCGTTGATTAATGGAACTTCGCCGAAGAGCGCTTGCCGATTTTGTGGACAGTTCGGATGAATGTTGCCTCTAAAGCGATTTTTAAGCTTTCGTACAGACTCGTTACTAATTTTGAATGTCTGGATGTGGTTTAATAAGTACTGTTATTTCGTTATGGTATTTCATAATGGAACAAAGGCATTTTGCAATATTCATTCGAGTAATTCAATTATTCCGTTTATATTATAATTTTAATATTCGCAGAATGCTGTTATGCTTTAAATGAGATTTATTGAATTTCGATTCGATGCAGGCAAGAACTGTAAAATCAATTATCAATGTGCTCGAATAAAACGTGATGAAAAAATGTTACTTTTAAAATTGATTGAACATTGTTTATCGAAAAGTAATAATTAAATTTTTTATTAACATACTATTCTAATACAATTTTGTAAAGTAACAGAGTGAATTAAGACAATTTTGGCGCTCCTAAATCACCCAGTCAATATTAACAGAAAAAAATCATACCCAAACATTTATAACCAAGTTACAGTAACGAGGGCAAACAGGGGAAGTTGTAACCGCAACTTATCCCACTCCCTTATTTACATTCGGTCGTGATTTACATAATTGAATGGGCATACGCAGCGCGGAGTGAAAGGTCGACTCTCACCTCCTTTAAAAAGTATCAGCAGCACCCAAAAAAAGAGCGAAATTCGGAATTCGAAAGGAATCCGGTGGGATTCTCGAAGAAAAGCGGCTTCGATCCGAGTTCGGGCACGAAAAAGCTCGGCCCTCTCTCTTCATCCTCTCTCGTTCCTCCGAGGCGCCTCGGGTCTAAAGTGCGCGGCGAGAAAAGTGCCGAGAGGGCCGGGAGAGCAGATAGAGTGGAAGAAAGCTCGCGGGAGGGGGCGGCGAGGCGAAGAAGCGCCGGCTAATACCGGCGGAGGCGAGGCGGAAACCGGAAAAGCCGTCGTTCGCCGGGTCGAATCGCCCCGTAACGACCTTCGATTTTCTCGTTAGGCTAAATCGTTCGCGGAACGCCACCCCGGCCGCCGCAACTTTTTTCCCTTAACCCCATCCGTCCGAGGCTGAATTACGAGATAATCGCGTCCGGTCAACGGCTCCCGGATCTTCCGGCGGGGGGATGAGCGCGACGCGGCCAAACTGCACCGTAGCTCACCCCGACCCCTCTCCCCCGTCTAAGCTGCGCTCGCGCCGCGAAAAGGCTGCGTGTTTTAGCTCCCACCCCGGCGAGGACGTTTAAGAATTTATGCCGGCGGCGGCAGGGCTTTCGCGTGCCCCGGTTTAACGGGATTGTTAAACAAGCGCCGACTTCTAATATCGCGAGGCTACGGCGCGGCCCGATTCATGGAAAATTAAGCGGCTCTGCGGTCCGGGCGCCAGATTTTATGCACGGGCTTCGAGCGATTATTGCGTCGGTTTGTTCTCCTGCTACTCTTTCTTCGCGATTAAACCGCTGGCTATTCTATGCGGTAATAATAGTTTGTTAACATAACGAATTGTTAGAAAATGATAAAATGGAAAACCACTGCTTAAAGTTTTCTAGCGCAATATGAATTTCGTATCGAATTTACAGACGCGAAAGTTGATAATTTGATTTGCTAATTTTTATTTAAAAAAAAGTTATTTATGTACATCAGAAAAAGACGAACTAATATGAATATTAACTAATGTGAATTGTTAACGGAAAAAAGTGATTTGTATTCGTAATGCGAAGAAAAAGATGAGTATTCTAACGTGACTACAATCCGTCTGATGCTTCATGACTGTGAGACACGCGAAAGAATTCGAATCGGCCGTTTAATTGACGGATCGTTCCGACGTGGTAATACGCCATTTGGCACACGGATTCGCTCGCCCGGCTTAATGCAATAATTGCCAGGCCGCACTCGTGGGAGTAGCCACTCCAAGCAATAATACGCCACCCACGCAGTCACCCCCTTCACCGGCGGTCAGGTTCCTCTCTGTTAGAGCGGCGCAGTTCGCGTCGGCGAAAAAAGGAGATAAGCGGAATCGAGAGATTTTTGTGCGGAGTCCCTTGCTGCTAGTCGCAAACAAAAGGTATTGCGTACTGGATTGGTGCGTGTATGGGAATGAATTTTCATAATTGATTGATCGTGAATTACCTGTGATTATGAATAGCTCATTAACAAGTCATTAATTTATCGTCTGGTAGTTAATAGACGCTTGATGATGCATTTTGCCTGTGCCCGTTGCACAGAGATTTAATGATATCTCGCGCGTTTGAATTATATTGTGCACGATTTTTGCGATAGATTTATGGGATTCGCTACACCATTAATAATTAAGGTCTAATGATTAATGCTTATTCATTATTTCATCGTGGATTCAATGATAAATTAGAAATAACTTTTGGGTTTTTTAATTTTGCCAATTAAGATACTGAAATTAATTCGAAGAACTTACTTAGCGAATTAATTATACCAATTTCTCATAAAGTTAGAACTTGCTGAAGTGAATTATAATACTATAATACTATATTTAAGTTCTTATTGTATAAATTATCTGTTCTTAATATTAAAGTGAAAATAATTATTTAATGCAGGTATAGTTTGAAAATACTATTTATAAATAACTTTGTGCAATTAATTTTGATCCATATTATTCAATTCTTGGATTAAATTATAAATATTTTAGATCAAAATTAAAGTATTTTACTAATGTAAGTTATACTTTCGAATTAAATATTAAATATTGAATGTATTAGAAATATTACTACTGAGATGACGCTAATCGATCTTAAATTCTATAAAATAATTAGAAAATTTATACTTTATTCAATCCGACCATCTACAAAGACATTAGAAAATCTATTGAATTTTTAAATAAATTACAATAATAAACATAAATAAATAAAAGTTTTTAATTAGCAACATTGAGAATCCATTTAAAAATGAATATACATTTACTACACTCATCATCCAAAGTAAAATATACGTCATTTCCTATAATAAATTTCCGCGTCGACAGAGCAGCGCGACAGTATTGAAGCAATGGCGTATTCGAAATGAGCGTGCTAATCAGCGGGCAACGACGCGATTCCCGGCAAAAAACGCTCGAGCGAAACACCCCACGCCACCCCCGGTCGTCGCTATTGGGCGAATCCTCGTTTTGTGCAACCGCACTCGGCGCTCAATCGGCGTATCCAGCCAAGCTGCAACGGTGCGCCTCGCCGGCCCTGGCCGAGCTCGTTCATTAATTCGCGGAAGCACGGCGCAACATCATCCCGCGGCACAATGTCGTCATCTTGTATACAAGCGAGCCGTTGTAGCGCCGGTCAATGGATCGGCGCTTGGCGCGCGCAAACGGCCCCGAGGGGTGGGGTGGTCGGGGGTGCGCCAGCGGAGGTTCATTCCGGGCGCGACTCTCTGCATCGTTAATAAGCGACCAATCACTGCTCGGACGCGGACTTCGTCACGGTCGGTATGGACAGATGCTCCCGTCAATAGGCGGCAAATGACTCGTACGAAATAATTCAGGACGCCATAAATCCATTTGCAGCCGTGCCATTGTGCGTCGACCCGATTCGCCCTCAGTTTTAATGGGGGGCTCCGTCCTTCTCGCTCGGCTACCGCCGCGCCCATTAATTTTACATGCCGCGTATTAACATAATCGGCCGCGGCCTCATCGATTCCCTCTTTCGTCGACGGTACCCCTTTTTTTTCATCGATCTCTAGCGTATTACGGACTAACGACGATTCCGTTGCGGCGCTCGGTGTATTGCGTTTCGGGCAGATTGGATCGAGTTTCATTAGCTTTTTGCGCCATTAAATATGTTTTAATTATTTGCGCTATTCATCCAAACTCATTCTGTCATCTTTTATTTTTATGCTAATTACCTGCTGCCATAGTTACCGGTTAGTCCAGCAAACTGTAATTATGCGGATACTTTTATTTGCGGTTCAATTAATTCCGCTTTGTACACATACGTTAATTACTTTATTGAAAGCTCGTCGCAAGTTATTTGCTATCGTTTAAAGTGCATTCACGTTACCTAAATTTATGAAAATAATTAAAATTTTTGCGCTATATCATCATTTGATATTGCTTTTTCTAAATTAAGAAATAGTGATAGCTTTCAATTACGCGCAATACACCGGAGCGAGGCAAAAAAGAAGCTCGGGGAAACAAACCGAAGCTGTTTGGAAATAAAGTCTTTCAATTAACTCCGTCGTTAAACATCTCAGGCAAGGGGCTCAGCACTAAGCACCGCCGGCGATACGCCCCGTAGAGAGAGAGAGAGAGAAAAAAAAATCCACGGCTTACCCGGCCAAATGAAAGCCGGCGCTTCTCTCAAAGGGTTAATAAGACGGCGATTCGTACCGGATGGGCTGGTCGGTCCATGACGAGGCACATGATCGCCGCCGCGAACGGCCTGATTACACCGATAAAAAAGACGCCGCAGGGCCCGTAAGCGAGATTTACAGTGCAGTCCCGCACTTATCCTTTTTAATTACGCATGGGCAGGTTGACGCGCGCCTGCTCGCCTTTACGAGGCGCCGCCGCCACCAGCGGCTAATTTAAGCCGCAATTAGACGCGCCGAGCCCCCCAGCTGTAAATTATCGTTTTAATTTCTCCCGGCCGCGCGTCTCGCGAGACTCGACCCGTGACGGCAACATCGAGAGATTGGACTTTTTTTTACCTCGGTTTACGATCTTCCCCTGAGTCAAAAGCCCTTTCCTTCTTAATTTTTTTTCTCTACGAATGAATATTTTAAGGTGAGTTTTTAACCGGGGTTTCTCTTATTTCAGCGTATTATCCGGGACCGGGTTCAAACTTTTTGACTTTGCTTTGCGGATGAAAAATTAGGGAAGTATTCAATTAGCTATGATGAATTACGAAAGTTTTGTTAGTTAAAAGTGTTATCTTCTTTATTGCATTTATGACGTTTCTCGTAGGAAAATAAGTTGAACACAATAGCATTAAATTTTCATTCACAAACTTGAAACTCTGACATACCTATAGAAATGATTCCAAACTTTTGATAATTAGAAAACGTACAAATCGCTCTGGGATATTACACTTGCTTAACAATATAGAAAATTGTAAACTTCCTTCATCATTAATTTCTTCTGCATGGACGTAAATTGCTATTGTAGTGGCTAACTTTTTGTTATACTTTCTGAAATGAACTTTTTTGATTTAGTCCATTAATATTATATCAAGTAGTAACATATGTGTTTGGCCAGACAACTGCCTCATAAGGAATTTTCAATATTACGGTGCATTCTATAGCAAGTAGTAATACGCGTGTTTGATCAGACAATTGCATCATACGTACTTTTCGATATTACAGTGAATAATAGACTATCAAGTAGTAACGCGTGTGTTTGGTCAGACAACCGAATCATAAGGACGTTGCAATATTATAATAAATAATATAATTTCATGTAGTAACAGTAGTAACACGCGTGTTTGGCCAGACAATTGTACGATAAAGGCTTTATAGCATAGTGAATAATATTATATCAATTAGTAAAGCGCGTGTTTGGTCAATCGGTTGAATCATAAGGACGTTTCAATATTATAATTAATAATAGAATTTCAAGTAGTAATACACGTGTTTCGCCAGACAATTGTACGATAAAGACTTTGTAGCATAGCGAATACTGTTATATCAAGTAGTAACATGCGTGTTTGGTCAGACTACCTCAAAACAAAGTTATAGTGATTTTTCAAAACTGTCTTAGGCTTTTTCCAAGTGAAAAATCAACTTTTTTAAGGCTTTCCATTAATTACAGTCCCGTCCTTTAGAATAAGTTTTTTTTGTACGGACCAGCGAACAGGAATTTGTTTTCCTCTGTTGGGTTTCATTTGTAATTTAATGGAATGTATTACTCTGGTTTAATAATAAAAATAATACGATTTAAAAGGGTTTATAAATAAAATGCAAATATTTATACGTTTAATTGAAATACTTAATTTAATTCTCACGGGCATTCACCCATTAAAATGAACCATTTTCGAAAATGCGAACCGATGCATTCGTTCGTGCAATGTAATTCAGGAACATCGAGTTAGTTTTACCTCCGCGATTTACTAAATTTTCCTTGACGAATACTAAAATGCAAGTAATTAATCTTACGACCTTCGATTATTTCAGTTTGCAGCCAATTACATCAATGACCGTCGGCTCTTCTGAAAGGAGTCTGGTGCATTTCGATCGCGTAGGCGGGTGAATTAAGCCGCTCCTCGTGCAAGCGTAAGGTTGCGTCGGTACGGCCCCGGGGGCGCGCCGTCGGCTAATTTTATGGACTTGCAAATCCATAAAATCCTTTAATTTGCTTAAGTGGTGAGCGGGCGCGCGTCTACTGCCGGACGATTGTTAATTTTTGGCGTCGTCGGCGTCGGAAATCGATCCGACGTCGAGCCGGGCTCGTTATTGCACTCGTTCAACGGAAGTTCGACTGGACGCCCAGGCGAGCACTGCCGTTAATCGCGATTCCTCTACCTCTCTTTCCTCTTCCACTTTCTCTCTCTCTCACTCCCTCCTTCCTGCTTTTGACAGTTTATTTATTTTCCGTTTGCCTGGAACTCTATCCTCTTTTTTTTATCGACAATGATAATTAGTGGATTTTTCCGACGCGCACTGCATTTCAGTTAATTACTCCTGATGTACATTAATCGGATCGATATTCTCGAGTCCCGTAATTAGATTCCAGGCAAGTGTTTTTTAAAGTGCAGAGTGTTGTGAATTTTATTAATTTTTTTAACGAATTTTCATTTACTGCTTTGTCAATGGAAGCTCAAGACTTGTAATTTCGATTTTTTTGCTATGCGATTACGATTGTTACATAATCGCAACGGTCAATACTAATTTAAACAAATTTTAATAAACGTACACAAGATTGTTTTCTCGCAATCAATATTTAATAACAAATAATTTGCAAGAGTAATTTTAATAAATTTTTAAAATATTTATTTTTCCTTTTGCACATAACGCGATGATTCGTAGCGCACACACCGTTTGTAAGGAAATTAATTGCTTGGTATATTTATTTAAATCTTTATTTTTATTAAAACTCAATGGTTTATATTATTGAAATAGAGTTGGCGAAATCTACAATGCAAAACTCAACAAAAATTAACAGAATCTGAAATACTGTACGCTGCCTAACATATAATAAATAAATGAATAATTTTAAAAATAATATTTCCATAAAAAAAAAAAAATAGGAACTTGTATTAATTAAAGACTTTTCAAACAGCGTCTGCGCAGTTCTACTTTTGTTGACTCAGATTTTCGTCCATCAAGACGAGCCAACAGGTTGCATTCCGACACTCATGAATGATTGAAGCCTCGCGAGCAAAGTTTGTCGCGCACGCTGCGAAATCGGATAATACCGCCACGGCGTTTAGTCGGTTATTTCCCAGCAAAATCGAATCGCCGCAACAATAAATAATAGTCCGGGGGCTCCGAAAGCGTCCCGTAATTAATAATCTCATTAATGGCCTGGATGCAGCTTGTAAATGTCGGCAGAATTGGATTTACCGCTGGTAATCGGCAGTTCGAACTAAATATATAATCGAACACCGTCTGGACCTCGTTTCAACTGCCTGTTTTGCTTCTAACTCGGGTATGATCCACTAATCAGGAAACACTTTAGTGCAATCAACGGCAAATTAACTTAGAAAATTCGCATATGAGGTATTCGTAATTACCTTACATTTTATGATTAGGATTGTTCCACTAACTTTTGACAAAAAGTCTGAAAAACTGTGGTAATCGAGTAATATTGCTATGGCCAGATTTTAAAACAAGCTGATGTTTTCACGATCAATATTACACATAAGCACATAAGCTTAAAAGAGAATAACTAAAAATCTAAAATTTATTCAGAAAAGTAGGCTTCAAGCTGAGGATAGGGAAATTATGCGTAAAAGGTGCGATAAAATAATGGTTATCAAAATAAATAGTGTCATTACCGTAAATCATGGTCTTTCGAGTGTCGATGAAAGGCATTCCGGTTGTAGGCGACGTACGTACTGTCGACTCGCACCTATAAATAAAATTAAAATCCAAATTAGATTAATCGAAGCTTGAAATCTACGTGCATGTTCACTATCAGATGTATTCTCGGCAAATACGAAATGTAGGTTTATTTTTGTCGTATCTACGCTCAATTAATTAATGCCCCGAAGAGGTAAATTAATGCATCGTTATACAGCCATTAGCTGCTTTTAATCTGTCAATGATAACGAATAAAAATGAAACCTTTTATAAACTGTCAAATTAAAACGAATTCATTAATAAAAAAAAATTATTTTAAAAATTAATCATTAATTATTTATTTTAAATACAAATAAAGGTAAAATAAATAATTTCAATGGAAATTTTGCATTTAAATAAGTACACTGTATCAAAGTATTTTCATTCCAGACGCAATGAAAATAAATGTCCCGATCGCATTTATTTGGATAACTGTTGAAATTCCAACAATTAAAACAATATTTTATTGCGTGCCGGTGGAGACAATAAAAAGTCGCCGAATTTTCATTTAAACATTTGCAACAAATGAAGCATTAAACGAACGCCTCCGCGAGAAGCCCGCAACTGATTCCAAAAAAAAAGTGACGAAGTGAGATTAAAAAATCCTTATGCTTACTTGACTTCGATCCTGCCGACGGACAGATGGAGAGGGTTCAGCTCGAGCCGCAGGCTGGAGCGGGTGCTGCGCAGGGCGCCGGATGTCGAGTGCAGGACCTCCGAGTCCGAATCGACCTGCTCGCACAGACAGACAGGTGGGTGATCGATCGGTCGCGGGAAAATAAAAGGGCGCGAGACGGCGGTTGAAAAATGAAATGGAAGTAGGATGAAATTCGATTGGTCAGCCCGGCGGTTGGCTCGCGCAATTCCCCCGACAGCGCGGCAGCCGAATCTAATAATCGACGCGATTATTCGAGTTAAACGAAAGCGAATAATTATATTTTCGGCCGTCACTTCGGCTCGCCGCCGACGGCCGATCGATTTTTCCGGCGAATGAATTTCAATCGAGTCCGGAACAATCGACGCGGTAGCGTCAGCGCGACCCGCTTCTTTTACTAATTCTGAGCCCGTTACCAACGCTCGCGAGGTTTATTTAGTTTTCGCTTTTTTGCCGCGAACTTATGTTCCTTTTATATACAGGAACGCGTGTAAAGGGTAATACGCTTTTTTTTAATATTTAGTTTGCTTTTTTTTGTTTGACTTGCTTTCATCGGGGATAAAAATGTTATTAATGGAGCAGTGCTTTTCATGAGCGTGTGAATGAAACTTTTATAAAGAAATTGTTTATTTGTTTTAAGTAAATTCATTGGAAAATCCCATTAACTTCATCCTATTTTGTGTTATCGATTATTCAGTCACATTGTTTTACGAGTATTATCGAAAATATTTACTAGAATGAACAAAAAATTTTTTCGATATCAAGAGTCTTATTTTGAATAAAAATTTTTTTATTTAACTTATTCAATTATTAAATTTATGTTTTTAACATTTATTTATTAATACACATGTAACAATTTTTTTATTAATCTTTGCAATACCTTTTTTAAATCCCCAAATAAAAAATCAGTATAATTCATTCCGGCTTCCGTCAAATAATAGTTTGCGCGATTCGTCTGACAAAAGACCGAGCGGCGGTATGCGCGCCGATTAAATACTCGGATGCGATACTTTCGTGGACGAGGCGCGCGAAGCGACGCCGGTTGAAAGGTACGACGAGAAGAGGGGCAAGTAATCGGGGAGGAGGCGCCAAGAATCGCCGGTCGCGCGAACTTTGCCGGAGATAAGAAGGCGAATTAAGCGGCCGATAATGGAAGTTCGCAATTAACGGCCGAGGGTGAATATCGTCGGGATTTATATTAATCTTGGCTAAGCCGCGAGCTTAAAGAACTGCGCGACGGCTTTGCGACTGCCTCGCTAAATAGGGTAGCAGATAAACGAGCCGGTAGATTAAATCATTTTTAAGGAAGAAGAGAGGGGGGAGAGAGAGAGGCAGTCTAGGCATCTTGCGCAGCAACCACGCGGCTTATCGGCCAGTGTAATCCATTAGGGAGTTCCGGGCGCAAGGAGGCGAGAAAGAAAGAGAAATGCATGCCAAAGAAAATTGGGAGCGGGGCGTCTTTTGAGAAGCTGATTGAGAGGCAAGATTTTATCGCTTGCCCTGTTGTTCCCTTCGAGTACATTGCGTATATTTAGCTTTAAACACTCAGCTTTAACTATTACGTGAATTGAAAGAAATAAAATTTTCTTTACTGTTTTGAATAACTATCGATCATATTTTTCTTAAATGGTTCGATAACAGTTCAATACGATATATATATAGAAGCAGTTTCTTGTTAATTCTCTTGCTTTGATCGTTACAAATTATGCGTAGTTAATTAAGAAGAAAAGCCGCGTAGAAAGGAGATGCTACTTTTTAGTTTTAATTCCCTGTAATTACACGCGAATTTACTTCATCAAAAGATTCTTCATGTTTGCTCCTGAGGTACATAGGTTTAAACAAGTGCATACTATAAACCGCTATTAACTAATTCATCAGTGTGCTTTCTCAAAGTGACTTTGCAAACTTTATCGACGAAGTTTAATTAAACACTGCATCAAACAAATATAGAGCTGCAAGTCTCCCTTATTTAAGCATTATTAAATAAATCAATAAGTTACACAACATCGTTATTACTTGTAATTTTAATTGATTTAATTTAATTTTTATTATTTGTAATTTTTAATTAATTAAAAATTATGTAATAATTTGACAAATTGCTTTCTGAGATAATAGCAGTGGAATACTTAGTATTGGTACAGTATCCTACTTTAATTTTCTTCTTCATTTTGCATTAGTATTCTTTCTTTAACAAAGAACATTTAAAACATTAAATTTAATTATTTTTACAATAGGTTGCCTCTAAATTAGGATTCATAATTAATAAGAATCAGATAAGGTGATTGCATTAAATTTTCACTTTCGAAAAAGGCAGAATAATGGTAAAAGCCTCTCGTAACACAAAACAGCGCGAACAGGTGATATGCGTGGCATCGTTATAATTTAACGACGCTTCGGGCGTCCCCGAGGAAACGCTTATACCCTTGACTGTGGCTTAAAAAAATGCGATAAGGACGCGTCCTCGACACTTTGTCGTCGCGTTACGAAGTGCACGTCAAAGTGCGTCCGCGATTGCCGAGTCCAGCCGCCTCGCCTTTGTCGCGGATTTTATTCCCACGTGGCGAATAAGCCTCGGCATATTAAGTTTCTCGTCGGTGGGGCCTCAGCTCGAAATTCATTAAAAACGCGTCGCTGTTTGCCGAGGCGCCACAAAGGAACTCGCGCTCCCGGTATGTCGCGCTTTTTTATTGGGGATCTGCGGCGGAGCCAAAGAGAACCCGCGTAAACTCGAAATGAAATTTTTGTATCATTATAATTTTTCGTAAAAGTTGTATGATAATGATATTCATTGACAATTATAATGTAATTGAAATTTAAATAAAAACAAATTGTAATTATCGGAAATTAAGGTTTTTTAATTTTTTTAAATCTCTTAATTTTACAACATAATGGTATAAAATTGAATTATTTTTATTTTTTCACTTGAATCACGAGTAATCTTGCTTAATGTATCATGCACATACAATGATCTAGCTAAGGTAAATAAAAACAGTAAAATAAATTATCTTTTTTCTAAAATACTTTCCAATAAAAATATAACGTTATCGTATAAATTTCACGTTTTAAAAATCGCAATTTATGCACGACCGTAAAAAGGAGCGTAACAACCCAGACTTCGTCCTTCCGTTCAACAATCCGTTTTCGAAGCACAATTTCAAGAGTTTCGCGTAACGGGGGCTCCGTAACTCTCGTCTCGGAATATTCCGCAGGCGAACAAAAGAGCGCGAAACGAGTCGCATCGCCGAATATAAGGATGGAAGGTGGCACGGATTCTTTCGGCGAGAATTCAGACTTACCGGTTTGTCGTTGATGAACCACTGTAACTTAGCGGCCGGATGCGAGAAGTCGCTGGTGCAATTCAACGCGAGAATTTCGCCCGTGGCGTAAATCTTCTCCTCGCCGGTAATCTTCGGATCCTCCCTCGGCGGCTCTGCGAACAGCAAAAATTCACCGCGCTTTTCAGTGCGGCCCAGAAAATTTCGTCCGATAAAGCGGACGTCGGCCATCAAGCGATTGTCGACGCCTACACTTTTTTTTTAAGAGGATGAGATGAAATGGGAGTCGCGCACTTTTTTTTGTGAATTTAGGGGTATTCGTTGGTTCGGAGAGGAAGCATTTTGAGTGGTGCTACAAAAAGAAGAAATGTAGGAAAACGTTTTTCGATTTTTTATAACGCATGTTAGGTTTTTTTTAAAGGAATATTTTACTCATTTTAAACATTTACTTTATTTGTAATTAACGTAAAGATTATTTTAAATGGATATACTATTTTTAATATATAAAAGAATATTTTTAAAATTATATTGAATATTAATTTTGAACTCATCTTTATGTTGAATGCAGAAGATGAGAATAAGAGGAAAAAGTCTTGGAATATTTTATGATTAAAAACCTTTAAGTCCCAATAATTTCATAAGTTTCAAAAGTGTACCAATAATATGACATCAGATTAGAAATAAAGCCAGCTTATGCGTAAAACGAATAAAGTATGCGGTGAAAATGAAATTTTTATCCGCGTCAACACCGATTCAAAGGCAATCCGCGCTAAAGCAAAAGCCTCTCTCGAAATCACAGAACTACCGTGGGGACAAGACCCTTGGATTTCCCTGGGACGAAAAAAAAAGTGCGTTACTCGACGAGCCGGAATAAAAAGGGGAAAAATCCTTTCAATGTTTAATTTTCCGTTTTCCATACAAGTGTGCGGCGGTAACCGCGAGTGCGAGAAAATTGAAAAGCTCCTTTCACGTCTTTGTCGGGCGGCACAAAGTAATTCCATTGTTGAAACTTAATGGGTCTCCTCTCTCCCGGGCGGCGGGACGTAACAGGTGTTTTCATAAAGTACATTTCGAGAAGGGAAAAATGGGAGAAAAGGCGAGTCGGGCGAGCGCGCCGCGTAACGCCGAAGAATTTAACGCGCAATCCTTGTGTTACAGCTTTTGAAGCTTCCGCCGATACGGCCGGTACGGCGCGCGCGCGCGAATTTATAGGGATTCCGCTCGCGTTTTACACCTCGCCACCTTTTGAGCGGCCCCGTCGGCCGAGGGGAGGGGACAGGTCGGGAACTTTTTTTCCCTTCCGGCACTTTTCATTAATACGCGCGCGGCGCCACTTAAAACCGAGCGAATGCATCGCTCGTCTGAATGCGCGGCTCGCTTAATTACGGCGACACCGAGGCGTTTTAATTACTGGCCACGCTCGTTATTATAACGCGCGCAACGAGCGAAACTGCGCGACTTCGACCGGCCGTGGGTAACGCGCTTTAAGATCGCTTCGCGGCCGCGCTGCTCGCTTTCTTCTTCGCCGCTCGCCTTCGTGTTTTTTTTTTCCACCTCCAACTTTTTTACATAAAAAGGAGCCTTAATGAGGTGTGCAACGGAGGAAAGGAATCGCGACACGATTTTCCTCGTTCTACCAGAATGGACTTTTGAAATTTCCGCTTTGCGGAGATTTCCCGAAATGCTAAATGCTTGAATGCTCGTTGAGAATGTTTTGCATATTTCAATCTCGCATTCAATGCGTGGAATGCCTCAAAAAGAGAAATTATATAGATTATTTTGTGCTTCCCTTCGTCCCAGTGTACTCGTTGGAGAACAATGCAGTCACGCTTATGAACGTAATAATAATCATCATTGACTTATTGAATAAATTAAAAACTGACATTGAGAATGAAATATGATAATTCTGTATTACTTATTAAAAAGTAATTCATAATACATTATTTTAAAATATTCTCAAGCACTTCATTAGCAAAAGAAGAAAATTATAAAAAAAATTCACGTAACGAACTACAAATTCTATTACTTTTTACTATCAACTCTAATAAATCAATAAATTGGTTCTTTTCATTAATGTTTTAAATAAAAATTATTTTTAACAGAAATTTCGGAAGAAAAATCCTATTTCAAAGAAATGGAATTCTTCAAAGCCAGTAAATATTTTAAAACATTTATCAAGCCAACAAATTTACTTCCCGCGCGGAAACGGAGTTATTTTTTTGTAAAGGTAACCAATCGCACGTTTTTTTTCGTAGAAAAAGTGCTTCCGTTAAAAATGGTTCAACTCCATCGTAAAAATAACTAGGCGAGTTCTTCGTTTACCCGCGTTGAACATCAAAAGGAAACACCTGCGCGCTCGAAATAAATCATGCGCGCAAATCGAAAAAAAACGTTTCCAGTATAGCTTGGGTGCAGGGAGTCTACCCGACGATAAATATCACGTCGTCGCGAGTAAAAGATCGCGTAAGCCGGCACACGGGCGCGCGCTCAGACAGGTCAGACGCGGATATGAGGCTTAGACGGCCTTTAAAAGGTGGGAGTCGAGGCGCGCCGGCGAGACCGATCGATCCCCGCGCTCGGTCGCCCTATCTATTGATAAGAACTGGAGTGCGGATTTCGCGGAGCCCTGATCGATGTGCGTACGTATTTTTTTATTCGGGGCTTGGAATAAGTAAACAATTTTTTTCGTGGAATTTATTTTTGTTTATTTTATCAAAATGGAAAAAATAGTGGAAAAGATAAAGCAGTAGTTCAATATCCTGAATTTGTTGTTTTGTAGTACACTAATGAATGATAAAATACGTTGAAACTAAAATAAACACAAAGTAAAACTAATTATTATTTTCTGCGTGGATTAAACTTTATTTTTGCAATGGTTTTTTTTTACCTTAACGTTTATTATGTACGTGCAATAATGAATAAAATGGATAATTCAAATATTCATATTGAAAAGTACGAGTATTTACCATGTGAACCAAGTATATTTTTACTACACCGTGAATTCTGTTACTTGATCCCGAATATCAGAGAGGCAAAGTATAAAAAAAAGGTTTTTTTCCACATTCACATTTTTAGAGGAAGGAAATAACTGCTAATAAAAAGAAGAAGAGAATTCATTTTTACCTGAAATGTGTGGGTTGAGAATTAATTACTCGAACAAGCTGCTCGTATAATTTCGATCGAATTCTAGTTTCAAATAAGTTCGTTTGATCGTGAAATATATTCTAGATTGAAAAATTTCATTGCTTTATTCACAATTTCTGCCATAAAAGTAAAGAATTTTGAAGATCATAGTAATAGGAATCCCCATCCTGATAATGAAGATGTGATAAGCGAACGCAAAGGATCCACGCGAAAAGCACTAATATTCTAGTCATGGCAATGTAATTGGCCGGATAATCAGCGCGGGCAAAAGAGACTCGGGATGAAAAGGGGCTGCTGGCTTACCTATGACTTCCATGTAAGCTACTCCTCGGGCAATCTTGAATCCCGGTGTATCGGTGTTCACCTCGCACGTATAATAGCCTGTTGAATTGAGGTTTACGTTCTGCAGATGTACCGTGTGACTGCTTGATCTGTGGAGCTGGAACAGTAATCCCATATCGGAAATTACTCCAATGCTATTCAAAGCTTGTCGGAGGATTAGGGCTGTAGGTTCCCCTTTGTCTTTGGTACATAAAAATTACGTTAATTTAATTAAGCAACTTATATTATAATGACTATCTAATAAAATCTAATGTAATGACTCCTTCAGTACGTGCAGACGTTACGTATACTGAAATTTCCAAAAGGCAACAGCATTGTATGTACATAAAAATTACTATTACATTGATGCCTGACCATATGTACAGTTTATTACTTAAAATTTGATTGTACGTGAGAATACGAAATTTTTAAGTAGCAAAAGGCATATATGGTCAGACTACACAAGTACGATTTCCGTAGTTAACTATAAATCTAGTCAGGCCGTATGAACAATAAGTACATTTTAAGTAGTAATATGCAGATCTAGTCAGACCACAGTAATAAGCTGGTTTTAAGTAGTAAAACTCAGATCTATGGTCAGACCGTATGACAAATACATACATTTTAAGTGCTTGTAGGTAGTAAATTATGTATTTGACCAGACCTTACAATTTATTATAATTAAGAAGTTTTAAGTAGAAAAATGTACGTCTGGTCAGGCACTATAACAATATGTAAGACTTAAGTAGTAGAATGCAGATTTGGTCAGACATTAATACAATATAACAGAGATTTTCATTTTAAACATTCTAATAATGTTTTAGAGATTTATATTCTCTAACTTATTTTTAGTTTCATTAAAAATGGCATTTTTAGAAAGGTGGAAAATTAAGTCGGTATAACAAAGGAAATATCAATTAAAAGAAATTGTTATAGCAAAGTGAAAACCTCGTTGTTGATGTAAAACATCCTCTTAAGAAGTCCAACCCAGTACAAACGATCCCGCGAGATTTGCATCAGAGTCAGATATAAAAGCATGAAACCCTTGAGAAGCCGCAGCTCTTAAGCGGGCGGCGCGAAAATGAATCGTCGGACCCGTTCAAAACGGCGGAAAAATCGAATCTCGACGGGGCCGGTGGGAAAAAGGGTACGGCATCAGAGGGATGAAAAAAAAAGGAGGCGGAAGAAGTGGGTCCTTGATACTTCCAGTAAATCGAGCGCGCCTTATTTCGCGGAACTTTTCTCGATCAGCGCGGGAGAGTAACCGCCCGGCTGGCGACGTCAGGAGGAGGCGGGAAGGGGCCGCCACTCGACATAATAGCCTCGGTCAGCGTGCGCGCACCTCTTTATTTCCTTCCCCGGCGGTACTTTATACTTTTACACTCGGCGACGGCCGCGCGGACACGAATGAATTCCCGACTCGTTTCTTCCGGCTCGCAAACAACTAGCTCGCCTCGTGTACTTTTTCGCCTGACATTGCGCGGCCAGTACCTAGCTCTATCTGCTACAGAAGTGCTCGGCTTTTGCTCTGAACTTACATTGTTTAATTGTAACTTCGTACACTATCACTGTTCATAAGGTTAATTAAAATGAAATATTACTTTATTTGATTTATTCTATTTTAGTAGAACGAGGAGAATTTTTAGTATTTTATTAAAAGTTATTATTTTAAAACATGAATAAAACGTAACGTCAAAATTTTAACAAGTGGAAATTTGTTTAATTGGTCTTTATACGTGGTATTCTATTAGATTTGAAATAATTTCATCAATTTAATTTTAATTCAATTAACTTGAACAAAAACCAGTTTCAGGTGCAGCTTAAAATTTCTTAAAATCTTTTATTAATTTCTTGTCAATTAACGAAAAGTATTAAAATTTTTAATAACCACTTTGAGATATAATTATAAACTCGTTTGCAGGAAAAGTCACATTTAAATAAGTTTCAATGAAAAATGTCACAGGGTAGAAAATTGAAAAAAAGAAAGGAACCGAGGAAAAGAAAGGTCGGTGGGGAAGTGTAGCTCCGCAGTGGTCCTATAGCGGCGACGACAAAGTAGACAACGAGGTTCCGCGTCCCAGACGGCGAACACTTTTTTCCACCGACCTTCTTTAATTCTTTCCTTTCCACCCCTTTTTTCGAGCGATTCTTTGTTAAGACAGCGAAATGGAGTGTACAGAGAAAATGTACTTATAGAAATGCCATTTATTTAAGGGAATTAATGGCCGATTAAGTATCTTCTACGCCATTAAAGAAATTTAAGATTTAAACAAATAAATAATTAATTCGAAGTAACAGTGTAGCTGCAGTACGATATAATTAAATAATTAAATAAGTCAAGTTACACTTAATAAAATAAACAGTCACTAAATTTTATGCTTGCCAAGTGTAACTGCTCTCTAAATATGAATAAGTGAAACTCTTGCATTTCACGTATGAATAATGTACTTACTCTACGTTATAAGTTGTCCCCTTAATCGATAACATTTAACATTAAATATGTACATTTGGAAGAATTTTATATTTAGAGTGAGTAATTGTCTTTTAGTTAAATCCATTTAAAACTTAAAAAATATCGAAAATAATTTTATAACGCAAACAAAAGCCTCTTTGAAAAAAATTTAATTGAATTTTCTCCCGCGAAATTATTATGATTTTAAACATAAACATCCCTACTTGTTTTAAATTATCTCCACCCAGACTTCGCATTTTAAATCAAATTACACGCGCGCGCCCCATCAAACAATTCAGAATTATCCCGCGGCTGTCCTTGCGCGCGAGAATAAACAAAAGCACGGGGTGGTGCTCCCGCTAAAACTCCGGGCAACGAAAAACGAGGAAGATCGCAAGCCCGTCGTGCCCGCGCCGCGGTCGGGCTCGCGTCCCGCGGGATTGCGCGCTCGCGCCTCCTCCGTGTTGCAACTTTTTTTTCTCTCTCCGCCCGCTGCCGGCCATTACTTAACATTAGCGGGCGGCGGTGCATCGCCGTAAACAACAATACGTAGGTGGCGCGCGCCGCGGCGGATGACGGGCGGAACGAAGTCCCGCCGGCCGATCGTTAATCCGTCGCGAGGCCCGAGTTTATATTGTCGTGCTCTCGCCGGATTCCTTGGCAAACTCGCGGTGCCCCGCGCCCTGGGGACTCGTGCCGCGGCCGCTCCGGCTCCTCCGCTCTGACGTATGCGCCGGGGATGACGCCCGGCCTCGATGAAAATGGACCTCGCCCTCGGGCTCCGAAGTTCCGTCCGCAGGAGAGGGAGAGAGAGAAAGCCGCGAAATTGCTTCGGAATATCTCGTCGGAATTTAGTTTCGTGCCGAAGGTACGGCCGATCGGATGATCTTTAGATTGCGCCCGCTTTCCTCCGTGATATGCTTGTACTTCCTTTTTGCCGTCGACACTGGGTATTGGTCAAAGAAACTTTCGTGATGACATTTTGAGGTTTGGCGAGTTGAAATGCATTGCTTAAGTTGCATAGTGTGGTCTGCGCTCCATCGATTCATAACTATTGTTTATTATTACTACTAGAATTTATAAACTTCCAGTGTAACAAATAATTATGTTTGTAATTGTGTGTATTTTATGATAATAAATTACCGAGTGAAGGTTAAATAAAATAATGAATGCATTCCGTGTTTTTGTATTCGATGTCGATATCAAGAAAAACGATAATTAAACGTTTTCAGATAATTAAACTTTCATAGTTCCATTTTTTATGTATTTTGGTTATCAAACGAGGCATAAAGCAGTAGATTAACTCTGCTTCTACATTTTAAAAAATATTGAATTTCTTGGATTTGCCTGTATGATGAACTTCGTTTGAACTATAAAAAAGCTTTAAAAGTAAAAAAAGAATGTAGTGAATAAAAAGTTTAAAGTGCGCCGGATATTCCGACTGCAAGGCAATAAAAGTTGGCTTATTACGAAAGCAATTCTAACATGTATTTTTCCATTTTTCATACCACGTAATAAATTGACCATATAACTGATTATAGGTTTGATAAATTTTCTCTCCGCAATAGCTCCAATTTGAAAATTAAAGATTATTATCGTAATTTGATCAATAACCGACAACGACTAGGAGCTTATTCAGGACCTCAATTCATTTTATTTTTCGAACTCGATTTCTATTAAAATTCGCTCTTTAGCTGCATAAGGTTTTTTTTAGCAACAGACCGGCGCGCAAGGTTTAAAAAGAAATTCGCGAGCGATCTAGACAACGTTAAAAGCTTTTAATCGTACTGCACTCAGCGACAAAAGCGATGCCTGAAAAAAGCAATCTCGCGATCAAAACACCTCCGCCACTTATTTATAGCATCTCTAACGGAAAATCAATATCCACCATCTCCAATCCTAAAATTGCCGCCTGACGGAGAAAAATCCAGTTCGCAAAAAAAAAAATTGCCGGATGTAGCGACACCAATGGTCCATTCAGTGTACTGCGCGCAGAATATGCGCCAGTAGCACGCAGCCCTTTACTCGGATTTTTTACGCGCTTAATGTAATAACGAGGGATTACCTCGTTTTCCTTTTCCCCGACTGCGCGATATTTATGGTTCGAGTGGGAAAGTCGGGCGTGGACGTGTCTGGAAGCGAGTCGTAAGTAACGAGTCGGCTTGGGAAATACGGATGTTGAAATATGTGATGTTAATTTAATAAGCTCGGAGCGAGGGAAAGTTTATTCGCTTCCTGGAGTGAAGCCGGATTAATTTTTGTCTCGGAATCGGGTGTGGATTTTAATTGTTTTTACTTTTGATTTTCACGGCGGCGTATTAAAATACTAATAAATCACAGCTTCGTTGTGACAGGAAAAAATTTTTAAAAGTGGTGATTGCAAACGGAGATTAATTTGTAAATTGAATTAGTAGATTGGCGCGAACGAAATGTTAATGCGAAAAACTTATTTGTTTAATTTTAATTTTCACATTTCACCTGTTTACCACTGGAAAGCCAATTTAATCTTGAACATTTCACAGTAAATTTCAGGAGCGATTAATTTACGTTTAGTCTTAACGCAGATTTTTATTCGTCGCTCTTTTCGCTCTTCACAATGCAATTTTAATTATGAATTTTCATTTCGGAAGAATAATACGAATTAATGACGTGTACATAGTTTAAACGATTTATAAATAAAATATCTTATGGGGAAAGTGCGAGCTCTCGAACTTGGGAATTTCGTAAATTTTAATAAAGTTTAAAAACTTTCATTTTTCTTCGAAACCCCGGCAGCCGCGCGTTTAAAAGAATGTACAGTATTTTTCAAAGCGTACAAATTAAAACTTCGAAATTTAAATGTAATTTCGCGAGAAATTTAATATCGCGATAAATCTACAGTTTATGAATTATCGGGTAAGAAAAATTTTCCAGTTAATAACTTCGAGCTTATACATACATTTCTTCATTAATTTTGCAATCTAAATTTTAAATTACTCTACATCCAATGTACCGTTTTATTCATAATAGTAAAAGCAACTTAAACTTAAAAAAACCTTATTGATTTTTTATGCTAATAAAATTCTTACGTTAACTTTTTACCGTCCGACACCTTTACCCATTTTATTCAGTGTTCTTTATATGTGTACTGAAAATAAGTTACGACTTTTTTTAAATTTTTATACAATAATTTGTATAGGGTTTAATATTATGACTCGTTTAGCAAATATATCAGTGATCGGGAATTTAAAAGTCATGTCTGACCAATTATATTTTACTCTACTTGTTAAGTAAATTTACTGTAAATACATTTCATGAAGGAGAAAGAAACGGAGGATCTCGATTAACTAAAATTTAAAAAAAAAATTCAATCCCTGATGAGGATATTTAACAATAACATCGAAACTTTGGCAATTCTTTGAATTGACTAAAATCTGATTCGTTGAGATCATCCTAGTTTCTTTCTCCTTAACGTTCCATGCCCGTCGGTTCCAGACGATTTCATTCACTGAAAATAAAAAAAATATTTAATTGACTAATCCTTTGGTTCTACTGATAGATAAAAAAAAGCCAAATTCGATGCTCGTCGATTCCAGACTTGCAACGAAACAGAGTAAAAAAAAAACACTTTGCTTCTTTATTCTTATCGCGAAGCTGCACTTCCGGGCCTCCTCGGCAGGGCTGAGTCTGTCTTTCGGCCGGAGGTGGAATGGAGGGACTCGGCCTCGTTAATATCGGCAAAAGTAACGACGTTTACGTGCGATGAATCCGCTCGGCCACGCGCTCCTTTTCCCTCTGATAGCTTCGCTAATGTCTTTTCCCTCGAAATGGACTACTTTGCCCGGGAGCGGCTGCTGTACCGGCGAGGGAGAGGTGGCCTCCGGAGAGAGCTAGAGGGGAAAACAGCAGGCCCATCGGCGATTTAATGCATTTTAATCGTTTTCTTTTTCCGCCGCTGCCGGTTTCATTGAATTTTTTACATTCACGCGCTACTGCGTCTCGGAAAATGTGTGATGCCTGAAAGTCGGGAGAAAAGCGAACTTCAATTACATTAATTGCACTAGTGACGTTGCAAGGTGCTGCAAGAAGTTTTAGGTCACGTTTTAATTTCTTAATTATTTTAAAACGACTAAGTAACATTTTCTTATAAAAATAAGAAATAATATTTTTAATAGTTATTTTTAAAAAATTCAACTTTTTAAGCCCTGTAATGTTTCTTTAAATTAGTTTTTCATCTCGTGCTGTGTTCAACTTTTTTCTGCAGGGGTTAATTATTAAAAAAATTTCAAGTAAACTGTCGAAGGAGCGAAAGAAAATATCATATATCCTGATAATAAAAAGTAAACGTAAACGTTAGAAGTGTACTCCAGCATGAGATTACGTTGTGTCACATTTTAGTCGAGTTCATTGCAGAAGTTGTAGAGCCAGAATATTGTAAAATTAATTAATGAGCGTTTCTCGATTGCCACTTTTACCTCGTTAACTTGAGCATCTTCTTTTTCACGGTCTATTAATTCTGAAGATGTGATGTTTTTTGCTAGACATAAACCCTTTTTTTGTGCCATTCATTTCACGAATGCCTCTTTTCTATCATAGGAGGATTAAAAGAATTTAATCCAAATTGAAAGGTTGTGATGTTCTTTGAAAGGTAATCTAGCAAAAATTGAAACGAATAAAAAGTTTATTTTTTAAATGTTTCCATTGATTGGAGAAAAAAGGTTTTCATCATAAGCACTCGCTTTTTAACGTTTCTATTACTAATCAACGCCCAGTCACGACTTTTTTCTTTACATTTTATTTAAAAAAAATAAATAATTTATCAATAAGTGTGAAAAACTTATTAAAAATAATTATTAATGCTTTAATTTACAAGCGCACTAATTATAAGGGTAACCACTAAAAAATTGAAATTTCACGTTTCCGATAAAAAACAAACTTTATAGAAAAGTAGTCACGTTATCGTTGGCAGATGTTAACGGCAACTGTTATTAAAAAGATAGTGCAGAAGCACCTGCATCTGCAACAAGCGATGTAGATTCACTTGAAATTTGCAGAAAGAATATCCCAAGTGAAAGCCATGCCCCGTTAAAGAGTAAACACATTCGTCTGATCAAATATTGGTTTCAACTACTGATCGTTACTTTATCTCTGTATCTATAACTATAAATTATATATATCGTCACTCCTAATGTCGATGAATATATTTTTTTTTTTTTGCAGACTAAAAGCGACTTTCAATTTTTTTTGTCCACCAGCCTTGTGAAATCGTGCAAGACTTCACAGGACACCTGGAATAAACTTGTTTTCATTGATAAATTGAAACGCGCTTTTTTGTTCGTTAGTATATACCAAACTTTAAAATAACCTCTCCATTCACTGACGAGAAAAATGTCGTTGAAGTACAAGACCCAAAAGAATGAAGACTCGCGAAGTAAAGGGCGGCTCTTTCTTAAACTTCGAAGTGGTCCCTTTTACATCGCGGAAATTATGCAGATGTGCTCGACTCGGCGGCCTCGGCAGAATCCATTGTCCGGCGGGGCCCGGACTGCCGCTCGGGCGATCCTCCTCCAAAATGCAATGACTTCCGCCATTCGAGATACGCCGGCTGTATAGCCGGACGGCGAGATAGCCATAAAGGCGGCGGCCCCGGTAATAAAGCCGCGGGGGTTATTATTCGTTCCGTTTGCGGCAGCGGTGCACGACGTGCTTAGTGGCGCGCGTGCAGTCGTGCCGACGTACGAGCGGGCTTGATCGATTCCAGCAGTGGCCGGAAAGTGGACGGACTCGGGAGAATTGCCTATAAATTTTTGGACGGACGGGGGGCAAATGGCGGGGAGGGGGAGCGCAGGAGACGGGGCTCATGAATTCGAATTGAGTTGCTCTATTAATTCCCAATTTCTTCGACTGCCGCTTGCGAATAATTGCAGCTTTCCTGATGATCGGCTTGCTAATAGGAGCTATTAGGGCGCGCTATTATGACGGCCCGGATTGACGCTCGGCCGACGATCGGGCTTAGCTTGATATTATCGCAGCGATAGGTCGTTGTATTCGTAGTGATTAAAAAAATGTTAATTATTATTATAATGTTTATCTCTATCTTAGTTTAAATGTATTTTTCGTTTGAAATAAAAGTGAATGATTTCTATTATACTATTTTTAAAATATAACTAAATATACAACATTTTTTTAAAAAATAATAAAAATCATTTTTGTTTCAGGTATTGTACTGTGGAATTGCAAAATTTTTGTACCGCATAGACATATAATAAAAGCATAAGTCATTAAATTATCAAAATAGAATTTATGCAGAAAAAAACAACGAACCAAAAGGTAAATATTTTTCTTATTCAATCCTTTTAAAGAATTACAAATGTTATTAATTGTACAATCATCGTATCAATATTCTATCGTATTATATAATGTTAACGCTTCCCTTCAAAGATAAAAACTTGCCTCAAAAGAGAAAAGAATTTATAAACTTATACCTGTCACTGTTGTCGAAGCTTTGGGTTCGAACTACCGTGACGATCGTATTGCTTATCCTTTCTTTCACCCTTTGGGAATCGGTGAGGTGTCATAAATAAGCAGGTCAGAAATGACCCTTTTCGGATCTTTCCTATACAGCACTCAATTTTTACTCAATATTGAAAGGATATCGGTTTATACGGTACCCTGGAGTGGCAAAAATAGTAAAAGGATTATTAATCTTGAATAAACCTGTACTCAATATTACCACATTGTAAAAAGTTCATTTTATAATTTTTATCTATAGTTTGATTTTTCTTATTTATTATAAGCGCAAGCTTATCACAATATTGTTGGAAGTTTAACTTTTTGATTTCTTACTTTTATAAAAACGCATATTTTTAATCCATAAATTGTTACCATTTGAAATCTATATAACGCGACTCTTAATAATCGTCATTCTTATATTCCATAAAAGTCGTTGCACTTTTACGGAAGTTCTAATTTGCCGAGGCTCGGCGGGGACCACTCGTCACGCACCGGGAAATGCGATTCGCGCTCAAGTTCGCCGGGACCGCGCGCCGAAGATAAAAGCCCCGATGTAATTGGCGGCCAAGCGGAAAATCCTCGACGCTCAATTAAAACTTGGTTCGTTAGCGTCATTAGCGTAAATATAATTACCGCTCGCCATCGGGAAGATCGACTCGGAACGGGTTTAAGTGTGTCAACTGCTTTTGAATGGAAACTTTCATTATTCCGTAGCCGGAGGTAATAATTATTAGAGCCGGAGTTGGGAGATGGACGCGGGGAACGGGGCGAGGTGGGGAGGGGGCTGACGGAGATCAAAGCGGCCGACGGTAATCTTTCGCTCGCGCGCGAATGCGCAGAAGAGAGCAGCGCCCGGCGCGCGGTCGCTGTTTAACGAGCCGCCCATTGTCGTTATTTTTTCATGGGGGTTAGACCGAGGAGCGGGAGAGACAGGCTATCCCTTCCGCTTAATCCGCGGCGGGATATCTCGAAATTGCTTTTAAAGTAGCTTCTCGTCTTACGCGCGCGAGCTTGCGCCCCCCACGCCGCGCCGTGTCCCGCCTGCGTCGGACTAGCTCCTTTTTCAGCTTTCCAAGACGGTTTGTTGCTGACAAACTTTATAGCATTTTTTATTCTTCTTACTTGTTACGAAAACTTTCGTTATTTATTACCGCAATCAAGGATTTCGAATGAATAATATTTTCTTATCTCGCTAAAAATGGGAACTTTCTGGTTGAAAATTCGCCGATGCCGAGTTTAATCCTTCCGACAAAATATCTCATCATCAAATAAACGCGTTTTCCATATGCAAGTGCACAGAAGGGTTATTAATAAATAATTCGATCAAATGTTTTAATATTATTTTTAATTTTAATTATGAAAATTATGAAAATGTTTTTCGAATTAATCTGTAAAATATAATTTTGAATAAAAATTTAAAGCGGATATAATAAGCGTAATCGTGAATAAAATCGTGACTACCACATGGTAAACTTAAAAATTGACGGCTTCTTCAAATTCCAATTGGCCCATTTCCGCTCATCCGCGCAATGAATAATATCCGTTATCACAGAAAGTAAGCCACTCGAAGCCGTAAAATAAATCCTTTATTGGTCTACCCCTTTAGCTTCATGAAAGCGACGCGCCGAGGAAAAATGCACCTCCCCCGCCCTCTCGCTTCCTCGAAAAAAAAAAGAGAGAAGCCACTCGAACGCACCGCGGGAAAATTCTCGAGCACTCAGCGAGGCGCACCGGAACGATTAGATCTACACCGAGAATCCGAGATAGAAAAAAAAAGCGCGGAGATGAGAAGAAAGAGCGAGGGGCGGCCGCGCGTAGCGAAATCTTTCCCGATATTAGCCAATAAAAATGCAAAACCCCCGAGCGGCGAATGCGGGATTCAGCTGTTAAGCGTAAACGTTATTCGATTCCCTTAAACGATCCGCGATCATCTATAACTCCTGCGCTCCTGCCGCGGCGAAGGGGAGGGGCATAAAAAAAAAATCCGCCGCTCGTCTCGATTTCAAACGTCGACGAATCTATTTACCGCTATTCCATCGGCGGTCGACGCGCGCCGCTACGCCGCCTCATAGAAATACGACGTGGTTTCGCTGTTGCTACTGAAGCAGGCGGAATATATTATGCGGTGCAGAAATAGACAGCGAGCCAGCGAGTTTTATTTTTATTTTATTTTATTTTTATTTTTTCCCTCGCGCATTGTGAATTTATAATTATTTCTTTTTACCGCGGGATAGTTCGCTTTAATTTATATTTAAAAACAATGGACTATCGAGTTGGACGGATTTAGCGTTTTTAGAGCGAATGAAATTCTTATATTTAGCGTATTTTAATGTTACTTTAATATTAATTCAGTAAATGGTGTTATTCGTTTCCGCTTTTGATTGATTTTGATTGGTTATTTAAAACTAATTTAAAATTGATATAATGCGCCATATTATTTGAAGATTAAATGACACACAATGCCATTTAGATTTATTATTGTTCGATAATTAATCTGACAAAGAATTAATAAAATCGATGAAACGCTAAAGAAGCACAATTAATGAATGACACATTTAAAGCGAGGAGAGAATGCAAAATTTCGGAGCAGATAAATCGGCGGCAGAGGTAGGAGTGGGAAGCGCGGAGGGAAGCTCAACACCGCGTAAACGGCACTTAACGCTCTCGCAAGAGGATATCCCGTCGGATGCCCGACGATGTTTAAACGACTTTTCTTCTCCACGCCCGGGGAGATGCATGGGCCGCCCGCGATATCCGCTCCATTGCCCGCCCCCTTCGCAGCGCCGGATAAAAAATGCGCCGGGAGATAAGGCGAGTTCTGGCGCGCGCGCGCGGGGCCGAGCTAAGACTGTTTACCCGGGGCTTTTTCTGCCCCGCGGCTTTTACGGCCGCCCCCGTGGCCGCCGCCGTCGCCGCGCGGGATTGAAACTTGCTGCGGTGTACTTTGCGCCGCGGTGAAACGCGTCGCGGCCGGGTTATTGTTTTTACTCCGAGTTTGGCTCGCTTCGCTGCGTCGGTGAATCTCAATGTTTCTCTTTTACGAGTCTTTTTCAAGGGGCCCTTTTTCGTGTGATTGTTTCTTTTTTTATAACGTGAACGTATTACCAAATTGAAGTACGAGTAAAACTTTAAAATTGTAAAAAAATATAATTATTTTTTTATATAATTTGCACAGCTAGGAATTCAAATGAAACTGAGCTAACCTCGGATATATCACATATATATTGAATATTCGTATTTAAATATAGACAGGATTATATTCTGCATTTTCATATCGACGGTTGTAGCAAAACCATTTGTAATTCGATATTTCTTTCGAAACAAAAATAACCTGGATTACGGTTGAAAATGGCAACGGTAATGTCATTAGTTTCGATCTCCTTTATTCAGAAATATAAAAATAAAAGGTCTGGTGAATCTATTTTTTGGAATTTAAAACTAATGAATAGGAAATATCCATAAAGATTTCTATATCTTTTTCGTTACATAAAAATTAAAACAAATTGTCCTGTGATGCCCCCCTTTATACCCCAAAGAACATGTAGTTTCTTATTTCAAGAACTTTTTTTTACTTCATGAGTATTTGTTAATCCAATCCACGCATTGTTCCAGGTTAATGAATGTATTAACCTCGGCTCAGCGTATGCACACTCATTTGCGTCCGGGCTCTTTTAAAGGTAGTCTCCAAGGTAGCGTAAGAAAAGTTCAACTGCGACCGAACAATAAAGACTCGGCGGTTTTAAAAAGCCCCGGGCAATTCGCCTTCATCCATTTTAAACAATTGCGAGGCGACTCCACCCCGCGTCGGCCGCCGAAAAAGAGAGGCGCGGCCCGCGCTCCGGTAGCGAGTCATAAATAAGAATTTCAAAGCACTCGCACTCGCGTAATTTCGCTCCCCTCCTTCGCGGTTCACCTCGTCCGCCGGCAATTAAGACGCCGAAAAAAAGGAGCGAGCGGAGCGCGCGAGGCTCGCGCTCAAAGCGAGCCCCGGCTCGAAATCGCCCGTCGCTCTCAATACCGGCGAAATCCTCTTAGGCCCCTCGGGGTACATAATTGGAAAGAAGGTAGCGCGAATCAAAGTGCGCCTCGAGACGAGAAGTTCGTCGCTTTAACAAGACCGCGTCCCTTCAGTTTTTTCGTCGCGCTGCTTTGAGGCTCCGGTCCCTATTGTCGCCGCAAGTCAAAGCTTTTTTTTTTCGAGAGGCAGGGAGAAACACTCGGTAAGCTGCTACCTCGCGCAGGCACTTCGTTTCTTCGCACTGAGCGATTATCATTAATGGCAGGTCGCGAGCTTCGCGCGGGTTTGATGCCGTTATTGGACGTGCTCGCGACTGATTTATCGGTTCGGCTGCCTGTTAAGGTGCAGCCGACTTTCGTGGAGCCTTTAACGAATTTCGTGAGCGCGGCGTGTTTGGCGAGGGTTTGCGGTGAGTTAGCCTTGCGCTTTTTCTTTTTGCTTAATTTATGGGAGCTGTTATACGCCTTAAAACGCGGACGGGGCACGTTATTTTTTGACAAAATTTATGTGCTTTTCGGTTTCTTCGGAGTTAAGAGTACGAAGTGCTGCTCAAATTTTTTTCAGGAAATTTTCAATTTAGTTTTAAAATTGTTGACACCGTTGTTTTGTCAGGCAGAAATATAATTTGTGGCAATATTTGTGCTTTTACAACCTTTATACAGTATAATAAAAGCTAAAACACGTTCGCTAATGGTTATGTAGTAAAAATTAAAGATATATAAATTATTGCTTTTGTAAATTTAAATTATTACAGAGAATATAAAAAATACAAAGATAAAATAAAACTTAGCTTCTTCTATTTGAAATAATTTTGTTGACGCGTGACAGTAAGTACTAATTGTGAACAATATTACATGAGATTCTGGTTTAAAATTTAAATCTTGATGCTTATTAGCAAAGACATATATTTAGTATTCCTAAAGTAAGCTTAAGCAATTCCTATAATGTGCTAGAGTGAATTGTATTCCATTTGTGTAGTGCATCATGAGGGGAATTTCGAGCAACTGAATCGTCGTAAATTATGTCTAATGTGCCGTTTTGAAATTTTGAAGAGGCTTCGAGGGTATAAAAGCGGTGAACTCAAGAATTCGCCAAATTTAATCTATTTATCTTTGGAAATTGAATCTTGAAAATTACGTTATTGTTATCAATTATGATTGTTAGAATAAAGAAGATAATTCAAATTGTTTCCAGTCTATACTCTTTTTTTTACAGAGAGGAAAAGCCGATTAAATTAACTGGGATCTTTTGTAATCGAATTTAATAGTTTGCTCTGATATGGGAATATAAAATTGTATCTAATCTTTCGTTTTGAAGTTTCGACGAGTTTTCGGAGTCTGCAAATGGGTGAGCTCAATATTTAGATTAACCCCAAATATAATTTAAGATAAAAGCTAGTGAATCTAGTTCTATTTATCTTGGGAAATTGAATCTTATGAATTGTTAAATTTAAAACCCATTAATCTTTCCGTAAGAGTACTTAACGTCTGGCCGCAACATTATTTATCTAGTTTCCACTTTGTAACTGTAAAAAGAGTACGATATCGATACCAATTACGGTGATTGTCAAGAAACTATTTAAAATTTTTATAACTCTACAAACTTCGCCGTACAAAGAAAGGAAAGGAAGATTAAATTAGCCGGCGACTCCGGGAATCCAATAATCGGCGAGAAATCATTTATTCGCTCGGATAGAGCCTGGACAAAAGTCGGGGTGGTTCTCTCAGGGGGTAAAAAGGGGAGAGATTGCGTAAGTTTCGAGATTTTTATCGCGAGCGAACTTTTTCCGCGGCCACTGTATCTCCTTTCCCGGGTCCCCGTGCTTATCGGGAAAAGGGGATGCGCAGGCCGAACGAGCAATTCCGATGTCTCCGCGAGATTCCCGGCGTCTCGCGGGATACCATTGTTTTTGAGGTCCTTATCCGCGCGATCGTCGGCCGCCGCGAGCATCGCCGAGTGCCCTTCGCGGCGCTCTCCATTGTCGCGCTTGAGTCACTCCCGCGTGGCGACGGCGCTTTATCGCTGGGATCCTGTCCGCCGCCCGGATTATGTTCGCCGGCGAATGCATCGCTGTAAAAGGAAAATTTCCTCGGCGAAAGGGGGATTTTTTGCGAACTCTCCGCCGGATTATTATAGCTGCCGGTAGCGAGATGCGCTGTTTGACCGGCGAATTTTTTATTATCGACGTAAAACATTCACGAGTGTACTACTGCACTTATTTTACTTATTTTACAAAATAAAAAATGTTGCCAAATAAAATTATGCTATTTGTGGAAAATCTAGTTTTTAAAATTTATAAGCTGGTTGAAATACGTCAAAGAACTTTTTATTTCCCGGTGCATTTTACAAATATATTCATATGGAATTTAGTTCACAGGATAATTCGAGAATTTAGCTCTTGGGATATTTGACGTTGATGAAAGATTACTGCAATTTTTTAATATTCTTTATAGATAGAAAATAATATTTTTAAAAAGAAGTCAATAAATTGTCAAGATGATTTTAAATTTTTTTTCTTTTTTAATAACTTCGAGGAATACAATGATAAAATAATAGTCTTTTTTAATGACCTTAAGCTTTTCGAAAAAATACTAAATAAAATACATGCAACGCTCTCGTTACATTTCTGAAATCTTTTATAAATGTAACAATATCAATACTTTATCGTCATTTCTATTATTACTTCGAAAAGCAGTTTTGGTAGCCGTCGAAATGCACAGCAGATTGCAGCAAATAGGGGTTAATTGGCAGCTATTGAAAACCACGTGAAAGAGCATCGCCGGCCGGAACAACGCAGGTGCTCCCCGTCGACTCGCAGCTGAAATAATCCGCCTCGCTATAGAGCGACTTAGGCATCTTAAGGTCGAAGCCAATCGATACTCGCTCGCGGCCTAATGAATAACGCAAATGCGGACGATTCCCGATTCCACGCTATTGTCTTCGGATAACGCGCGGCCGGTTAGTCGACGCCGTCGGCCATTATGCGTCCGGTCGGCTAATTCGGTGCTCTGCTTTCACTGCGATTTGATATTGATACGATCACACCTTTGCGGCGCGCGAACCCGATACGTTTGTTTTTCCGCCGGCGCAATTCAATCCCGCGCGGGCGCGAGGCTGGCGAGCCGTTAAAAATGAGCGATGGCGCGCTCTGCCCCTACCTGCACCCGCTATCGGTCATTATCCCGCCAGACTTTGTAATTATACTTGTTTCTGAGGACTTTTGTTTTCCATGGTAATAACGGGGTTCTTGTTGCGCGGCAGTTGCTCGCCTAGTATCGTAAGTAAATCGTTAATTACGAGCAGGAAAATCATAATCGTTTGTAAGCACTTAAGCGTGTTGGTACTTTCCAATGAATAATCCCTACACGTGTACTAGAATTATTAGGGAGTTTACTTTGGAAGTATTGTTGTACATTCTCATAATGTAAGAAAATCCGAAAAGTTAGTTTATTAGTTACTTCGGTTATTTGATTCCACGATGGAATATTTAGTCCTATTAGGAGTACGTCCTTGGAGAGTGTTCGGAACTTTATTTTCAACTTAACAGCCGTATCCTCACCGTCGAATGATATTACGGCGTCAGCAGAATTGTCAATTAGTGCCGGTGGTCAGTGCAGACAACAGTGCCGTAAAACCGAAAGGTAGGAGCGGATTAGTTCCGAACTCTCCTTTCAAATATCAACCCAAACATTCCGATTTCATCTCCTTCTCCATGATTTTACCTTTTGAATTCTGATACCTTAAAGTTGCGAAAATATTCACAGAAATTCCTATTTGCAGTTAACACTGCAAGCATAAAATTAATAAAACAGGTTTAAAAACTGTATAACGTTTATATCGTGGAAAAAAATTTAAATTAAAACATGCAAACTTGTTTCAGATATTGTTTTCTTTTCTACAGTTCATTTAAGATAAATACCTTTTTCGAAAGTCTTTTCAGATAGGTACCTTTTCGAAATTTTGTTCAAGATAGTTCCTCGTTCCCGTAAACCGCCAATGTAACGAGGTTTATAAAAACAGGATTTCCGTGGTGAAAAGGCTTTCTCTGCGAAATAAATGCTTACTCAGAGGAGGTCGATGCTGTACAGTTAACCGATATATTGTAAATAGTTTTGAAATTTTTTTCTCCGTCTAAAGGAGAGGTCAAATCGAAGACAGCGCAATTATTTCATAAGAAAGTAGATCCAGATAAGAAAACCTCCAGCAGTTATAATAAATTTAAGGGTTAGCAGTCACTGACCCTTTTACTTCATTTCTAAAAAAAACATTAAGCAAACGAACTTCAATATTCCGTATAACCTGTTACCTTTTTTATCCTGCAAGCAACGAGATATTTTCTGCGCGCTTGTTCGTTGTTGGGTAGGTAAAAAACAAATTTATTTCTCTCGAAGGAAAAGCAGATCGATTTTCGAAGTAACGCGAAGTCGCGCCGTTCGAGTTTCTTTACCCGCTCGGTCGGAAAACTCCACCGCGAAACAATGAATCGAAAAATCGGAGCCTTAAACGAGTTTCCGCAAAAGTCGGCGAGTACGCGCGGCGAATTTCACGGGTCGCCGGCGCAATCGTCATTCGAGGATCATTCGTAGGCGCGCAGGTGCAACGACGGGGGCGACACGCCGGCGCGGCACACGTCAAAGAGGCCGCGCGTGCGGTTGAACGTCTCGTTCCGTCTCACTTTACTGTCATACGCGCTACAAAGCGAGACGCCGGCCACGAGCATTCGCAGCCCCTGCCCACCTCCCGCTCCACCCTTCCCTCGGTCTGTATACGTAGGACCGCAAATGGGTGGCGCGGGTCGATATGCCGCTTCCTCGGGGGAATACCCCATTTCCATGGCTCTCGGTCTACGCAGCCCCGGAGCCACTTCCTCAGGTGCGAAGAGGCTTACCCCCTGCCCCGCATCGCCCGGCCCCGCGACGCTCGATAATACAACGGCATCGACTGATTTTCGAAGCCATTACGTCGAGCGAATTAGCGGCAGTAATGTGGGCTCCGCCGCCTTGTTGGGATGTTAAGAAAATGACTTCGTGACGGTCGATCGTCGTTCGGGTTACGCGTACCCAGAAAATAGCGCGACATCGCACTTTAATATCCCTGGTGCGAACGTTCGCGAGTTAATTCTTTGTCAATGCTGACTGCTGATTTTTTTTTAAATTCAATGTTTTGTGAAAACACTTGGAAGAAACCCCACTGAGGACGTTTTACACTTTTTCTTACTGGTGAAAATCCCGTTAATTTTGTGTTAATGTTTTAAAGACCGACAACCAGCTTCACGAGTTTTTAACCAGATTTGTCCGAAAGTACTTTCGGAATTTTAGTCTCCAAGATCCACCGAGGTCCAGTTTACTGCCCAGTCGAGCTGGTCAGTTTACTACCAGGGATGTACAGGCTCTTACAGCCTTCAAAAGAATCATTCTTGCAAATGGAATTTGAAAATATTACTTTGTTCTTTTGATGGAAACGTAAAGAAACTGAACGCTATCATATTTATTGAGTTATCAAAGAATCGCAGAATATCTTTTGCTTTACATAGAATATCTTCTTTGTACTTACAATGCAAGATTTATTTTTATTAAAAAACGGGAATATGCATAGATTCTATTTTGATTCTTACAGTTTAGTTATTCAATTATCTTCCATATTCGATGCAGAGTAATTAGTGAAGAAAATATTAACGGGAAAGTCAGTGGAAAATTCGATAAAATAATTATATTTTCCAATTACAAGCGTGTTTTTAAAATAAAGTTTTATTCAAAGAGAAAGAGAATTTCTATATAAAAAAATTAAAAGTGTCATTTTCAAACAGGTACTCAAAACTGATTTAAACCAATTAATGATGATTGTTAAATATCATGTAGAATAATTTTCAAATTGAACAAGGATTTTTCAAGCTTCTAACTTCTAAGGGTATTTTAACTTTCAAAATTAATTCTGCTACCACCATAATTAGATTATTTCATTAATAATCGATAAGATATTTCTGTAATTAATTGAAATTAAGTATTTTCATGTATCAATTACCTTTCAGAGACGCAGGGAAAAAAATAAGAACACAGAAGCGGCTGTATTCTGAGTAAAGCTCAAAATACTATCGCTTCCTAATCGATTCGACGATAACCGTTAGAGAGAAGTCCCGCGAAATATATCCGTTCGGTGCCGCGAGCAAAATCTCGCCTCAAAAGCCAAATCGACTCGTTCAGCCTCACCTCTCCCTCGCCGTCCTCGCGGTCATAAATATTCAACTCGGCGAGCTACCTGAGATTTTTCCTCGCGCTACACCCAATTCGTAACCTAAGACCGGGGCGCCGGGCGCCACCCGTAATTCCGCTTCCTCGCGGCTCCTTCGCCGCGGGCGGGGGGGCGCCGCAGCAATCAAATCGAGCTCTCTCCCGACATCAATTTTCAACGAGCCGATCGAATATCCCTCAAAGTGTAGCCGCGCCAACCCGGTAGATTTTTCGCGCAGATGGCGAGCGTAGATCAAGCGGCGGGGCCCACTTTGTCGGGGCGCCGATCGAAAGTACGACTCCGCGGTATATATAGAGCGCACCGGGGCATCGTGGCCGAGGGGAGAGAAAGGGATTTTCCTTTACGCGCCGGCCCGGAATTTTGAGGCGCGCGCGGACGATGGACCGGGGATAAATCTTCAAAGAGCCGCGCCGCGCAAGGACCGCCGGCTGATATCTTTGATACGATGAAATTTCTCGGTTGCGCGCGCTGTGAGTAATTGATTGTGCCGCGGCGGAAGGGAGCGAGACGAAAATGCGAGCTCGCCGGGCTTTCTCGTAAATTAAACCTCCGGAAACGTGAATTATGTGGGCTTTTCCCGTGGCCTCGACTTTTTTTAACGCCATCATGATGATTCCGTAATCAATTGTTTTTTAACGATTTCTTTTTTTGCAAATTGATTAGGATGCTTCAACTTCTTGAACATTGGGTGCATTTTTTGTCTTTTGTTTTATTTGAAATTTTGTAATAATTATTAATGTATTTTTATGACAGCGCGTATTTTGATTGATTTTTTTAGTCAACATTTATTAGATTTTTTTTAGATTTTTCCTTCAAATTTTGCACTGAAAAAGAATAATAACAGTAGTAGTTTCAGTTTAATGATCACAGACCTTTAAATTAAACCGCAGGTCAAACGAATTAAAAACAACAATGAAAAGTGATCGTAATTATATAAAGCCCTGAAATTCAAGCGACGTACTTCCCCATATTTTTATTTCTTACGTTATTAACTTTTCTATTATCCTTTTAATGAAAAAACTTCTAAGCCCCTAATTAGTCGTTGTGCTCTTCGAACCGATCTTCAAGCGAACCGATATAATTCGAGCAGCGAAATAACGAAGAAAAGCTGCTTATTACCTCGATCGTCGCTGAACGTAAAAAAAAAACAAACATTCCGGTACCCCTAGACAAGCATCCGCTGACAAGGTTAGCGGAATAATCGGGTCGGCCGTCAAGTGCATTAGCGCCGGGGCATCGGACCGGCGGAGCTCGAGGACTTTTACTACTTGCCGCGCGTCTGTTTGAAGAGATCAGCCGACGGGGACGCCGTTAAAGGTCGGGCCTTTCGCCTTATACGAGAAAAAGCTCTCGCGGAGGATTTTCGCTCGGCGCGATGTTATCTCGAGCGGAGTCCGGCTCCTCGACTGAGGACTTCGTCGCTGACCATCGATTTTTTTCCCTGTTGCGCGCTCGCTCGATTCCTCTTGGGGGACCGCGATCGAGTTAAAAATAGAAGTGGATTGCGCGGAGTACTCACGTCAATCTGGACCCCGGGAACCTGGTGACCCTGATTCTTCCCCGTCTTCATCAAGTACGTGTAGATGTGAGCGTTGTCTTTGTACCACGCCACCGAGTACAGCCGGTCCGACTCGAGGTCGTAACTGCAACATATAAAGTCTCATTTATTATCAAAAGCAGACGTTGGTCATTTTATATAGAGAATCTTATCAGTTTATTTAAAAATATATATTAATATTTAATTTGATTCTGACTACTTTATTACTTTTATGAATATGCAAATAACTGTAACATAATCTAATATGCATGCTGAAGACAAGAAGCGCATTGGTTAGCAGGATATCTGTGAATAGATTGCATGACTTCATCGTTGCAAGCTCGCATTGGTGAATTATTTTTAAATTCTATATATTCGATTGTAACTTCATCATTAACACTGATTTCCTAATTGTATTTAAATAATATACAGGGTTTCTATATTTGTTAAATGAAATTTCATTAGCCTTGCAAATCCACTGTAGCGCATCACTGGGCTATTAATGAATATTTAAAATAAATCTCAACAAATTTCTTTATTCCCACTAAGAGCTTAATCCTGTCATTAGCTTTCACCGTCTCTCAACTGTAAGGTCATAAGTAATGTACGATGCTACAAAAGAGACAAAAATTCGGAATAATTCGTCGACGTCTGCCGAGACAGCGTCTCGACAATCCGCGACGGAGTCGGATTGAACGGCGCACGTGAGGCATTTCGCCGAAGAAGAAATAATTTCCGGCGGGGGCGCTCCTGACGTCGGCCGCTCGATTAGTAAATTGACAGAGGATACGCGCGAGCGAGAGCTCGGAAGGAGCCGATCAGTCGCGTCGATCTGGCGCATCGATCGGCGAAACCCCGTGCGTGCGGGAGGAGAAAAAAAAGAAAGTAGTCACGCAACGGCAATCGCAATTCACGAGCGCGCTTGAAGAAAGAGGAGCTAATTTCGTTAAAATCCCGTGTTTCTGCGAAGAGACCGAGCGAGTTCAGCAGAAGGAAAAGTTACTGATGGATTGAGAAATGGTTATCGCTTTTTTTTAAGAATGTGTTCTTTTTTATACAATTGTTGAATTATAGCACTAAATTAGCAGTAGGTATCGTTAACGTCATTTTATTTCACGATCTGAGGCAAGAAGTCGATTTTAATTCATTCTAATCATTCATTATAAATATTATTTATAGTAGTTGCTTGTTTAGAAAATCTGTTTTGTTTTTGAAAGAATGAAAATAATACCAGTCCGTTAAATTTATAATTCAGAACTTATTTTATTTACTACATTTGTTATTGTATACAGCAATATACCTGGATAAAATTACTTTTTTAAAATATTCAGTGATCCAAAAAATCTGTGAAATTCGAGAAATTACACCTGCATTGAAAAATAAAGTAAATGTAAACAGTTATTCGTACTATTCGTTCTACCCCGGCGTAAAAACTCGAGCGATGCGAATTGCAGCTCTAAAGGATCACGTTCCACACATAATGCATCCAGTCGAAAACTCAAACAAAAACCCCTCTGCCTGCGATCCAACGCGCGACGAGAAAAAAGAACACAGAAGAGAAAATTCTCCGTGCACGCGTCGCACTTGAAGCCGGAAAATTGACGTGGCCCCTCGATTTTGAATAAGCAATAGCATCTCTAGATCCGATCCATCGCTCAAAGCCCTGGGAGAAATATCAGATTCTCGTCCCGTCGCGAAAGGCGATAGCTGACAGCGGCAATAGGAGGTGGGGCGGGAATAGAGGGCCAATGTAACGCCGATGATTCGATTACCGATCGACAAAGGGACACGAGAGCCGCTACGATGGAAGACTACCGGTGCGGATATCGGTTTTCGTTGTCGCGCAGGGGCGATGGGAAATAATAAACAGCACTTTGCCGATGTTATGATATCGTGCGGCTCAATTCACTCTGTGCTCATGTAATGCTTGACGGCAGCACGACCTCGCGTTATGTTCGTTGCACTGCACTTAATCCGGAATTTGGCTTTGCACTTTTTTCGGTTTATTTCGAGCGATATTCTGGCTAGTGGATATTCGTCGAACAATCTATTGTTGACTGACCAGTTTAGATGAATTTTTAAATTTAGAATTAGTGAAAAATAATTTATCCGTTTTAAATGGATTAATTAATTGTTTAATGCTCGTTCACATTCATTTGGATGAAAATAACGTTGAATTTATTATTATTTTTATCCAATACTATAATAAAATAGCAATCAATTTTTTTTAACTAACAAATAATATCGGAATTTGAAAGCACAGTCCTTTTTGACAGTGTGTGGAATTATTTCTGCTGCAGGTTTCAAGCAACACATTTTTCTTTATTGTCCTATAACATAATCTCCGGTATTAATGAGTCCGGTATAAATGAATATTAAAATTCTAAGCGAATCTTTTTTTTAACAATCGTATCGTACAAAGGAGAAAGTAAAAAACCGCAGTCAATTTGAAGTGCACTTGACGTCCAACCGCAAAGCTCGAACGTTAAATTAGCCGGTCACTTGGTATTAGCTGATCGCGCGCCCCGGCCACTCGGCCGGGCTCCTCGAGATATCCTCCGGGGCTCGAAAACACCGGCCATCGGCATTCCGCGGCGCGTTAGGGGCTAATGCCCCGGGCACGCGGCATCCGACGAGGGGCAGGACTGACCACTCGAAGAAGCGATCCGAGGCGCTCCGGAGTCACGAAGTGCACCGGCAGCGAATTCGAAATCGACCTGCCGAGTTCCACGGGCTGAGGGATGCGCCGGGTATTCTGGATTATTGCGTCGAAAAGCCGACTCTTCGGTGCTACCTTTCATGCGAATTTTATCGCTAACGTTAGCGATAATCAGTCGGCAATGCGAAGCTTTTTAGCACTCCCGAATTGACCTGTTTATTTTTAAAGGATACGCTTTTCAATAGTACTTTTATAAAGCCCAATTATATATTATAAGTATCCTCTTAAACGTTCGTGATAAATTGATTTTCTTATGAAATTTGAAATGATAATGTAAAAACGTAAGCTCATTGAGAGATTAAGCGAGAATCTCAGGATTATGCAGCCAGAAAATAACAAAATTAATATGCTAAGCCAAACACATACAATAACCTGTTCGAAAATTCAAGACAATTCCTCATACATCTAATTACCATTTCGCCAGCGTCAAGCCCTGCGAGCAATGCTTTTCAAGAGCAAAAACAACGCAAGAGGAAAACAAAGCGAATCGAGTGTAAAGCGCATTTCTCGTCGGAAATTCAAAATCCAGGACATTGAGGAGTGCAACATCGATTTATCGAGTCGCATTGAAAAATAAAAGGTCGCGCGGACGAGGGCGGGGGTGATGACCGAGTGGCTCGTTAGCGAGCGACTCACGCGTTCGTCAAGGCTGTAACAAATTAATTAGCAAAATGCTTAATGGCTGGAATTGCCGGATTTTAATCGTAAGCCGCTTATAAGTTCACTCGATCGCGTTTCGCTCGGGCGCTCGAGCGTTGGTTAATTTATCGACTTTCCCGGGGAGTAATTCCAACCGACTCGGAAAGATTCGGTCGCTTTGGCTAATGCTGAGCTGCGTAGTTACAGCTGATTTTTGCAAACGAGCGAGATTTCCTAAGAGTTCCTCTTGGAACTTTACCAGTTACAAAAGCTTCTGGGACTTTGAGTCGTTATTATTTTTAACCGACGATTGCTTTTATTTTTATTTATGTGATCAAATGATTTTGCTAGCGAATAAATTTTTCACTTCAATCTATGTTTATTTCGATAATTTATGACAACAAATAATAAATATGTATTGCTAAAACTCTGCAAAAAATAATAAGAGTTTAAATAGCTATAAATTTTTTTTAAGTAGATAAGTACGAATATGGTCAGACTAGATTTTTCCTTCAATTAAAGAATAATCTCTTCAATTAAAAAGGAATTTTTTAAATTATTTCAGAGTCAGGCTAAAAGGTGCACCTATGTATTATATCGAAATTAATAAAAAATTTCTTAGATATGATTCGAGTCCTTGGAATTTATCACAAATTTACGAATTAAAAAGACCTTTTTAGATATACTTAGTAATAGAAGAGTAAAAGAGACTCGGGAAAATAGAGAATTTTATCAGTGCAAGCTTTTTACAGGGCAAAAGGAGCCCGGTGATTTTTTTTTTCTCCGCGACGAATCGAAGAGCATCCGAGGCACATATACGTTGAGCGCATAAAACACGATTCCTCGGCAATACGGTCGCGCTCCCCGCTGAAATAACGGGTCATGTAGACGCGATATATATCGCGGCCATATAAAGATAAAACAGGAGACGAAATGGCGAAAGACAAAAGTCGGTGCCCCGAGGAGAGCTGCGGAGCCGACCGGGAATATCAGATTTTCTCTCGGCCCCCCTCCCTCCCCCCTCCTTCTTCTTTTCCTCGCGGGCGAGTATCGGCAGTCGCTGGCGCCCGGGCCGCGGCCCTCTTTTCCGCCCCTCATTCGGAGCTCATTTTCGCGGCGCTTATCCCCAAAGGGCTCGCCCCGGTGGAATCGAACCCCGAGGAAACGAGCTGGAAGAGGCGAGAAGCCGAGAATTCACGAATAAATGAAATAATAATTACGCCGGGCGCGTCGATTTCGCTCCAGCTTCCACCTAATTCAAACGACTGTGCATATCAAGAGATTCATGAAAAATAGAGGACTTTCTTTTTTTTTGACTAATTCAAATTTGATTTAACTTCCTCTTTAGAATGTTATGCCTTCTTTTTCGAAATGATGAACGTCAAGTTTATCGGAAAATTTTTCAATATTCGTCATCCAGTTATACATTTTAATAAATGAAATACTATTTTCGTAAATTGAAACAAAAATAATTGTTCATAACTTCAGCTCTTCCATTTGAATGCTCAAGAGTAGAATTTCATAAAGATGTTGAAGGGCGACAGTAACTAGTTCATTAGATTGATGCCTTCGTGCTAATAATTGAGATAATTGTACTTTAGATTACTGCGCCACTTGTGCAAGAGTACTTGTGACTGCTTCTAATTATACTCGACTAGCTGTCTTAGACTAAAACGGCTATGTGAATTTAGAAGGGAATGTACCCACTTAATGCTCGATAATCTCCTCGCCTAAACGAAACGAATACTTATATTCTAAAATATTCTTCAAAATTCAATTACCTCGCGCAATTTAATTTGCTTTGTTTCGAGCTCAAAGGAACGAAGCATCCCGCTGCACTAGCGAAACAAAAATACAACGTGTCGAATCACCGCTCGGAGTATAAAGCAGTCCGAGAAAAATGAACACGTCGGAATTTCATTTCTGCATTAGGCAAGAAAACGAGAATTTGAGGAGACAAAAAAAGGCGCACTGTCACCGTCAAGCACACATCTCGCGAAAAAGAAGACGCGCGGGGGCGCGTGCTGCAGGTATAGGAGTGGCAAGCCGCAGTCGGTCCCCCAGAACGCGTCGCGTCTGCTGCATTCCTAAACAGGAGGAGGGGGGTGGCGGTGGTGCGCGCGGCCCGGCCTAGTCGCTGTCGCTCGCGTTTGAGCGGCCGTCAAGAACGATAATACATGCGGCCTCGGCTCGGTTCGGCGCTGCCCTCCCCTCTCGCGGCAAAACGCGCGCGGCGCCGGGAGAGCCCAGGGGGTGCATTCGGCTGGCGCCGGCCGGGAAAAGGGATTGCCGCAACCGGGCCGCGCCGTCCTGCGGGATTGATTTGCATCCTCTGGCTCATTTGCCGAGGCCGCCTCCTGCGGGATTCTCGCGCCCGAGCCTCGTCGGGATTGAGCCCTTCTTTCCCGGCGCCGGCGAACTCGGTCTAATTTTCTTTTTCGTCTTTTCAGTCTTTCTCGCGTTAAAAATTTATTTTAAGTTTCAGCTCGAAAAGTTTGAGATGTACGCAGTGAAGTGTACTGGATAAAAATTCCACTTTTATGTTGCTCTGCTGTTTTGAATATTTTTCGAAAAAATATTGAACAGGTAACAGTTGGAATAAAAAGGAATTAAAGCGAAGGTATAGGAAAACTAAAATCTATACTCGTGAATAAAAGGTGAAATAAAACCATTCACAGAGTTGATACCAGTTTCAGGAGCAAAAAATTTTTTCAATTCACTTTGACGTCAATTACTAATACAACGTTTCAATAAACTGCCAATATTTTAAATAGTAAGGCGGCTATAGTATTTATAAATGAAAAAATATTTCGCGCTTAAATTCAATTTATAAATAAATATCGAATAAGCGCGGTAAATTTGAGTTTCGTTAAACTGGTCGAATAAAAGAGTAAGAAAAGCTGCAGTGCGCATCACGCGAGGCCCGTATTCCCTGGGTACCCCGACCGCGGGGGAAGCCACGCGATAATTCATTTTTACCATATAGATGCGCTCATAATTGTGAAGTAGATGGATTCCGGGTAGGCACAAGAGCACCGGAGGGAGGCGAAACCGCGCGCGGCTTAGCGGTCGCGCGCTCGCTTAATTCTGCGAAGGGCTCCGAGGGACACGTCGTGATATTGTTCACTTATGCGAGATTAACGTCGCATATTGCGCGGCACGCGACGTGACATCCGAACTATTCGGCGGGAGCCAATTGAACGCTACCCCCCGGCCGAATTCGCCTTCCGCTTTTCGGGTCTTAGCCGCTGGAGCCGCCTGCGGATCTGCCCCAGATCCACCGAATTTCCAAAGTAAATTGAAAGGTCAAAGTCACGTGGTACGGTCGCGCAATCAAATTCAAATCGTGCAGATGCTTGTTATTTGTTGAGGTTATTGAGTTTTAATAAAGTAAAATTTATTATGTAGAATATTGAATTGACAATCAAGTCATCAAAAAAGTTCCAAATCTTTACCATCGAATTGACGGGATTCAAGTGCATTGATTATTTTTGTTTTATAAAAGTATAATACAACTTAATTATTTTTTTCGATTACATTCTTTATCTAGAATTTCATTACCTAGAATTCCTCTTTCAGATGTTCATACATCATAACGCGGTTCAAAATCTTTGGCATTTTAAATTCTACTATTCTCTTACAACAACGTGGGTTAAACGGCGATTTTTTTCGCTTACTCCCTCTATTACACGTATAAATGATGGAAAATGGAATAATAGCTCCTCGCGGGGAAAATATCAGTAATTTTTGTTTGTCGTGTACTCTAGATTCGCTTGAATTCATATAATTTTCTTTCTCGCATTGGAGAAATAGGAAAATAAAACGGCTACGCGAGTAAATTGCATTGAAGCACGCGAAAAAGCGGCGTGCATTCACGAGCCCGTGAATAAAGTGTAGCATAAACCGTGAGCGTTCGTTTTGAGAACTGCAGTTTCTCTGCCGCTCGCTAAAAGTCGCAAACTTTGTCAATAATAAAGCCGAGGGTGGGCTAAGTGCACCCTCCTGGGCGGGGCGCCTTTCGCCAAAGTGGCCACTAATTGAAGTTTTTGATGATTTTACATAATAGAGAAGGATTTATCGTTATCTTTGTACTGCTGCTTCTACTTTCAGGTATAAATTCAATTTTACATGAGGAACCCAAGAAAATCAATCTAGTTATGTTCAGTATATTAAAAGTATCTAATATTTGTAATATTTTAATTTTTCTATTTTGATAATATTTAAAGAATATTTTCGACAAACTCATTTTGCAATTTGAATATTTCTACAAAAATAAATTAATCATTACGAAGTATTATCGCAATAATTGAGTTACGAATCTATTAATATAATTTTTAAATAAGGTAGTGATATTTTGGGATCCAACGTAATATTTAACTCAATCATTAACTTTCCAATTTGTCACTAAATATAACTAACTGAAAATTATTTTTGCCATACCTTCCTTTATTCATGATAATTTTCCTCGTCTCTGTTAATTTGCAAATGAAAATTAATTCATCAATTTAGATCTCTAAATAACTAAACAAAATGACCAAAAGTCTCGTCAATCGTACCTCGATTAAAAATTCAATTAAGAGAGAAAAAAATCGTTTCTCTTATAAAGGAAAAGAAAAAAATACAGTCGAAAATAGGCAGCGCTCGAAAACACGGCGCCGGTCCAGATGAGCCATGAAAAATTCGCGTAGCCAACTGCATCGCGAATTTAGCGCCCCGCGAGGCTGGTCCGATCTCTCTCTCTCTCTCTCTCTCTCTCTCGTCTGGGCATCTTCGAAAATAAATTTCGTCGCGCCCCCGCGGGGAAATGAATTCGTAAAAACGCGACGCTCCTCGGAAAAGAATGCGAGCGCGCCGTCGAAACCGAGGAGGAAAAAAAAAACATAGAGAAAACCCTCGCCTCGCGGAGGTAGGAAAAACTATTTTTCCTCTCCCGGACGCACGTGCGACAAAAATGATATCTCACGCTCGGACGATATTAAGTGAGCGCTCGAGAGTTTTTCCGGCGCGCGCCGCTGTTTTTAATCATTTTATTCTCGTCGCCGCGGCCTGAAACTTTTATGAGGGCGAGTCTCGGGGATAGATAGAAATCTCCGCGGAGATATTACTGCGGAGTTGGCACTGCGGCGGAGAGGAGCCGGCGGGGGAGGGGGGAGGGGGGGGCGAAGGGGTCGCGAGATCGATTATCGGAGAAGCATCGCGCGCCTCTGTATTTCTTAGCTTTTCCGACGAGCCCCCCGTAGATATCGTTTGATATGTGGCTGTCTTAATCTGCCGACACTTTAATATCGAATGTTTAGTGAATACGCATTATTACCTTTAAGTGCATTTTTTTATTCTGAAGTAATAAGGAGAAGATTGTATTTTTTGTAATTGAAGTGTAAAGTAAATTGTGCTTCGTAAATTGAAGTAGATATAGAAGAGTAGTGCAAGACGTTCACTTTTAATTGAGATTCTTAAGACGTTCTTCCTTTTTAAGAAGTTATTAACCTTTTACTAATAATTAATTTTTCTTTTATAAATATTTCTTTTTATGTAAAATACTTCTTTTTATTATGAATGTTGCCCATTTTTTTATTTAATTGTTAGATTTTTTTCATATGAGTAAGGTATTTAAAGTATTTAAGTAAAAAGAATTACTTGTTTAAATACATCATGTATTATAATTCAACATTTAAACTTAAATGAAGTTAGAATAATCATACGTGTAATACCAGACGAATTTAATATACTTTATTCATGATTCATGATTTTAAATTAATTAACATTAAAACAATTAATTTATGATTTTGTAAAGGCACATTTACCTATGGATTTTTATGAGTAATATTCACACAATAATTTATGAAATTACAAAGTCATGGATTTATAAATTCTCGTTTTTTAGTAAAATAAATGAAAATAAAACGTGAAATACAACATCTAATTAGTAACGCAATTTTAAATTTACATTCTCAATTCAACAAATCCACGGGGATTTTCCTCACGTCTCGGGTTATTTCTAAAAAAGTACAAGAAGTAAAGAATCGTCGAATAAAACTCAGAAATTAGAGGAGCCAGAACGCCGTGAAAACTCGATGAAAATACGTGCGGTGCTCGCTCTCGGCGTGAAACCGAGCGGCGCCCGGCAACGACGCCATGCGCCTGGTAAACAAATTACCCTCGCGGTGCACTCGCGTTTAATGCGATTTTTTCACGTGTCGCCCCCCTCCTTCTCCACCCCCGTCTATACTCGTCGCTTAATGAAATCGGGCTGATTTCGTAGACCGGACCGTCATAAAGTTCGAGATTTAATGAAACGCTCCCGCGATATTAAGTAAAAAAAAGGCAGGAAAGAAATTTCAGTCGGCAATGTTATTACGCGGCTAACGAACTGAGCTCTTTGAGTCTCGCGCTGCTTTGCCATCGGTGCAAGACGCGAATAACGAACGGGACGGAGGGAAAAAATGAGCTTCATTAGGAGTGGAACTCGGAGGCGCGAGGGTAAACACCGGCAAAAATGAGGGCCCCCGTCGCCGGTGGCCGGGGGTGGGAAGGCGGTTGAAGATCGCGCACTCCCTGCGATCCACTTAAGGCGCGGGTATTAGTTTTCGATATTACCTTTGACTCGGCGAATTGAATTACGCAGCATTTTAATTAATGAAGAAGGTACAAAAGAATGAATTTTTCAGCGCAGCGGGTTACTTAGGCCGGGGGTAAAAGCTAAAATTCAAGACTCAAAGCAATTTCGCGCCGCTTTAAGTGCACCAAAGAAAATGCGCTTGTAATTTCATTAACCGTTGAAATTTATTACGGGAGACAACGTTGTCTCACGTTGCACAAAGCCGTCCCTCCTTTTTTTCAGTTGAAGCGCGTAAAAAAAAGGCGGAGGCGAATTTTATACCCCGCGCGGATTCTGCTGTCTGGCTGTCGAAACGTTCGTAATAGAAGCCGTTTGTTTCCCCGAAAACGGCGTTTAATTAACGCGTCTGAGGGAAAAGTGCGCGAGAAAATTAATTAGGCTGCTGGTGTCCGTGTGTGCGCGCGAACGTTTTGTCTAATTACGATAAAAGACCAGACGCGCGTGTTCGAAGACGCGCGCTGACGTGGCAGCCTACGCAGCTATCTATGATCCACATTGTCACGAGTGCGTAAGGAAATCCGAGCATCCGACCATAGGGTAGGAAAGGGGGGTGACGATAAAATTCAAGAGGTACACCGAATGAGCAACGGCGATAGCATGAGGCTGTCAGGTACACAGAACCTTTTCTGGTCGCTTAATTAGCCTAGCCGCCGCTCAACTGAACAAAATACGTGATACGTTTGAAAATATTGGTTTCTTTCTTGGAGAGAAAGTGTCGATAACATACTATATTTACGTTAAATTTTGTGTTTAAATACAGTTTTTAATTACTAAATTCGATTGAATACGTCTTCTAATTTCCTCGAGATTGTCTAAGTAAACTTAATAGTTTACGTCTGCATCAAATAATGCAACTTGTTGAATTCTAAATAAATTTTATAAAAAAAATATTGAACATTTTTGTAACAAGAATCACCGTACTAATTAAATTGTAGATGATCAAACTAATTTCGTGACTAACATTCCAACATGGAAAAGTAATTTGCCTCGACGTCTCAATACCAAGGGGAAATTCCAAGAATAGCGAAAGTAAGTTCGAAATCAATTTGACTTAGCGCCAAATAACTTCGCGCTCGATTCGCCGGGAATTCTTCAAAGGCGTATGATGAAAACTCCTTAGTGGACCGTCGCGGCGGCGGCATAAACACTGGAGCATATCCGCGCGGCCGACAAAAAAAGATCGACCGCAAAAAAGCGACTCGAGCCCGGCCGCGCCGAGAGTGGCATCAAAGGCCGCAAGTCGACCGAACAATAAAGCACGAGTGGGGCGAGCGGAAAAAAAGCGGGGGAGGGAGAGAGCCGCCCCGGCGAAACAAGACTCGCCGCGAACAAAGCGGGGGGGCTCGTGCATTATTTGCGGAAGCGCAGCCGCACCCCCGGCGTGAGCCGCTGGGGGCTCCTCGAAAATTCGGGCGAAATTTCATTGAGGATTCGGCAATAATTGAATGCCGTAGCGGCCGGAGGTATTGCTGACGCGACTCCCGAGCCCCGGGCGAGAGGTGCCTCTCCGTCTGTCTCGAGATATCGCACCCGGGCGAGGATGAATTGGTAATGGCGAGGCGCCTCAAGGACCGCTGGCAAGGCGTACCAACGTTTCTGATTCACGTTTTTTCTTGTCGAAAATTTGTAAATTAGATAAATATTTCGTAATTTCATAACTACATAAATAGTCATTACTAACAAAATCCATCGTGCTTCGCGCTAAATTTTTTTTTCTATCCCTATAATAACATTCATAAGTATAATAAAATTCAGAAAAATGCTGAAGTACTATCAAATATGTTCTACTTCTTCTTTAATATTCACGTATTAATTAGAATAATTTAATCTTAATTTAATCTTAATATCATTGATCTTTTAAGGAATCAAATATTCTGTGATTATTGAAATTGAAATATTCAATTCATATGAAAACTTCAACCGGACGTTTACTAATTAACCAATCTAATTGTTTCTTTAAATGCTTCACCAGATCGCTACTTTTTAAAGGGAGGATTATTGAACAAAAAGAAATCTCAGAATATTCTGGCAAATTAATTTACGCGAACGAATCAAAATCACTGTGGAGGTCGAAATCAATGAGATATACAGGAATATAAATTACGGATCTCTGCTAACGAAGCTTTGGGTTAAAGCGGTGCAAGCCCTGCCCGGGCAGGAAGCTAACGCGAGTGGTAGCATCAGCTCCCGAACTTACGTGCGCCAGCGACAATCGCGGGGCGACCTTATTGCGCGTACGCGTACTCGAGTCGAGTGTCGGGGGCTGCCGTATGCGTGGGCGCGATATTCAGGCGCAAGGTGCGACGCCGGGGAATCTAATTAACGAGTTCCCAGGATATCGGCCAATTAGCACCCGCATTGTCTTGAGAGCCGCGCCAAGATAAACAAGCCGGTCCCATTGTCTAGCAGATGCGCGCCTCTTTATTTTCGCCAGGGGGCGCCGCCCCTCTTTTAGCGCCACTCGATCGCGCTCCTTTGATTGTCGCCCGCTTTGAAGGTGCGACCTTACACTGGCGGATGTGGGCAAAAGTGTATTCCGAAGCGTGTGGAAGTACGCGAGCTTGAGATAAATGCATGGTGGGTTTGGGTCGATATCTTTTTTCGTATACCTATTTAAATAAATTTTATAATTACGTAAATATATTATAACACTGATGTAATCATCAATTTATTACCGCGTACATTATTATAGTGTTATGAGTTATTTAATTGAGACAAATTGTAAATCATAAATTATTATTGTTACTTTCGCTCTTTTCATGAATATAATCCGAAAATCTTAATTAAAAATAGTAAAACAACACGATTAGCAAAGATTTCTTTTAAATCAGGTGTTGCCAGTCGCACGTTAGGGTGCCCGCGGCATAAAACTTCGAGGATCATCTCTTATCCTGATCTCCTCAAAGCCCAAGTCCGATGTAATTAACACGATGACTCGTTTAAGCTTGAATATGTTGAGAGAACATCTTGTTCCGTAGTAGGGAGCCGTTAAAGTGATAAGAAAACAGAGAAGTTTCGGTAAGGGGCCGAGCCGAGGTGGGGGAGGGGAAAAAGCGGGAAATTCAGAAGCGGTAAAAAAGTTAGAAGTGGAGAGCGTAAAAACTTTTTAAAGGTTTGAGAGCCGCGCGGTAATATTTTCCGTTTGAACATCTCCCTCGATCCTCCTTCGCGCATATTATTATAAACACGTTATTTATTTGTCTTCAGCCCCCGCTTTAGCCGTATAATAAGTAGACGCCCACCTGCTTTCCGCGAAACAACACTGTTCTTGTGATGTTTTAACCGCTTTTACTAACTGGTAAATAATTTTGTAATTTTAGCTTATTTTAGACTTTACAGTCAAAAATTTAAATCGTCATTATTGTTATTAAAATTCACAATATTACAAGCTCATCGTGTATTTCTAGATCATAATGTAAACCACGTAACTCTCTAAATCACATTTATCGCAACCAGTAAAAATCTTTTAATTATTACTGTGAACTAAATTCGGTTAAATACGTTAAAAGAGCCTCTCTATAAGAGGGATCAAATTAATAACTCTGTAACGGACGTCAACGATCGGGCACATAAAGATAGAGCCTCGCGTAACCCAGTGGGGCGAAAGTAAGTCCTGGTGAAGCGAACTAGACTGGGGGACTCGGAAAAAGGGAAATTTGCGAGCGCGTAAACACGCGAAGTCTTAATTAAAGGGCTCGTCGAGCGGCGCGCGCGTAAAAGCTCCCGCTGCGAGTGACGAGATCGTAAAGAGTCACATAAGACGTTCGGAGCGCGCGTATGTCAGTCACGATGTCGTTCAAGACACGCGGCGACGACGGCGCGTGGCTACATCGACGCGTACGGGATCCTCGTACCGCTTCCTAGCTTCCCCCTCGCCTTCCCCCCCTTAGCCCGTAAATGGGGCCATCTCGTAAAGATAACGCCGAGATAGACGAGCCGAACGTGGAGGCGAAATTTCTAAACTGCTCTCGACCCCCGTCCCGCGGCGATTTGCTCGCCCGGCCGATTCCGAGCGGGCCTCCCCTAATGGAGACCTTAGCTTCTTCGAATGGAGATTTTATGGAGTCGCCCGGGATACAGGCGCTCGGATTTCCCTGTTTTTTTTAGTCAGGAGGGGACTTCTTTTCGTACGCAGCACTGCAGCGCTTATCGCGGTAATGGAGTATTAGCCGACTGATTTTATTTATACGAAGAAACACGCTAATAATAAATTGATACTGATTGATTTAAATTCGTGTTTTGAGATTTAATCCGACGATTTGTTCAAATTATTTTTAAATTTATTCGTTCAGTTATTTTCGAATTAATTTCTATTTCGAGATTATTGGAAATTTAAAATCGCACCTTGATAGATGGCATTGCATTTTATCAAATAAAAATAACTAGTAAAAGTAAACGTGAATTATATATAAGTATATCTTATTCGAGAAAGCGCAGTGTAAAAGAATAAAAAAAATATTACAAATTACGCAACAAATTAAATAAAAAATATCCAGCAATCATTGAAATTGCTTTAAATCACGAAATACATGCACTTTAATCGTTTTCATACACACGGAAAAAAATAATAAAATCCTTTCGATTAAATCATACATAAATTACTTTAAAGTGTACATCGCGTGCTAATCACGCGCAATCGTATTTGTACGAATTTACCGTAAGAGAAACCAGTCAGTAAATGTTTACATCTAGCATCTCGCCATTTGAGCACCCCTTAATCTAACCCGCGGCTCCGTAGCGCGCCAGCGGAAGCTCGTCGTAAAATACAGAAGTTACGTCCGCGCGAGGCCGCATAATTGCTCGCCTTCGACTCGCCCGTTCGCGACGCTCCGCGTGCCCCGTCATCGTCCATTTCCCATACATCACGGTTGCGGGGGCGCGCGGAGGGCACATCGACGCAACGCGAGGCACTCGAGAGTCGAGTGGGGAGCCGCCGAGCGCCGAGGAGGAGGAGGAGGCGGAAGCTCTCGAGGCGGCCCTTCGCTCGACGTTTTTCGCATCCGCCGCCTTCGTCATAATTCGCGGGTCGACTGCGAGTTCTGCTGACTAACAGCGTCTGACTTATTTTGCCGCTCCCGCTACGTCTCGATCCTCCCCTGCACCTCCTTCGCATTACGTAATGCTTCCTTATTCTCCGTGTCGACGGGAAATTTTTCTCGTTCGAAGCATCTCCCCGTTCGTGTCTGCTCCGCCGCTGACGTTTATTATCTGCCTCGCTGCCGCGAGTGCAGCTGCACGGGTAAGAGTTTTGCTATTTGCTGGTCACAGTCAACTTTTATTGAAAAGACGATAAGTGCTCGAACGATTTAACGTAATTTCAACGTTAAATAAACATCGATATTTTCTCTTATTTAATTTTTTTTTTAAATTAAGCAGGTTACTGTTGTAAAGTAGATTTCTCTTTTAAAATCTTGGTTCAAGAGGAATATAAATTTTAATTTCAAGATCAGACGCTATTTTTTGAAAAATAAATCTTCGTGCAATCCTTGCTCGAAATAAAAAAGGCATCTATATCATTTAAAACAAAATAAAACGTAGAAAAGGTCCAGTGCAACTCCGCGTACAAAGCCATTATCGCGAAAGGAATTTATCTCTCTCTCTTACTCTACGCAGCCCGTTTCTCGGCAAAAGCTGGTCCCCCCTTTCTCCGACTTTCTTTAAAGCCCGCCAAAAGCTTCGACTCTCTTTAAGGTACTCACGCCGAGCCCGGCTCGGCTCCCTCCTCTCTACGACCTTTCCGCGAGCTCGTACTCGCCAAATCCGCAATACGATCGAGAATTAGGGGGTGATTTCGCTCGGCAATAAACGGGGGGAAGACGTTACGACGGCGAGCTCCGTAGGGGGGGTCGTAGGGGTGGGTGCAGCGAGGAGGTAGAGGGAGGTCGGGCACTGAAAGGCGATTCGCGCCAAGTCACGGCCCGCTCAATTTTCCAGGGAGCGGGTGGGTCGAAATTTTCGAGGAAACCTCGCCGGTACCGGTCGAACTTGCGCTTTTTTGCGCGCGCGACGCGCCGCGCTGCTTTATTGAGATTTCAAAACAAAAAGTTTTCCCATCGGCGCCCAGACCTTTTGACCGAGTGCTGCAGCCCCGGGTCTAATTTTTAGAGCGGAATCCGCCTAATTAAACTTCGTAACTTTTTTTTCACGGCTGCCGGGGCGATGACGTAACGAAAGTTTTACGCGAAAAAATAATATTTCCCCCCCGCCGGTTAATTATAGCGTCCGCCGGGCCAGCGTCTTCGAGTACCGCAATAAAACACGTGTATACCTCGGGAGCCAGCCATCCCCTTCGCGCCGGAAAAATATCATGATAATTTAGCAAACCTCGGCAACGCTATTTCAAATTAACGAGCTCAATAAAAAAAAGGGAAGATTCCCGAAAATGGCGCGGGGAAAAAAATAAATTAAAACTTTTCATATAACGCGCACGAAGTTGTTCATCGGAGCGCGACTCCCCACCAGCCGGCCTCGAAAAGCGATTTCACGCTTCGCGTGAAAAAACGTACGATCCTGCGGCAGCAGCGTAGAAAATACGCGCGCGCATCCACTTTGCCACGGCAGCGAAAACTCTCCGCTTTATCTTCCTTTTTTTTTCTTTTCTCAAAAGGCCAATCCTTTAATGAAATGACTTGCTTCAAGGGGAAACTCCGACTTGACGGTGGGGAGGGGGATTGCGGGGGTCATCCAAAGAGTCGTACGGTGGCACGCGACTCGGACGATGAACATCGCGGCGACCATTTAAATCGGCGACAAGGTATTTTCGCCGTACGATAATTGCTTTTAGGCGTTGCGTAAGTTTCGAGTGGTTTTTATCTACTCGAGAAATCATTTCTCGGGTATGCTAACAAGGTAATTAAATGTTATTTCTCGTCTTCACCTCGAGTCGATTCAAATGAAAATTAGTTTTATTAATTAATGGGTAAAGAGTTGAACATACTTTCAATTAGACTATGTTATAATTAATATGCTCTATTTTACCGTTCTTATTTTGAAGATAACTACTTTTTAATTACATTTATGCTTTTTGTTGTGCAAAACTTTAATTACATTTTATGAAACTTTCGTTATCACAAATTAAACAAACAACGCTTCACAATGGCATTAATTAGCTTAATGTTTACGAATTTATTATTCATATTGTGAAATAGTACAATTTCAATTAAGGCGATTATTGAGTTTCATAAGCTTACCTTATATCGGAAAATTTGTCTTTATTTAAAATGTTTTTTCTCTCGTTTAGTAAGAGATTTAATCATGAAAAATTTTAATATATGTGACAAATATCTAAAATAAAAACTAATTTTTTTGTTCGCAATACGAAAAATAGATTAATAGATCTCAAATGTTAAAAAAAAAGAGTTTAAATTGTACATTGAATTTTAAGTACTTTTAAATAATTAAAATTTAATCAAGCAGTTAAAAACTCGTTAAATATTTTATGTATTCAAGTAAATATAAAAAAATTCTAATATAAGAATAATGGAACATAGAGGTTTATTCTTTTCTGTTCAAAAACTTAGTGAAAAATCACGGATATATAGGAACGCAAAATAGAAAAAGACGTCAAACAAAGGGCCACAATAAAATTCGTGAAAAAAAAGGAATTGAAGAACCCCTAAAAAAAAGAAACTAGCGCGGAAAACTAAAGAGCACCGTCAAGTTACAACAAAGCCCCGAATGCCTCACACGGCCAGAACACGCACACGTACACCATGCACACACATCTACATAAAAGAGAGTGGGAAGGCAGCAAGTGGGCTCTCACCTGCACTCCAGACGCGTAGACTCGCCCCTCCTGATGTACGACGGGGCGCTTACGTTGAATAGCTTCACCGCTCCGACTGCAACAGAGAATGAGAGAAGTGAGCCTCTGCAAAAAAGGAGGACACTTTTTTCAATGCCCCTTTGCCAATCCCGAGTATTATTTCGATTTCGAAAGGGGGCCGAGGCGCTCGACCCGTTGATACACTTTCCACCTCCTCCTTCCTTCGCCATTGTTTCGGGGGAAAAAATCGGATGTGCCTCATCCTCCGCGCGCGACTTTTTTTTCGTTCGCCCTTTTCCGCGAACACCGAAAAAAAGAGAGCGAGCCGACCACGACGACTCCAGGATTTCCTGAGCGAATAAATGACGCGAGGTGGCGCCTCATCTTTTTACACTGGGAACAATGGGAAATTCGGGCGGTTTTTAAGGAAAGGAAAGAGGATGCCCCCCCTGCCGGTAATTTGCCGCTTAGGAGCTACTCGCGCGAGATTTATGGCGTCGTTTAGACCGCCGCAAAAACATGAATTTTAAAAAATTAGCCACGCCAACCGCGAAGCGCTGCTAAATGCGTATAATTATATGTCCCGCGAATGTCGAGTGAGAATTGATATTTATCTCGACAAAAATTAAAAACATTTCACTTGATTTAAGAAATTATTCTTTTCTCTCTAACTTTACGTTTTTTTCGTTGCTTTACAAAGCCTTGCAAAATTCGTAATTAACAGTTCCTAGTTTTTGTAAAATGTACAAATAAATATTAAATTGAAATTTCCACCAATTATCTCTTTTTCAAAGGAAGTAAAAAATTGAATTAAAAGATTTTAAAATAATTGATCCGTATTATTTTAAAAGTTAAATTTTTACCTTCACATGTGCACGAGTATTTATACTTTATCCTAATACTCTTGTGATGTGCCCTGCAAACCTTGCTATTTTTTGGTGTAAAATACGTGCATACCAATACTGGAAATTAAGAATTATTTTTTTTCGTTTTCGTTTCACTGACCAAGCGCTGTTATCTGCTTGCTACTGAGGGGAAATCTGCTCAAAGGCAGCTTTTCCATTAACAGTAATTTCTCCGATGAACGAACGTTTATCTCTTCCCCTGAATAATAGAACCCGTACCACGTCCCGCTCCAGCATTTCCATGAGCGAATGAGGCTAATGAATTGCCGATTGAAAATTTTATCTGGGACCTCGCCTTACAGAGGAAGGAAGAGAAAAAAAAGACGCGAAAACACGAATCAACCCGCTCGATGCTGACCGAACTCTCCGGCTGTACTTTCCATTGCAAAGTCTGAGATAACAGTCGGCGCGAAGGGGTTTCGCGGATTCGAAGGGTCCGCGATGCATATTCGTGTCGAAGGGAAATTAGACGAGGTGAGAGAGGGGAGGAGGAGCAAGGCGAGGATCCCCTTGGCGCGCGGCTAATGAAATTCCTCATGATCCATGAATAATTTCGTTAGTCCTCCAAAGGATTGGGGAGTGCGGAGGGGGAGGAGACTGTGTACGTCTACGCGCGGGAGCGTTACGCGGTGGCTTTCGCCTTTTAGCTCCATCTCTCGGCCTCTTTTGCTTTGTGCTTCCCACGGCACCGGCGAAGAGATACGCCTCGCTGCATTTCCGCTTAACTACCAAAGGACTATGCCCGACTAGTTTTCCTTTTCCGCGAGGTATGAACGTTTAGCTGATTGTTAGTCGACGCTCAGGTGTCACTCATGCAATTTCCATGAGCCGCGAAGATTCCCTTCAATTAACTTCGTAGAACGTTGGAGTTTCGCGTGGGAATACATTCATTTTTAAAGTTCTAGATTTTCATTTAAAATTTTTTGTTAAAAGTTGCTTTAAAAGATTCGTTTGCCTTATTAATCATCAATTCTACTTTTAGTCTAAATTGTAGTTTTACTGGTAATATAGATTATCATACTATTTTGGAGTAATATTATTTTAACATCTTATGTACCTATAAAAGAAAAACTTTAAGTTCCAAGACATAATATTTCTAGTGGAAAAATTTTGCACCAGTCCTTCAAGTTTTTCAAACTTTTTTACAGCTTTCCTTTCAAAGTTTTTGAATAAGCGCGGTTAACACATCTTCACTTTTTACACCTTTCAACAAAGTAGTTTCCTCATATGCTAATGAAAGAAAAGAAAAGAAAATGGGTCAGTGTACCCGACTCGTTCGCTTATCCGAATGTCATAAAATCGCCGGCGATTGCTTGGACAGCTTCCGGGGCAGCTCTCGGAAACGTCACCGTAGCGTCCGTCAAAACTGCACCGGTTCAAAGTTCGGCCGCGGCAAATCTCTCGGACCGTCCCGGAATCTCCGGCGGTAATAAAATTCACCCCGGGAAACTTACACAAGCGAGGAGGCTCACTGGTTTACACCGAACTCTCGGGCTCGCGCGTCCGATAGAGCCGGTAGGCCATACCTATTCCCTCCTCCAAAATTCGATCCTTAGCCCCCGGGCTATTCTCCGGCCGCTTTATATATACGGCCGATTTCGAGAGGAGCGGCCAAGTTTCGCCGGGGGAAGGCCCCGAGTCAGCGAAGCGATCGCATAAGAGCCGTGGAGCGGGGGGAGGGGACCGGAGAATTAATTGCGCAGCAGTTAGACTTTGAGTAGCTGGGGTATACAGCAAAGCTCGACCGCGACTACGAGACTTTCGCGCTTCGCGATAAGAAAGGCCGTGAAATAGTCATTAGAACCTCCTTCGTGAATTCGATCGCAATTTTCATTCGATTCGACCAATTTCCCTTTAGTCTATAGTATTTTTAATAAAATGGGTTACATAATCTTAGTGGTTCAATATTCCTCTGATTTTTATTGATTATAATGAAATTTTTTTTTAATTGCAGATATGTATATCAGACATATAAATCAATCGTGTGAAATTTAGAAATTGATAGTTGGACTATGAATACCAATTTATTGATAATCAATATGTACACAGTTCATGCAGTAGCTCCTTGCATGAGTATTTCCCATAAAGAAGGAGAAAAAGGTATGTATATTTTCCTTCTTTATTTATTAAAAAACTTTAAAAATAATCATATCTGCATCGTAGAATTATGTTAAAAGCAAATTATTAAAAAACCATGAAAAGATACATCAACTTTATTAGATTATATATTGGTTTACATTATTTAATGTAAGTTTAATTAATTTAAATTAAGTTTAATGTACATTTTACATAAATTGATATTTACAAGCTGATAATTTTCTTTCACTCTTTGCATTGAAATTCAGGTTTTTTTAACGTTAAAACGCAATGCATTTTTGAAAGCAACGATATCGATTACAATCTCTCCAGGGAGAAGTATGCTGTATAATTGTATTTCAATTGACAACAAAATATTTTACATATTTTAGTATTGACTAGATATGTATATATTTTATATTATAAAACGAAAGTTGAGCGAAGAGCGAGTTTCACATTGCAAACAAATTTAACGAATAGTTAATTTACAAACATTTGCAATTTTGTAAGATAATATCGAAATTGAAAGTGGATACGGACCGCGCATTAATTAGTTGTTACTTCACTCACGCTTGACAGTGCTCACGAAATTCGTTGTTTTTCCTTCAACAAAATTCGTTTCAGTGGCAGAGTCGAAAACTGAATAAAATTACGGGGCGCGCACTACGTAAACTTTACGCGAATTTCATTATTAATTTACAGCACGCTATAATATCCCATTACAATCGCACGCGGCGGAGATAAAGAGTTGAACTTTCGGTTCATGCGCGCTTGTATGTACACGTCCTCGACGTAAATAAGCAGATTCGAGAGAAAAGTCCATTCGCTCGTAACTCTCCCCTCCCCTCCCCCGCAATGGTAAAATCGTATTTTAATGTGTACCGGGTAAATATTCTCAAAGCAACGTTTAATATTGTTTTGATTTGCCCCTATTGTACTTGCAAATCACTTTTCTATATATATTTGTCCGCTAGAGATGGCCAAAGTGTACTCGTTAAAGTTCGCAAGCTCGAAACGCAGCGCGACGCTTCACCTAGAGTGCAAATATATATAACACGCGCACTTTCGACTCTCCCTCCCCCCCTTTGCTCTTCCTCTGCTCACCTCAAATAAGTTTAAATTAAAACATGGCCGTCCCTTCGTTTTTACTCTGTTAACGTGAATATTTATTTATGTAAATAAAATAATAAAATAGAATAAGTAGTATTGGTCAAACAATCCCTTTTTATAATGTTTTTTTTTAACAAACTTCATTTAACGGTAAAAGATAAAGAAATAAATAAAAGTAATAAATTAATGTGTACCAAACGAAATGTTGGTATTATAAAATGTAGAATAATAGTAGGTGCATACTGGAGCCTCGGAGGGCGCAGTGTACTGTATACTGTAAAGTAAAGCTAACGGATGAGACAGAACTGGGTGACCACGTTTTAATTTGAACTTATCTAAGAGGAGTATAAATTCAAGATTAAAGCTGTTTACTGTTAAAAGTTCACTATATAGATAAAGATTAATTGTGAATTTTGTACCTAAAATTTATTTTGCAGTTCACGACCTCTGCACGCAACGTTTGAACAATACGTGTCAGTTAAAAAGCTCAATATATTTTTATTTGTTATCGTGTACAGAATACAATAATTAAATCAAAAGCTTTTTTTGCAATAATTCGAATGAAATCTCTGAAGAATTTGAATTTATTTTTGTTTCAAAATTTTCATATCATGCCTGGTTCATTGTAAACAAATATAAAAAAATTTTTGTATTTTTTTATCAATATAATTAAGTTATAAAAATCCTGATTTAATTTACCAAACTGTGCAATAATCATAGGCTACAAAACATCGGGGTGGATCGTAAAAAGAAACGAAGCCGTACATGTGTAACTCCCTCGAAGAGCCAGGCTAGTAAAAAAAGAAAAGAATTCAAATTCTAGCACGCGAGTAGGTGAGTCACGTTCCGCGAATTCTCCGAACCGCCGTGATTCCCCAATAAAACGGCGCCCTCGGCGAAGTAATTGAATTGTTCTGGCCGAGGTGGCCTCCGATTACCCCGGACAAGACATTCTGAGCCCCCGGCGCCGCCGGCAGCGGCAGACCGATAGAGAGCGGAAACCCTCCTATAGACTCTCCCTTCCTTATCGCACTTTTGAGAGAGAAATAGCGGCACGACAGGTGTTTGTGCGCGGGCCGTGTACGTGTGCGCGACCCTGGTCACGCCACGGCCCGTTCGTGCCCCTGTCTCCGCGACCGGGGATCCCGGAGCGCTAATGTATTGAGATTCCTTTTTACGATTACACACGACCGACCGGCCGAGATTTCCATTTTTTCGTCGTTAGTCAGCCACGTGGAGGGGGCGGCGGGCACGTCTTTCACGGCCGAGCGATTCCCTTCCGAATGGAGGGCGAAAGTGACTTTCTACATTTGTTGGGAATTAGTGGACGGGGGGCGGAGGGAAGCTATTGATTGAAATCGCGAAACGATGACAGCTCCGAGGAAGTTCATTAATCCGGCGCACCGCTGAATTAAGCGTATTAGCCTCGCATGACTTGCCGACGACGGCTTGTTTGGGGGCTTTTTTTCGTGAGCCAGACGGAGGAGGGGGACGGTCTGGACAATAATCTATCGGCTGGTATACTTTATTGCTGTGATAAAACGGTTTTTATGCTCGACATGACTAGTTTGGTTTCATAAACATTTTCTTAATACGACACCATTAATTATCCTTTCAAGATACTAAAATTTTGTCAAAAAAGATTTAACACATAATCAAATGACGATAACTTAATATTTTCTCCTCATCTATCACTTCATTCAGTTTTTTTTTAAATAAAAAAAAAATAGACGCATCATTATTAAAACAAAGTTTATTACATGTATTAAATTAATCCCACATTTACATCGAGATTTTAAAGTACTTTACTGGGTGAATTTCGTAATTAAAGTTTTTTAGCCCTTTTGTAATCTCGAAAAAATAAATCTTTTTAAATGCTCATTTGATTCTAATCACGCATCACGGAAGTCTAACTATAAAATCGTTCCCGGAGCCAGAGTGGCATAATCCAACGTCGCCGGATAATAAACTGCAGGCAGCGGGAGAATTATACCCCTCAAAAATCGCTTCCCCCCGTCGTCATTCGATAATTCAAGTCAGGCGCATAAATTTCGGGCGCGTCTAAAAAACCAAAGTCCTCCTCCGACTGTCACAATTCCCTCAGCTCTCCCGAAGAATATGAAACTTCCCGCGGAGCGGGGATAAGATTGGCTCGTCGACTTTTACCCGGAGCTAAATAATTTGTGCTCGCGGTGCGATCGATTACCGCGTAAAATTTTTCATCCCCCGGGCGGCACCCCGGGAGAGGGCGAAAAAAAGGCGACGGGAGGGAGCCGATGTACATATACGCGGCTCGTGCGCGCCGGCAATAAATCTCTCCCCCGGCGTACTCGGTGGGACTTGCAGCGGCCGTAAAAGAAGGCGCCCGGGCGCGATCGACTGCGCCGATAAACGCCGCGGAATTGACGCAAGCGGGACACGTCGCGCGAAATACGCCGAGCCGATAGATAACGGAGCCATCGGTTTCTTGGCCGGATCCTCGGCCGCGCGGTTCCTTTCGCCTCTCCCCCTTCTCTCCCTCGTTCCTTTTTTTAAAGACCTCGGAACAAGAAAGATATACCGATCCAGCCGTAAATTCGCAAGAGGTTTTATCGGCCCGGGGCCGCGAAAATTTTTATCCCGCGGCGCCCGAGGAGGTGCGTGGAGGGTGAGCGGGAAAAAAAGGGCGGGAGGGAGAGGGAGCGAGCGCGTGTCCCTCGCCGGCTGTTATGGCGATAAATTCCGCGCGGCCGCGATAAGGCGCTGCCTCCGATTTTTGTCTTTATGGCCCACGAAGGGGCCGTAGGCGGCCCCGCGCGCGCCACCTTCCCACGCGCCCGAGGTGTACGTACGAGAATAAGAGAAACGGACCGGGCGAACTTCCGGCTCGTCGCGTGACTCGTCCCCGGGTAAAAGCGCGCGCCGGGCGTCGACGCGCCCCGCCGGGGCCGATACCCGGATGGACTGCGGACTCGCGCTGGCCTGCTTGTCGCTGAATTACGCATGCGGCACTTAACGGCGATGCCGCGATACGCATTCATTTTGCCGAATTAATGTTCGTCGGGATGTGAATTCGTTTTGTTCCACTTTTCATCGGCGCGGTTTACTGGCCTCTAGGATTTTAATGATCAACCAGGTCACATTTTTAATATTTCGAATTAATATTTAATGCTTTTAATTTATTTGCATTTAAAATGACCTATATTTGTATTTTGAAAGTTTTCCATATCTACTTAAATTAATAAATTATTAATTTACGATTAATAAATTATTAATTTACGATTGAAAGCATTATTGTTTGTCTTCACTTTATGAAAATATAATAACACTTAATCGAACAATTAGACAGCTATAATTCGCTAGTATAACTTGGTATTGGTGGAAAAATTAATTGTCAATTCCTTGGGAACGAGTTATTGTAATTAGCCATTAAATTGTTGCCCCCCGGGGCGAACTGACTTCGAAGTCCTTGACCTTTCGGCCAGGAATTTCAGGCGTTCGCGGCATGTTTAATGGGAAAGCATTAGGTCGTCGTGCGCGGAAGTGGGAGGCCCGCGAGCGAATGGCGACTTTAACAAGGGGATAAAATTTTATCGGACGTCCTGCCGAAGTTCCGTGCTCTGTTCGAGAATAAGTAGGCAGGCCCTTAGGCAAACATTACCGCGACGATCGTCGCTATGCGCACTCACGGCTTGGCGGAGCAGACATTCACGGCAGTTGGCAGTAAACTAGCCGGTGCCTAATTATCGTTCGAATGACAAATGCACTTTTCGAGCTACGCGAGGCGGAAAAGTACTAGAATTCGAAGGGAACAAGAGACTAGGGAGTGACTTTTGAAAGAATTAATTGAGCAATAATCCTAAAATTAATCGAAATTCTATTTGGTGTGTAAGAATCGAGCAAACCTATAATGATGTACATCTATTTGTATTAATTGTTTTGTAATTATTAAGATGTTAGTGATTTAGAGTTACATATTTATACTTTAGTTAGTACCGACTTTTTTTAAAGTAAGAAATGTTCATTTATTTAAGTTTTCCAACAGATATAAAAAATTTTTTACATAAAACTTGTCATTCAAAAGATTTACAGAAATTCTGACGTTTATTTAAATCGATAGAATAATAAAAATGACAACGAAGCAAAAAGTAACAAAAAGCATTGCAATTTCATAGCGTAGAATCATGAATATTCTTACAAAAAAAATTTCCTTTATTTTTCGGACGTCTTTTATACTCAACGGTATCATAAAACTTTATCTCAAAGAGATATTGCAAAATGGTCGTGCATGTACCCGACCAGAAAAATTCAAGTTATTTTTATCAAGAAAATCTCTTCACTGAAATTAAAAAGCATCCGAACAAATAAGCTTTTATCTTTCGAGAAAATAGCATTTTCATTTTAAAATAGTCCGCGGTGTCATGTAAAGTATGAATGAATTTTATTCCGTTGCAATTCAAAGTAAGTTAATCTGTGGTTTATCTGCATATATTTTGTAAACATTTTCACGAATAAACGTAAAAATAAAGCTCTCAAGCTTATTTCAATGTAGAGCTTTTTTACGTACATTGGTTTATTTATCTTCATTGTCTAATAAAATTGACAATAAAATTAAAAACAATAAATTTAAAATCCGCGCTTTTTTCACTTGTCATGAATTAACGAACCGGAAGGTACCTCAGCGACACCCGATTATTAATATTAATTATCGCGTGAACCGCAACTTCGTACAGATATATAATAGAGTTATGCGATCATGTATGAAATCAATTATACAAAACCAGTCATACTTATTCAAATATATCTTATACGACGAAATGTGACATCAAGCGCAATCTCACGGGCTCATGCGTAAATTTAATTGCAATGTTACAAAAATATTGCTTTTGCCAGTAAGAAAAAGAATTAAAATTTTACTCTTTCGAGGTACAAACTTTAAAAAATATTGCAGCATTAATCCTACTAAAAAATAACTAAATATAAAATACTTAATAATAAATTAAGTGTCACTTTTTATATACGCCATAAAGTTTAATTTAGACATAAAAAGAGCAGTTTGTGAATTTATTTTTCTATAGAAGCGAGAGGATTTAATATTTTTTATTTCAAAAAGTACGTCAATGCATTATAATTAAAGCTCGTTGCGTAAGAGGTGACGGGCGAGAAAAGGCAATTCGTCCGTCCAGCGCAACATTTCCCGGAAAGCAAAGGTAGTCGCCAAGCGGAAAAAGGGTAGCAAACGAAACTCGTACTCTCCGAGGAAAGGAAAATTCATAGGGGATTGGCGAGTCCGCGGGATTTGCCCAGAGCAGCGAACCTTTCGCGAAGTGCGCGTATGCCCGGCTTGGATCGACCGTCGCGAAATTATGTACATGCATATGGACACACCCGCCCATATTCAAGAAAAGAGAACGGGAGAGCGAGGGAGAGGGGGAGGGGGAGCGAGGTGGAAACACGAGGGGAAGCTTGGGTATTCACGCAGTGCGTTTGAATGTTTAATGAGGCCGGGCGCGCGGAGGAATTCCGTTTCACCCATTGAATTTCCGTTGCTCGCGCTCAGTTCGTTACTCGCTCCGAGAAGCTAATCGTCATTGAATTTTAATTCTGCGCGACAACATGCGGCTTTTAAATTGCAAAGGCTAATGTGGAAATTAAATTTAGTCTCTTTAACCCCGAAAATACTTGGATTTCGCCTCGCCGTTGTTTTCAAACCGAGTTTTTCCATAAATCAGTAAGCGGCGCTTCATTTAAGCCGTGTATGAAATTTATACTGGAAAAGGCACTTTGCAGAAAAATGTAAATTAAGGTATTTATGAAAATTTGTGTTCTTTAATCGTTTTGTCTGATTGCTCGTTGTATTGTATATTTACTAATAAAAAGTGCAGTTAATATGACTCGTGACATTTTTACGTCACTGTAAACAGTGCCAATGAGATTACTAAGCATAAAATTGGATGAATAATGTATAATTGTACGTATGGCAGAAAATGTTTAAAATTAACATTATTTTTGAACGCTAACGCAGAGCAAATAACGTCGAGCATCTCATTAGCCTTTTTATGCTTTGTTGCTCTTTGGCTTACTAACTTTACATTTAATTACTAGTTTGTTTTTACGTTAGTTAAATGCAACGAGTAATTTATCATTTGTAAACAGATCCACTCCGACAGGGTAATACTAATGGGAGACTGCAAAATCAGAATACCATAATTTGTATCAGGAGTATATTTACGAAATCCTACGGAATCATTTTGATAATGGTGCAAATTACTTAATTTCCTTCGACTATCGGTTCACTGCCGACGGAAACGGCACCCTAGAGACTAAATTTGTTAATGACATAACGCAGCGCCATTAAACTATTAATTATTGCAGGGGATTTAGATGGCACTCAGTGACATTAGATTATATTTCGTTTCGCTCCTATAAATGCCTTAAAATCTTTTACTCGACTTGCTATCAGGCGCGCAAATTGTATTACTAGGTTATGCTGACGGTCACTCTTTGAAAAAACGAAGCATTAATATATGTTAAGAAGAAATCTATTAATATCCTGTATAATGGCTTGGTGAACTGAAATAATTAATCGTACACTTGGCAGTATCAAGTGCACATAAAAATAAAAAAGGTTAAAAGTGCAGACATTTACTTATCAGCATTAGATTAGCGTAGGTAACAAAGGCATACAATGCTTTTTAGTGCATTTATTCAAGTGTATAATAAAATTAAGCATTTATACACTTTAGTACTAACTTCCTTTTTATCTTGTTTGGTAGATAAGATCCTCAAATATAGTGAAACTACAGTTTAAAAAAAAATTGTCTGACAACACTCGACTATTTCTACTTAAACATCTACTTATTAAGAAAAAACCATCATCAACTTACTGTTTTTGTTTTTAAATTCGATTCTATTTCCAGTAGTTAGAATATTTCTCGAATAACGTTTAAATGTATCGAAATAATTTATTCATTAATGTAATCTATCAGTGCAACTCTTTTGCTTTGAGAAAGTAATTTTTTTACAATTGTCACCTGTTGATTTATTAAAATATCGATACTGCTTTTAATTCAATAAAGTGGCTTTCTTCGGTACAATACATTCTCCGTGGGAAAATATATCTTTGTTTGTAAAATACCCCGTAGTACTACCTCAATCTCCGTGCGGTTGCGCAATTGTCTTAACACGTTGGCGCTTCTGTGACAGGGGAATGGGGCGGACCACAAATAGGTTTTCAACTCTTGTATACGCTACTCGTCCGAGTTCAATGTTTCGTTTGAGATAATTAATGCGATGTACTTTTTACATGAGGATGTAAGTTATTTAAATTGTCAAATAATCGTAAAAATGTTTTTCAAAGCTTTACCGTGTGAAGTTAAGTTCATTCAAATAAGTCAATAGTCATTATCCTACGTGAAATGACATTCACTTATGACAATATATAAGTAGAGGGTATAATTTATTTAACGTTAAACAAGTTTATTGGTTAAATCGTTTTTAAAATTTCATTGCAATTTGTCGAAGCTTTTATTCCAGAAAAATGCAAGATCTATATTTTCCTTAACATCTCAATAAAAAATTTGACAAACCTAGGATTACTCATTGATTACCAATTAAAGAAAAACGCTGTAGTTCCTCCCTTGTTACAAGAGACATTGGTTGGCCGTACGGGTCATTATCAATTTATTGAAACAATCTATTTAGAAACTGAAAGAATTTATTGATATTGCGACAGGTTTCTTTGATAGTGGATTTTAGCAAACATTTAAGTAGAACAAGCTGAATTTGGTCAGACAACTTTGGTTTACGTATGCTCTATTATTATGCAGCAAGTAGTTCTCAATTATTATCAATTTATTGAAACATCTCAATAATAAATTTGACAAACATAGGATTACTCATTGATTACCAATTAAAGAAAAACGCTGTAGTTCCTCCCTTGTCAAAAGAGACATTGGTTGGCCGTACGGGTCAGCCACCAGTTGCACCCGACCTTCGACGAGCCCAATATTACACCCCCGCCCCACCCCCTTGTTTACCTCCCTCCCACGCGGACTCGTTTGGCTGTTCGTTCGCGGATTATAATAATTCTCCGGAAGTCCTCGCGCGATCTGGTGATTTATCGGCCGAGCTTTTACGTCGCGGCGTTAGTCCGCTCGCAGAGCAGGAGGCGGCCGACCAAGAATGCCCAAGCCGCCCCGTAAATTCGTACGAGGCAGCCTCTCGGCGAGATCGCGCGGCGAGTCGTGTGAATAAGTAACATTTGCATGTGAAATGGACGTTTTCGAGGCGCCTTAATAAATTTCGTCGGAGTTTTACCCGGGACCCGATGCCCCGGGCGCGATAAGGGAATTTCATATGCTCATTGGAGTCATAATTTAAGGGAGACCGAGGCCGGACCGCCCTTACGTTTTATTATTCATTTTTATTATTGATTGTATCGCCCGTGTAGAGCTTTATTTTTTTTTATTACGAGCGCCGACGTTTAATCTCCGATGCAGCCGTTCTCGGGCTGGGATAGGCGTTTGATGACGTTCGATGATTGTGAATCATGGCGTTGCTCGAAACTGTTTGACTTGCCGTCATTTCGCCCACTGCCCTCTGATTAACGTCGTCGGAATGCACGGGAGGAATGAAACGAGAGCGATATTGACCTTATCACGCGTAATTATTGCTTCGGACGTATTTTCACTTTTTATTGCGCCCGCCATAAATACATAAATCAGCCTTTTTACCCACTTGCTCCATATTACATATGATTATGTAAGAACCATATTTTTACGAGTCTAATAAAAATTTATGAGATAAGTAGACGGCCTTCGGCCCTGCGTTGTTCATTGAATAATTAAATCATTTTTCGGATATCTGAATATTATGACGTCGCTTCAGAAAATATATTAATCTTCGAAAAAAGACTGTAAAAATGCTATATTTTCCCTGATGCGGATCAATCATCGATTGAACGCAATTTCTTGCGACCCAAGTGATAGCAGCAGAGGAGAAGCTATGTGTCGTCGTTGGACGTGTACACGATCTACAGATGTACAATGTTAACATGCTAGTCTGTCCCGATACGTACAGCTGACGCAGAGAGCGCGTCTGTCGAAGCTCAAAGCGCGTCTTGTTTTACACGCTTGTGATATTTTGATCTCTGCTTAGACGGCTATTTTGATTTCAAAAAGTTTTAATCGAATGCAGTGTTGGCCAACATCATTCTGTATTTTTTATTACTTGATTGAATTTTGATTGAATTATAACTGACTAGAAGATTGAGGTTTGCTTCACGTTCTAGCTTTCCGCGCACAACCTGCTATATAAAAACAAAAAATTAATTGATATTCTTTTTAAAGATCGAAATCGAGCTAGAAATTTCAATAAAAAAAAAGCCGAGTTTCCGATAAGGTAGCACGCTATAATTATATTAGAGATATTTATGACACATTACTTAAATGATCGGTTTGATTTGCTTTTTATTTCATGCACAGTAACATGTGGAGACTGTAATTTAAAAGCATTTTGGTTTTTTGTATTATATATTTACCTTCCCACCCTAACGTGGATACATAGGAGGGAGGAGTTAAAACAAGTTTATTAAAAACTAACGAAAATTTAAAGCCGATTACTGTTATATTGTGGAAGACATCAATCCATCACTCAGTGAATAAACATAGAGTTGACAAAGCCAATCTTGTTGCACTCTATCATGATTTATCAAGTTATTATTTGCATTGACACGTTTGCGAATATACAGAATTCCATTTTAAAATATAATGCTTATTTGCACTGTAAATAATAGTAATTTCAAAGGCATGTACCTTCACTTCATGTTAAAGTATTTTTGTTGTAGTTAAAAGCATTAATTTATCATAAGTTGTTTAAAACCGACGATTAAATTAATACTGTCAGAGGTTCATTCATTTAGTAAGATTAATTAGCGCAATCATTTAATTAGATAAAGGTAACTCTTTTCACAGTCATAGTCACTGCGCTAGGTGAAGAAAAAGCGGAAACCGGAAAAGGGAAACGGAAAATTAGGGTTCGATGAATGATTTATTCAAAAAAAGTCCTTTTCTTGAACCACTCCTTTCTTTCTGAAACATATCCGTCTACTGCTGAGTTGGCAATGTGTGATGAAAATTAATTATTGAGTTTGAAGAGAAAAAAGAAGAAAAAAAAATAAGTCGGTTACTCAATCTTTTTATCAAGTTAATGAATCCGGCGGTGCTAACGTCGAATTTCCAAAATTGTAAGAAGTAATCCACTCGCGACGCGGCCGAGTAATCGCACAAGGCACCGGGCCGTCTGGAGGAATCCAGCAGCGGCAACATCTGCCGGCTCCTCGTCTCATTTTTTTTTTCGGCGTCGCTGACGCTGCAGATTCTCTCCTGCGGATTTTCGAGGCGGCCGCGCTAACGAATGCGAGCCGCGTGCGCTTCTTTCTCTCCTCTCCGAAAAAATAAGGAGAGCGGAGGTGGGGGGTCGGGCCGGCAGTCGTGGAAAAAGGATGAGTTAAAAACAATTAGTGAAGTCCGCCGTAGCCGAAATTAAAAATTAATGAACGACGCAATGTCTTCGTCGCTGATGCTTTTTTAATAATTAGCTGGATTACGAATGTTAACTCCATTTGTTTTATTATTCGCGCTTCGCTCGCGGGAATTTCGCCGTGAAATGTTTTATTTATTACCGAAAGGAGTAAAAGATAGAACATCCTATTTACTGTTTCGCTTACCTTTCGAACCATAGATTAAATAATTTATCCGCTTGAGAAATTTTTTTTTTACCGGCCCATATCGATTTTTATGACTTGCTTTGTTTCATATTCTTTTCGTACTCGAAATATACGGCAGTTTAATATTCGTAATGCAATATCTGCATTTGTATTGGAGTTTTTTTAAATGAAATGTGGAATTAAAATTCGTGGAAAAATTCTATCGCTTTTATGGTAGAAAAATGCAGTATACACTTATTCGAAGGCTATAGGTCAACAATTTTGAGTTGAATAAGAATTTATTGATTTCTATAGCATTCAATAGCGAGAACAAATCATCATATCTTTTAATAAAAAAAGCAAAACGTTTCTTCTAAGTCTCGTAATTTAAATTGATTGCGCTCGATTTTTATTTATTCACTTTCAAACGTTGATTCATATCCATGAGAAAATTTTTAATTATCGAAGTGATAGGTAAGAATCAGCAATAGATGCTAAATTGGCCGATGCAAAGTGCCCCGTGCACTTTCAGTCCGCTCGCGTCTCTGTTGTTCGAAACAATAGAGCAGCCTTAACAAATGTATCATCCTTTATTTTCGCCAGATATAGCCTCGCGCAGCGGCGCTCGTGCAAAAAGACACTAAAAGCCCAAGCTCGACGCTAAAAATCATCCATTTATATCAATCCCACAGCCAAAAGAACCCTCCCCGTGAGCACTATTTTTCTTCTGCGCCGTGAGTTAAAAAAAAAGGAAGAGCAAGAGAGAAATAATAAAATACCGTTAGAAAGGCCGAAAGAAAATAACCGGCTCTTGGATAATCCGACAGTGTTAAAAATGCGTTCGATTCCTCTCCTCCTCTCCCATTGTCTGTTTCTTTATCTCCCACTTTAGCCCCCGCGCGTTTCTAAATCGCGAGCTTTTTCATCCTGCACCCCTCTCCTCCCCCCCTCTTTTTTTCTCTCCCACCTCCTCTCTTTATCAAGGCGCCCGTTCATGTCCGAGCGATCTCGCGTGTCCCGGCGAAATTTACTCGGGGCTTCGCGCGGGCGCGCGCACTCGCCTCGCGATCTCGATAGACGCTATAATTATCCCGTTTTATCTTCATCAGCGCGGGCCGCGCGCGCGAGCGGCCGTCTGTCGCACCCTCGCCCGCGCCGAGGAAGCGGTTAAATCGTTGACGCGGCGCGCCCGTTGCATTTTCGTGCCGACGGCCGAGCGCCTCCTACCCTCTCTCTTTCTCTCTTTCCGCCGCTTTTTTTCCCCTTCCCTCACTCGCTCGTTGTTGTTCGGAAGCAAAGATTTAGGATTTCAGATTTTTCACTTGGAGAATGTTCGCTCGACTCTGCTGGGCTTCCCGGGCGAACTTCGAGAATCAGCCGAGAGTTCGGCAAACTTCAAGTCGAGCCCTGTGCTTTGGTTAGACTATTATTATCAATTTATTGAAACAATCTATTTAGAAACTGAAAGAATTTATTGATATTGCGATAGGTTTCTTTGGAAGTGGATTTTAGAAAACATTTAAGTAGTACAAGCTGAATTTGGTCAGACAACTTTGGTTTACTTATGCTCTATTATTATACAGCAAGTAGTTCTCACTTTTACAATATTTTAAAACAAAGATATACTTTTTGTAATAATTATTAATAAATAATTGTGTCTGTTGACTTAAAATTGTCTGTGACAAATTAAAAGTTCACATAGTTAAACGTGCATCCGTTACTCCGATCGGATTGGAAAAAATTTTTAATCTCATTACAAAATAAAGAAGTTTAATTAGATATTTCATAAACTAATTATAAGAAAAGAAGTTTTAGCAGTAAAAAATTAAGAATTTATTATCTAAATTATCTTTATTGTGAATTCTTTTTTTGGAATAGATTCATTGTAAATGATTTAATCATGAGATAAAATAGATGAACAACCCCCTTAGGATGAAAGTTGAGAGAGGAGCATTAAAAGTTTACAATGAAACATAATGAAAGAGGTTTTAGCATACATAGTAGGCAATCTTATAAAAAAGTGCGATTACCAAAGACTTCGCGGTAAATTTAAGAAACTCAAATAATTAAAAAAATACCTATTCTTAGTACCTATTCTTCTCAAGCTCGCGATAAACATTTCTCGGTGTACTACGTAATTTTGAAAAAAGTTGCCACGAACTATCGCGCTGTAATATTATTTATTGCTATTTTAAGATAAAAAGCTCCGTCCCCCAATGTCAATTTTACGATCAGACTAATCAACTTTAGAAATCTACACTTCAGAAACGAGAACGAAGTCACGAGAAGTGGTAACCGAGATAAAAAAAAAAGCTGTTGAGGAAGAAAGTTTAGCCGTAACATAAACTCCCCAGTCCGACGTAGTCTTCAAAATTCACCACGGGGCTTGCTGTCGCCCCATCGAATTAAACGGCGACACGCCCTTATTAACTTTGCCCCGGCGGGCGGGCGCGCTTTAAACGGCGCGCCCATCAGACGCGCACCGGCGAATTCGCGCTTCCACCTGATAGCGCACGCGAAATCCCGAACAGATTTACGGACGCGTCCTCGCGGCGATAACGGCGGGGGCGTGATCATCGCTTAACGCGACCGCCAATGCGCGAAAAGTGCGCCGCGGAAGAAGAGGCCGCGCGATATAATCGAGGCCGAGCCGCCACCTCCTGCACACCCCCGCGGCCGAATGTAAACGCGGGCACGCATTGCGGTGTGGCCGTTGCTAAATCAACAAACCGGCCGTTGTTGGCCTGAATAATGTACATAAGCCATTAACTATAATACCGGCCGGCTGTAATAGCCGTGTAAGGCGATTTGATGCCGCGGCAGGGTCAAAGGACCGGCCCGATTATTCTTTATTTCCAGGAAGGAGATTTTTCGATGCGAGGGGGGTGCAGTGAATTAGTTATGTGTTTGCGGAGTTGGGATGCTGCCGCTTATTCAAATTTAATGTTGCGGACGGCGAGCTGTTTCGTGCTGGAGGGGGGGTGGACGCGGTTTTATCGAGGCGATTTTTTTCCGATGAGGATACATTGCGGTCGGTTGCCGAAATTGAATTATTTAATGGGGAAAAAAATGATGCTTTCCTTCGATATCTACTTCGATTTATTTTTAATCTAAATATATTATTTTCTTAAATTTGTCAAATTTATCAAATATAATATTGTTTATTCAGTTTTAGCATTTTGAATGTTTGAACCTTACGTCTACTTCTTTGTGCCTACTTTTTCGGACAAAGTTTATAAGCAGTGCGAAAACATTTTTTTAAAATTTCGGTGCAATGAGGTACTTTGTATGTACACGGAGAAACAGAAAGTTAGGACAGCTTGGAAATTCATGTAAATTTTTAGTCAAAGTTTTAGAGGCACGTCCCAACAGAAGAATATGAGAAAATGACTGCGTTCGCTAGGGTAAAAATTGTTTAATACTTTCTTTCGGCGCGTTTCAGCTGCAACTCCGCGGCGCCTCGCCGAAATGCCTCGCCGCCGAAGTGCATCATTCGTTCCGCCCCCAGAAAAAAGAGGGGAATAAAAAGCGAGGAAAAAGGAAAAATCGATGCCATAATCCAGAAAAATTTTCAGATACACGTACCTCCGGCTCATTAAACTTTCAGAGATACGGTGCAGTATATCTCGCGGGCAAGGTATACGAGGCCGACCAAAAACTTTTCCTCTTATACATTATTCACTTAACATGTTATTCCACGATATATCTTCGGAAAGGGGCGATGCGCGCCAACCAAAGTGTACAACGTCGCGGTCCGCGAAGGGGGGAAAAAAAGAGCCCCGGGGCACCGCGGAAATGCCGAGCGCGCGTCGCCCTCCCACCCCCGCGGCTACCTACGCACGGGAGGAATCTGACCGATTACACAGCGGGATCGAGCCGCCGTCACCGCGGAAACCGAGGCTGCTGTTTACAAAGTGTAATTGATCAATGCTGGACTTTTACCTCTTTCGACCGCAGCCTGCCCCCCCGTATACCTCATCTGTACACACGTGTTTATTCATGAGCACTTACTTTTCCCGGGTTATTTACATTCGGCCCTCGCAGTTTCGCGTATTTGTTAGCGGACACTTTTGAGCTTATGTATTAAAGAAAAATAATATACGAGCGGGCGAATTCGCCAACGACGGATCGGCAAAAACGGCGCTATCTATCTCCGCGGGCCGCCCGAGTGCCTCGCCCGACTATCTCTCTCTCATCTTTTATTTATTTATGCTAAGCTCATCGGGCAAGTTGCGCGATCTTAAAATTTCTTCCGCGCCGACGCCGCCTCTGAAGTATCGATACGCGGCTGTGTGCGTGCGCGTGGCACTGCGGTGTATTAACCTTCGGGGCTTTCCGCGAGGGCCTCCCCCCTCCCCCTTTTTCATTTTCAAAGGCGCGCCGCCGAGCCGCCCGCGAGTGTCGGGGAAAAAGCCCACCCACTCCAGCTCGGCTCGCGAACTCAAAGTTGAAGGGTGGGGGGAGGCGCGGAAACGCGAACTCGGACATTGTTTCCAGCGCCTTGCAGCGCGCGCGGGCTGTTTTAAAGGCTCGAGGAATATTCTGCGAAAAGTAATATTGGAGTCGAGATCTTGGGAGTCATCGGTGGGAAAGAAATTTATGGATTTTTAGTAATAATTTTTTGATCGGGTTCAGAAGTAAATAATTTAGTCTCTAGGTCAACTCAGAGCTATTTACAGTTGTCTGGTTCAAGTTACAATGTATTACTTAGAAACTCAATGAATTGTGCAAAACTTTATTAAAAAAGTTTTCAATCAGAATGCAAGTTTCATGTTTACCATTGTTAACGCTGATAGCAAAAAGAAAATCAGTTATCAATTCACTTCTTTTCATTGAAGCGGCTTCAACCGATTGTTTATTTTCAGAATGATTTCATTTTTAGCTGAAATCCGTAGAACTAATATGTTAATTAATTACATCAGTGTTATGTAATTAATTAAAAAGTCAAAGTAAAGTAGATTGATATCGATTTAAATCAGTTTACTTGAATCTGATAAACTTAATTGAATGAAAATTTAAAATTCTCCGTTTGTTGTCAGTCAAGTTATTTTAAATATAGATCATAATTAAAAAAGTATATTAATAATTCACAAGACTTTACCGATGTGATTGTTAGTTTTCAAATGTTGAAAATTTAATTTGCTTTATAAAATATAATCATTGAATTTCCGCATAAACATTTTTCTATTATTATCACATTTTATTAAAAATCTATAACTCTAAAAATATTAAAAAACATCAATATTCACTACTGAAGAAGAAAAATGGAGCACGGTTTGAAATGCAACTTTCCGCCAATGTTCTCGCTTCCAAATACCCGTAAAAATTTCAGTGCAATTCTTTTTTCACCCTCCTAATCTATATATTTCACTTCCCATCTCCGGCACTCCATGCATCTACATTCGACTACCATTTCTATTTCGTTTTCCATCTCTGGGCAACGCGCCTCTCGCCCCGGCCTCGCAACCTCGCACCTTTTTCGTATTTTATTATATTTCCCGCGTTTATCTTCACTTTCCCCGGTTCCTCCGGCCGCGAACACCCCCCGGAGAAGAAATATGTTTTTCCTTTGGCGTTGCAGCTTTGTACGCGGCCCCCGCGTCTTTTCTCTCTATATCGCGCGGCGTCGATTCCCGCGCGATACGCGTCCGCTCCCCTCCGGGCTTGTGTGCCATTTCTTCCCCCCCTTCTCGCCCGCGCCTCCCGTTTTTTTTCCCGCCATACCCGCGCAGCGTTTACATTTGCCATTTCGCTTCCGCTCCGTTATTATTTTTCCGCGTGTGCAGCGCAATCACCACCTTTTTGCGTTCATTCAATTAAGCCACCGGCCGGTGAAATACGAGAAACGGAAAGCGAGCCCCGGCCCTCGCCTCTCAGGTTATTGAATTGTATCGACACTGCGTTTACTTGAACAATGGAGCAATTTTAAAATTAACCGGATGACGCGTTAGCGCTTTTATGCACGGTTTGCGCTAAAAGCAATGAAATTCGAATACTTTTGAAATCTTAATTTGCACTACCTATTTCTCTTGTCATTTTATCCAGTCAATATGATATTGTAGTTCTCAAAACTGGATTCATATGAAGTTTAATAAATAATTTGACGAAATATGATTAGCAAATCGTTGAGGAAATCTACTATATTTTCTTGGATTTTAGCTATAACGACTACTACATTAAAGTTGCTTAATAAACAATAATAATATTAAAGATCAACCAATAAGCCTGATAACGTTTAAATGAAAATTCCTGGCAAAATAATAAAGCACATAAAAGAAAATCGATAATTGAGCGACATTACCGTTATCCATCAAATCCGTAAGAAATGACGATGAGAGAGCATCTTAATCAGTGCCTTTCGCAGCCCGTCGAAAAATGGAATCATAACGAGCTCTCTCTCTCTTCCTCCCTCCCTCTCTCTTTCTCTCTTACTGTCTTGCGTCGTGAAAATGTAATTAGAGTCGAGAGCCGCGCGTCATCGCCGTAACTAACTGACGACGAGCCATTAGCCTTCAAGTTTCCAAGAAAACTACGCGAACCTCGTCGGGGTAACCTTCCGGAGCCTCCGGCAAAATAGTCGGGGGCAGCGTTAAAAAAAAAGACGAGGAAGAGAGGGAGGAAATAAGCACTTCTAAATTGCAACGGCTCGCGTAGCGGCAGTTGTAAACTGTCGCCTCGATTTCAGTTATAATTTTTTTCAATAAAAACCGAGGGAGTAGCCGAGGCTTTTATTGACGCACAAGAGACTCGCAAATTGAGGAAAATATTAAGAAGCGAGATTGAAGTTACCCAGGACCTCATTCACGACTTTTCCCTCGCAATGGCTTTCCTCGCTTTTTTCGCTCTCGCGATGCTTGCAGACGAGCATAACTTAACTTTAGATAAATATAATCTGCTCAATATCCTTTTAAGTGCGATAGTACCAAAGAGAATTTTTAAGTGTCTGCTTTTAATATTTGAAAGAAATTTTCAGTTGTCCTCTTTTCTGGTTAAAAGCAAATTATGAACTTTGGAGTAATCTGACAATGAGTCGAATGGGAATTGAGTACCTTTCCAAATAGTCCGAATCTAATGGGATCGCATATGAAAAGAGAGCTTTGAAGTTCTTAGCTAGTATTTATTTGCATCAATCTTTTAGAGGGAATGGGACAACTGGGGATTCGCCTCTTTAAGAAAATTGACTTTTAAGGAGAAATTTTCCACTTTTTAAAAACTTTTCCAGTTTATTCAGCTACTTCTTTTTAAATTTCCAAATAGCATTTAATCGGCCTTTTAGTTGACTATGCAATTTTAACCTACATAAGGAATTTAATAACGTTTTGCTCATTTTCAAAGAATTTGTTTATTTGCCCGGCGGTTAAAAGATTTTCCACGTGCAACTGAAAGCTTTTATAAAAAACAAATTAGATTTTTTAATTTCAATTTGCACACGAGTAAAGACGAGTAGAGAGCGAAATACTGAAATGCACCTTTTTCAAAGGGCATTAAAGGTTTCCTGCGCTCGCCGGCAAGAGCGAGCAAATAAAACTACGTCGCTCGCTTTATTATCAGCCGTCACTTACAAAATCAATTTCCATTAGTTAAGGTGCGTAAGCGAGCAAACGAACGCGAGCGCGGAAGCGCAAGCGGAAAAAGGGAGAAATGAGAAAACCATAACCACATTCGGGGGTGCGAGAAAAAAGTCAGCTCGAATGATTATATATCACCGGCGCTTTAATAGTCCGCGCACGAATCGTTATTGATGGCGTCGAAGGGAAGGAGGAGGTGCTGCAAACCATACGTTTAGAGAGAAAATTCAAGAAATTGCATCCGTGCACCGGGGGTGCTTTCGATATTCGTCAGCGCCGGGCGTCGAACGAAAAAAAGGTTTGATGGGGGCAAAAATTAAAATACATACACCCCTTGACTCCTTTGACGTCTACATAGTGCGGTGTAACTTTAAAAACCAAATGTCTGAGTTCGCTTGAAAATTCATGAGCAGCCGGTTTTTGCGCGAGAATAATCCCCTCAAAGGGCGATATCACTCGGTGATCAAGCGCCGTCACCTTAGCCGAGCACGCGTGACTAAGCTGTTTGGCCTTTTGACTCACCCTGTTGTCGCAGCAGTAGGAGGAGCATCGACAAGAGCAGCAGCGGCGCCGGCGCGAGATCCATTCTCGAGCGCCTTTGATAACCAGCTGAACAGCCCCACCGGCCTTTAGCTTTTCTCGAATTTCGAGCGTTGGCCAACTCGCGGAAATTTCCGCTGACTGTTGCAATCACTTAGCACCTGCAAATGAAAATCGGGGTCAGATGGTCCTCCAAACATGATTCTTTAAAAAATAAAATATGTTGCAATTCTAGAGCTCCCGGGCAAACATTTTTTCCTGAGAATGACCACTTATTCGACCGGTTGCCGTTTTCCACTCACAAAACTCATAGAAGTGATTTTCTTTGTGGTAGATATGAATTGTGCTAATTTTCTTTGCTATATGTTACATTTGTTTTTATGAATTAAGCGAGAAATACCGAAGAAATTATGTACCTGAGTATTGAAATATTGATAAAATTAAGGGGACAAAATACTGGGAAGATTTAATTTGAGAAATTGACGTAATTATCGAAAATTGATTTTAAGTGGAAACATACGAGTTTGGTCAGACATCGGTTTTAATAAAAATTAAATTATTTAATTGTATCAAAGTTTTATTTTCAATATTTTACAAGAAACCTTAAAGTATTCTTAAATGCTTATTATAGCTTGATAAGAACGGAAAAGTTTATTACAGCTGTTAAGTGAAAACGCAGCTGTATTGTCGCTAATCAACTTGTGAAAGTTTGGCAGCGATTGTTTCGCTGGCAACTTCATTTGTGGTAATGTTTCAAAGAAGTCTTGGGACGCGACGGATGTAGTACTAAGGCACAGTTGACACTAAATATGTCAAATAAGCAAGGCGTTTGCATCTTTGTCTAACTAAAATTTTAAATCTACTTTGCAATCATTTTCAAAATATTTACACATGAAAGTTACAGCGCCGAGAAAAAATTGCTTCCTTCATCAAAAACTGTAGAAGCTGCCTTTACCCTCACCTCCACCTGCGCTATCTTTTCGCTCCATTACACTACTTTGCAATAGCAGAGTCATCTATAAGTTAAATAAGCTAAAAGAAGGTATTGATGTATTTTTGAAATATATTACATACATTTGCGGTCAACCGTGATTAAAGGGCGATTACGATACTACTGACAAAAAGAACAATACCTGCTGCTAATAATTTTTACGGTAATGATATCTATCTATTGAAAATTAATATACTGGATTCCATGTAAAACTAAGTAAGTTTCAAAAGAATACCATAGTATCTAACATTCATTATGCAATAAAAGTGCAATATTGCATATTGCATTTTTTTTTCTTTTTATTTACTAAAAATTTTCCTATAAAAATTTCTCTTTGTGCACGTATTCTCTTTCACGGGCGATCGCACAAAGACAACGCGGCAACAGCAAACCAAGTGCAATCAAGAACGACCACCCTGTTTTTATATGTCAAAGCAAAAGTTCGTTATTACGTCAATCACTTTGCGGAACCAATTAGAAAAAATTTCGAACTTGTCGTCGAAGCTAGAAACACAGCGCGATCGGCCGTCACCAAAAAGAAAGAGAGGTATAAAAAAAAAGAGAGAGCGCGCGCGCGGGGCACTAGATCGCTAACGACGCGAAACTGCAGCGCCTCGCAAAAAACTGCATCGACTTCTCCGGCTGGCTCCGTAACGGGTCGTCGCGTCCCCTTGGCAATCGAGCGCGACGCCTCGGCCCGCCGAGGCTAAACTGTCAAAGCGCACGTAGGGGGCGGGGGGGAGGAGGACTCGCCGCGTCGCGCCGAGTACTCAAAATTTCCTGCAGATCCACTTCCGGGCGGGGAAGTTTTCGAGGCGGAGCTCGCGCATGTGCGGCACGTATACGTGTTATGTCACTGTCAATTAACTTCAGCTGCGTCGGTGCGCGCTCGCGACGTCTTTTCCGATAAGCGCGAGCTGACAGGTGCGAAAGCGCGCGTCTTTCGCCGGCGCGCGACGAGCCCGTGGTGTACAAATAAAAAGGCCGCTCCTCGTGGAAAACAAATTTTTTTTTTTTTGCGCGCGCCTTTTTGTTTCGTCGATCCAGCCGTCGTCAAATTGCTCCTCGCACCGGCGTTGCTTTATTTTTTCGCGCGCGCGGGATAATATTGTTTGTCGTCGGTCGCGCTCTTTTATTTCGGTTCAGCTGACCGCCCCCTTTTTCGCCCTTCATAAATTGCAGGCAGAGTCGCGCTGCTCGGGTGTCGGTTGCGCTCTCTGTTGTTTTTTTATTACGTCTGCCGCCGTGAAGGCCCGACGTTGTAAATTTAAAACTTAGCGTTTTGTCGTATTTTTTCGATCGTGTTTTTTTATTGCGATTCTACATTGGAACGAGAGGTGATACGACTACGAAAGTTTAAATCATTAATTGCTAGTTAAGGAATTTGAGTTTCGCGGATGAACAAATCGAATAACAAATATATTTTGAAGTATTCGTAACTAGAAAGTAATAATGTTTCTATCTTTGTACAGAGTAACTGATTCATGCAGACAGACAGGATGTGCTACTTCCTTAGTTAATTGCACGTGATAAAATTGCTAGGATTTATACTACTTTTTGATATTATTTATTTAATCTAACATCGTTATAAGAAAGAAGAAAATATACATCACCAAATTATAAATTATCTATCGTATATACTTCAAAATATACCTACAATTAAAATAAACTAAAAAAAGTCTACACGCCAAATTCACCATTAGACGAAAAAAGTTGATTCCGTACAATCGATTTCACGCGATGAATTCGACGCAGCAACATAGTCCTAATTATCGGCGTTCTCCGAGCGAAAACTCGGCGCGTAATTTGATTAACTCTCGCGCCAACGCACGGAAAACCGGTGTAACCGGTCGTGGCCCCTCCAACGGAAAAAAAGCAAAAATTTCCCCATCGGCCAGCAAATCGTCCGCAAACGAAATGCAATCGCGCGCCTCGCGCAATTACTGCCGCCACCGTCCGAAGGAGCGGGTAATGCATTCGGCATCGCAACCTCTAAGCGGAATCGTTTTAACGATTATTCCGCCGGCGGCTCTCGTTAACGCCCGCGCGCAAGGTTAACGATGCCCGATCTCCCCCTCCCCCGGTGCATATGCATGGGCCCCCGCGTCGCATGCATATTTTCGCGAGGGAAGCGAGTCGCATCTCGACGAGATCCCCCCCGCATAATGAAGTGGGCCGAGCGATTGTTTTCGCGTGCTGCCTTCGCTGTGTTCTTCGTTTATTTTTCCGGGGATCCGCGAGAGGAGAGGCCCCTAGGCCGCTCTTCACGGTTGTTTAAACGCCAAAGCGAGAGAGGACGGGGCTTCGTCGTAAATGCATTTAGTGCGGGGGGCTACACATCGCCTGCCATGCTAATGCGGATCTTTGTACAAGATGGAAATCGAGTGTACGGATGCACCGGCGGAGCCGTCTCCGTTTCTGGGATCAAAGAAACGCATCGGAAGGAGATCGAATTTGCATGGCCGCTTCGATTGATTGCGCCCCGCGATAAAAGGGATAAACTGTGCCGCTCTAATGACGCACGCGCTAAGCTCGCCAGTTATTACTAGCGGTTTTCAAAGGACGTGCACACGTTACCGCGAGTAATTATGCAATTTTTTAATGAACATCGCTTATTAATTGTCGAGATGTAAATCTGAAGTCGTGACGTTTCTTGATTATTTAAAAAACAAATAAATTTTCGTAAAAAGTCGGTCTGTGCAAATATCTCTGACAATTATACAAAACATCTTTTATTTAAATTTCAAGTTATGCCATTCACAGCTTTAGAGGAAAAATGAGTTGAAAAATTTTAACAGTTACAAGCTTTCGAAACAATTTTTTTCGAAAGTTGTGACTCGAGAATTGCAAATCGACTTTTCCGAAATTTTTTTTCCAATAACGAAAAAAACGTACATGCAGTATGCAGTGAAAGCTTTCTATCCATAAAAATCCCCAAAGGAACAATTTATAAGAATAATTCTTGCTATTGATTCATCCATTGGTAATTAGCGTGAGATACGTTCCCTGTCTTACTAAACGATACCGAGAGGCGTAGGAACCTTGAAAATTCAAACTATTCTATCGAACCCGAGCATCGTGGCCGAAGGCACGGCAGATAAGGCATTGGCGGCGGGGATCATAATCGGCGTGAGAAGAGAGGAGGAGGAGGAGGATGTAAGGCGCCGCGATAACGACGCTCATAAAGGCTCCGCTCGCGTCCTTTAGCGCTCGTTACGCGTGTGCACTCTGGGCGTTCGGGGGTGAACCGAGGGAACCCCGATGAAATCGCGGGACAAATCGCGAGGCGGGGCTGGGACGAGACAATGCGCGCTGGTCGAAAACGCCGCCGGCACGTGCCGGGATTCGGGACGACGTGTTTGTATCGAACGACGTCGTTCGGCAAATTTTTACCCGTAAATCGGGCTAAAGTGAAAGGATACCGGGATGCAGTTCGTGATACGATTATTGTTTGATAAGGAGCTCGCTGCGGCAGTTTCTAATTGGGCCTATCCTGGCTGTCTTGTCTTAGGTGAAAAATCGAGAAAATTTATGAAAGACTTGTTGGAGTTGGTTAAGACAGTTAACTGTTAAATTTATAGACTTTTTCTGTGATGGGTGAAAATTTTGAACTGAAATGCGAGAAATTGTTTTATTTAAAAAAAAATGAACCTCGATGTTATATCTAAACTGAAAATTTAAGCAACTTCATAAATATCGGCTTAGGCTTATCTTTTTTACTTACAAAGCAGAACCAATTTTTAAAAAAATTGCTCTGTGGTAGCTAGTGAATTTTTAAAATAAATTTAAAATATTTTCCAATTCATAAAATACTTAATAATGTAACATTTTTAACTGCTTGATAAAATATTTTCAAAAATTAAAAATTATTATTATAAAAAATATGAATGATACAAATATTTTGTTACAGGTTTCAAAACTTTGATAAATGGAAGGATTATTTTTTATAAGCTACAAAATAATGAATGTAAGTACACAAATTTCCCATTTTACTATTTTTTAAAATTTATATATTGATATTATGAAAGAGAGAGATGAATATGTCCCATATCATCTCACATAAAATCTCCGGTAAACTTGTACAAAAAATTGATATGATACTACTAATATGAGATCCTGTGACCTAAACTTGATCTGCAATCCCTTAACACGAGATAACTTACTTACATCTCATGTTTGAAGGTTGCAAATTAATTTAAGTCACATAATATAGTGGTCCATTATACCCTGCTCATTTATTGTACCCATCTTCCTTATATGTTCGGAAATTACGATGTTAACGAATTATTCAATTATAAAATTGTATTGCCATTATCAATAAATAACCATTGAATGAGAGAAACAGAACAAAATGAGTGGGGCATGCAAGCTAAAAGTTGATGGGCCCTTTCAACATGTCGAATTGCCTAATCGTAAACAGACAATTCTCCATTAAGCAAATCTTAAAACTTTTTGTTTAAGACCACAACACTAAAACTCCCTTAATTTTCAATGAAAAGCACTTGATAAAAATTTCATGATAATGATTTTTTTTAATTACTCTAAACGTCTCCTGTGACCCCCTAAATACGAAGTATCGACCTGCATTCATTTGCTAGTTAATTATCACGGGAGTAAGTGATTTTTGTATTAGAATAATTTTCATAATCCCTGTAAAAATTTCGACTACTTAGTGCTTTTTACAACTAAACTTGATAATTGTTATCAATCAGGTCATGCCTGATTTCGCTTTTACAAACCACGCAGTAATTTTTACCGAATAATTCTCCCTCTGCATTCCGCCGGTTCATTTTACTGAAATTTTATTCAACGCTTTTTGTTTATTATCGCGATTTAATATCTGACGTCATGTCTATCTACCTCACTCAAAAAATGCATTTCAATTACTCTCCGAGCTACCTTGAAAATCCTTTGGAAAATTTATCAAATTAAACGAATAATCAGGTAAATAAACAGAGCGAACTATCACCCGAGCAAACAGCTCGTTTTTGAGAACTTAAAAAAAGAAGTTAACCGAGAAAAAGCAATTGGGCGTCGTTCTTTTTTCTCGAAGTCGAAAGGTGAAATACTCCGGCGTATCGATGTAGGGTACACGCAAATAGGAGGCGAGCGCGCGAAATATCGGAGCTTCCCTCAGCGTCCTCATCCATATGAAAAATGTTTTTCGCGAAATGGAGAAACGGAAAAAAGGTGAAAGAGAAGGAGAGGCGGGAAGGGGGGCGAGAAATAAAAATTCCAATTAGTGACTTCGCTCTTCCGTCAAAGATCGCCGGGCGCACTGCACGCGATAGAATATCGCGGGCGAATGTTTCTTTATCAAACAAGTGTCACTGGCCGCGATGCCAGTGTGCGGGTTAATGTGAAAGGGCCCGCGCAAAAGAGAGAAACGAGCACAAAGTGGGATTCGCGTAGATCGGAAAACGTTATATTTTGAACGAATTGGGGATTACGAACGGGACGCGCTTTCGCATGAGAATTTTTTTATGCAAATTAAAGCAACTCGGACCGGTTATGAGCATCTAAAATAAAATAAAAATTTTCTTTTCATTACGAATGAAAATAAAACTCTTGACAACATTATTATCTTTGTTAGAAAGGAATCAGTAACGATATTTTTAGAAATAGTAGTGGACTAACTTTTTATACAATGCTTAAAAATAAAATTAAACAAGACAGTTCGACAGTTTGTGATTTTAAAAGATTAAAAATATTTCATTTTAAAATAACAGGACGACGATCCATAAAATTCTTTAAAAAAATTCTCTATGCCTTGTTTTAAAATTGAAAATTCACGAGATTTAATGTTGAACTAACTGAAAAATAATAAGGTCGGAATTCTTCAATAAATAACTTTGTGAAATTTCAAAGCCACGCAAACATCGCTATTAGGACTTTCGAATGAATTACCCCCGATGAATATTCAAACCCACCGCTGAAATCTGTCATCGACGTAGCGTTCGCCAGCGGGCTCACGAATTATCGAAACAAGAAACACACGGCGGATAAAAATATATTCGCCGTCGACGGAAATGAATTCTTTAGGGCGGTTCAGCGACCCCGCTCCTTCGGCCCGTTATAATCCATTCGCCGCGGCGCGCGCTTATTTTTATTTTCAACGGCGCACTCGGTCATATTCCAATTCCTTTATTACTCGGCCTCTTCCCATTTACCCGATTGCGCCGCTCGGACGCCCCCGCTGGCGCATTGTCCGCGGAGGACCGCGGCGCTTGTTAACGGCGCCGCGAGAGGATCTCACCCCGTTACCTCCTGCGTGCGATTAAGCTCGCGCTTTAAGCGGACTCTCCCCCCCCACTGGTTCTCCCCTTTCTATTGCGATTTCCTGATTATTGTTTTCGTTTCATTGGGCGGCTACGGCCAGGAGCGTTGTCAAACGAAAGCTCGCGCGAGAGCGCAAAGGAAATTGCATTGGACTGTTTTAAGTTCGCGCCGGGGCTCGTTGAAATACGAGGTTTCTGTGTATTAAGAAAATGATACGGGGATGGGATTGCGTAACAAAAACGATATAAATTGAATTGGGAAATAAATTTTTTTACGTAAGAGTAAATTTAATTTGAATTATTTGCACTTTATGTCGGCGGAGTGATACTAATTATTTGACTCTACAAAAGGAATTTAATTATTAAAATTTTGATTGAGAATAGACATTTAGGTAATTCAGTAGCAGTAATGAACGACATTATTTTTAGTGTAATTTTGTAATCCATGCTAAATTGATATTTATAATTAAAAGAATATCCAGCTTTTCACTTTTTCAAGTTTTTACTTGACCTACATACATTTACAAAGAGCAATAAACAAAAAATAAAGCTACATAAAATTGCAGATATATAAAATGAAAATTATTTTAAAAATACTTGATGCGGGTACATTCAAGGAAAAGTTACTTCAATAAAAAATATGTCAACACAGTATAGAAATTAAAATATTAAAACAATTTGATCATTTTAACCGATTATTTACTTAATAACGGAGCATGTCAATAATAATTTTGCTGAATTTGTTATTTCGAAAAAATTTGAAGGGTTATTTCGGTAGATGCGGAATAAATTGCCATGTAAACCGGCGCAAGGAAACACAAATAATAATATCGATCAAAGTAAACGCTATTTCGCAAATTTCATCGAGATCAAAAAGCACTGCAGCTGCAATGAAACGCGCGCCGTAAGGTCTATCTCACCCGCAATATTTACAATTTGCGTAAATTTCGCGCCGCGAACCACGAGCAAGTAGATAAAGAAAAATAATTGAAAAAAATAATAATTCAAAAGCGATGACGCGTCGACGACACGTGGAAAAATTGCACGCGCGGCGCATAATATAATTGCAATTTATGAGGGTACGTTTTAGGGGTAGGGGGGGCTTTACCTGGACTAGATTGAAAACGCGCGGTCTCAAAGAGACGGTGATAATGCAAATATCGACGAGAGCAATGGAACGGCGCGACGAAACATGTTTTTCCGATGGCGCGCGCCGAATCGCAAACGCTCCATTCGGGATTAACCGGGCGACGAGCGCAGCATCCACTCGCGTCGAATACAATGATTTTAATGAGCTATTATCGGTACGCGCTACGCGGAAGGATCCTAACTGTACGTGGAATTTTAAGTTCCTTTGGAACCGATGGATTCATTGTTGTGAGGAATTGCTGGTATCGGTTTCCTTGACGAAAGGACAATTTGAAAATATTAGCAGAAAGTCAAATTTGTTTTTTGATTGTTAAAAAGATCTTATACCGCAGGGAGAAAAGCGTTCCCGTAAAAATCGCGGAAAAAACGGAATCGTGCAGTCAATAACGATTTACAACACCGAAAGTTTTTGCGGTAAATCATAAAATTGCATAAAATTTACCAGTATAGCAAATTGTGCAGTCCGCGATTACGTTTTTTCATCATAAATTTTATGGTGATATTCTTTTAAATTTAACGAGAAAATTTCTCCATTTATAAATCGTAAAACAAATATGAATACAAAATATTTACGCGTGAATGAAATAATAGATAAATGAAAGAATTGTCAGAGAAAAACATTTGTATTTTCATTCAACCCTTTAATCACTGCTGTTTCGAATAACATTTGAAAAAAAATATTTATCTCGTGTTTTTAGTAAAATGATTTTCAATAATATAAAATAATTGTACGGCTGTTACGAACTTGATTACGATTTTAAAATATTTGAGTCAATCAAGAAAACAATGAAAATAATTTTTTTGCAAAAACGTTTTAATTTAAAATAAAATTTAGAGATACAACAATAGTCAGAATTTTAATGTGGTTATTAAAGATTTAACTCTTACTAGAATAACGGATCTTCCTTTTTATGAAATAATCGTAAGCCTCTCCTGAAAACCATGTCGGCAGAATGATAAAAAAATTATTTCAGCACGAAAGACATTTCAATGTTCTTCGCAGAAACTCGCAGCAACAACGACGCTTTATATTTTTAATAAAAAATAAACTCTCAAAACAAGCGGGGAAAAAAACATTTCCCCATCCTAAAAAAACATCTTTCAAATATTACAGCGAGCGTAAATATCCTCAACGGTGCGGTCCTGTTTTACTGCGTAAATACGCGCGCCTCGGCCCCGGCGCGCTCTCAAAGGAGTCGGTCCGGCCTCGGCTGCCGTGGAAAAACTCCCGCGACTTGCGCTACTCAGCCGCTTATGCACTGACGCCTATTCACCTATTTGACGGCGCTGCGGGTCCGCGCTGCCCTCCTCATCCTGCTGGGCCTGGGCGCCGGCATCGGCCGAACCAAAGCAACCAAAACGAAATAAATTAAAAAAAAAAACGGTGGCCCTTAGTCGCGGTCACACCAAACGGTCACACCGCGCGCGACGAGACTTGCGTGGCGAGGGCGCGCGCGCCAACCGATTCCGCCGCTGCGCTGGGAGAAAAGGGGGACCGGCGCGCGCGAGCGCCGAGTGCCGACTACGCGCGCTCCAGCCGCGAGTCTCGGCTCGAGCGAGCGCGCCTCGGGCCGACGTGCACTCCCTCCCGGCGCGCTCGCCCACACCTGGGCGCATGCGCCCGTCGCGCCACCTGCACGCGGCGCGTGTTCGACCGTACACGATGAACCCTCCCACCAGCTCGCGCCCGTTGCGATGAAGACGCACGAGAGATCGCTTTTAAATTTCTCCCGGATGGAGTGCGCCGTTTCAAGGGCCTGCCTCACCCCCCGCGGCCCCCCCAAGCTTCTCTCTTCTCAAACCTTCGCGGTACTGGAGGTTCGGTAACTTTGCGGCTCGCGCTCGTCGCTGCTTTTCTATGCACTTTTTGCTGCGGCACTGGAAAATTTGTGGCTTTTTTTGTAAACGAGAGAAGACTGTCCTTTCGTAAAGTTGAATGAACGTTGCTGATCATTTTCAATATTTCTTGTGCTAAGTTAAAAGTACTTATTAGTAAACACTTTGCAGAGCTTGTTCCTACTCAGAAACAGTATTTAAAATGCTTACTGTTTTCAAATAGGGATATGTCTTGTAAGTGATTTTGTGATAAAGCATTCTATTAGTATAGATATTTCTATCAATGAGAAATATTTTTATAACATTTTCTCATTATCACTTTTATGACTGCAGAAGTAGACAATTTCTGGATTTTTGTAACGTCCACAATAAACTAAAATCGAAATCAATTGTACGTATCAATTAATTTCTGCTTCGAACGATAATAATTGTTTATATTCATCTTTTTTAATTAAATAAATATATCCACATTCAAGAATAATAGTTGCATTTATTAAATTGCCTCCTGTTATTTAATTGCAATATTTCCAATATTATTTTTAATACGTTAAATATACCTCTAAATCAAACGTCGGACTTCCTGATAAAATGGAATATTACTGATATCCGAGACACTGGCTAATTTTGAGAGAAAGCGAGCGCCTAAGCGGCCTGGCCACGAGTTTATAGATGCTGCACGCATCTCCCCTGTACCATGGCTTTCTTCGAGCGAGCTTAAATTGATATAAAGTCGTAGCCAAAGCGCTTCATCTGGGGCTTGCGATAACGGTAATGAGGCAATCGTTAAAGTATAACGCCGACGGAGAAAGCTGCCTATTTTTCGCCTTGATCCCTTTTTATTACTGCACGTCAAATTCTTTTTTCTTTTTTGAGTAATACCAACGCGCTATGCATTTCTATTGTAAGGCAATCTTGAAATATAGAAATTATTTAAAAGCTTTTCAACATTTTTATTTCCAAGCACAACGTTTTAATAATGTGTACAGTAAGTTTGCAGAAAGAAGTACAAAAGTCACAAAAAATGTACTTTTCACCGAGAAAATAAAAAATACTCATTTTTCCAGTGCAAAATATTAAATAATTTTACTTTTGAATTAGCCATTTTTCGCTTTGCAGACATAACAATCGTTAATATAAAAATATTTGTATCACTTGCCTCACTGCCGTTATTTATACACTTAAATATTATCAATTACTCTTCCATGCACTTACCGGCAACTCCGACGTTTTAGTGAGCTTCAAGACTACCCAGCTCACGGCGCGCTTTGAAGCATTTCGAAGCGAAATTGAAATAATTATACCTAAAGGGCAAACACACTCGCAGCAACTTCGGAAAATCGCGCGTAAGAGGAGATGTAATTGGGCCGCTCGCAATATTCCCTGTATGAAAGTCCCTAAATGCCGTCGGCAGATTAGTCGACGTTAAATAATGCCCGGCGCTCGTTTGCCAGATAAGCATCTGGCCGCGCCGCCGCCGGGACAATAAACCCCCGGCGCTATCCACGACCGCCGTAGTGTATTATACGCGTTCGCGCTTTTCTGCTACTTACCTCGTGGGTCCGACCGCACGCGGACTCGCTCTACTTGACTCGGTCGGCCGAAGGAGATTAGATCGGCCGGCTTCCAGCGGCCTGTGCGCGCCGCCAGAGGATAAGCGGCTCGCGTTGTTTTGAATCGATTTTTAGATACGGCCATTGTCAATTTTATTTAAATATTCTCGAACACCAATTTCTTTTCGGAGAAAAACTAATGTCTTTCTGTGATAATGGAAAATGCCGTGAGCATAAAAGTCGCGTTTATAAAGTTTATCTGAAATTAAAGATTGTTTAAGAAATATTTGAACTTTCTTGTTTGTTTACTTGTTTTTATTCTTTCATTTAAACTTTTGATTTTTCTGTTTTTACTGTATTCCCTCTATTCTAAAGGAAAATTAAAATTACTATTGTCGTAGCAAATTTAAAGAATGAAAAATTTTAATTTCTTCAATAAACTTTTTAATCTGTCATATTTTTGTAAAGAAATTATAATACATTGTAATCTAGATAAGAAAAGTAAGACAATAAAAGATAAAGAAAGGGGCAAGTATATGTCAAGTAAGATTTTAAGTGAAACCATTAAAATAATATCCTCGCAGAACAGTATACTTTTATGGTATCAGTTTTATTGCAGATTCCACTTAACTAAAGCAAGGGAAAATTTCTTAATGTTTTCATTTTGCGATGGCAAGTTAAAATTCGAGCTTTACATGGATATTGCCTTCATGAACGTTTGGCATAGTTCTTTCGGAAAAAATATTTCGCCAATTGAATGTTTTTTCTTGTAGAACGCATTTTTATCAAGATATATGCCCCTTCCTGTGCGGCAACGTGGAATTCAATTTTCGGACTGGGTACTCGAATTTACTGCTAGGATCTTTGAAAAAATCAACCACATATCCCGACACTATTGGAGAACGTATTTTACAAATGGATCTTTTCCAATACGCATTCATAGGAATTTTCATTTTTTTAAATTTTGTTCCCGAAATCCCTTTGGAATAAATAATAAATATTGGCAAATTGTCAACACTGTTTATTTATTCTATAACGAAGTTGCACGTTAAACCCTTCGATGACAATGACAGTAAAAATGAAAATGTTGCACTTTGTATAATCTGCTAACCTTACCCTAAATCTGGCCATGATTTAACGCAACGCGCAGCCATTAATTTAAATTCCATACTTAAAACTCTCGTAAAAAAATATTAAAATCAGTAAACCCCCCTCCGGCGATAAATAAATTTATCGCCTCCTCGTAAAATGAGCCCTAATAATTAAATAGGAAAACAGCCATTGCACGGTATATCATCGAAGGAAAAAAAAACTAATTAGCCGGGACTATCGCGCGGCCTCTTCGCTGCAACGTATCTCGGAGGAAACTCGTTCGCGCGATACAGCGCAACAACCGTTTAAAAAGAAAGCAAAAAAAAAAAACGACGGCCGCGCTCTCTGCGCCCTCCGCAATAAACCGATAAGAAAAGGCGAAGGCATAAAGCAGCACAGGCAGATAAATTTTTTTCCACCTCCGACTCTCATTTGACCCGTTCGCTCGAATAACACAGTTCGACGTGTGCTTTCCCAGTTCCGCCGGTGCCGCTGCATGTGTGTGTGTGTGTATCCGGGGGCGGGGACGTCACTCGAAAATGCGTGGCGCTTCGGCCCCGGCGGGACGCCCATGCACTTTTTATCGCGTGCAAGTTGCATGCGCGCGAGGTACATACATCGGCGGGTCGGCGCGGCTCCCCATGCATATTTCCTCGCACGTTTTACGTGTGTAACGCCGACGCCGGCTCTGAATTTTCCTCGGGCGCCCGGGGTGGGGCGGGCCGGGCGCGCGTTACGTGACGCCGGAGAATTTTCTAGGCGGGAAACAAAGATGCTGCGGCTTTAATTCGGTTCGAGGGCTCCGCCGCACTGTTTGAGCCGACTCGGCTTTGTTTCGGCCTCGCCTCCTGCTTCTTTTATAACAGTCGGCGCCGGGCTCGGAATATTGTTTTCGCAGCGTTTGGACCTTTGTAACGTATTGTTTAGACAGTCTTTAATTCACGGCCACCTACAGCGCACCGCTGAATTAAATATTTTTTAATTATAATAAATGGCTATTGTATAAATAGTATCATAGTAATTTATAGTTTGTTTTAGACTTATTCAACTTGTAAGTTTATTCACATGCGTATAAACTTCATTAAATGCTTTCCTCAAAGTATTACATTTAAAATAGACTTTTATGTGAACGGAGAAAAGTGTTATAGCATAACAATGACAATAATCTTTACTAAAGAAAGGACAAGTTAGAAAAATTAAAAAAAAATTAGTGATAGTGACTAGAAAATTTAAAAATATTTATATTAAATTAGTAACGTTTACTGATTATTATACTTAAACTTATTTTTCGAGTTTGTCGGCTCTTTAAACAAACTATAGTAAAATTAGTACCTCGTTAGTTAAAGCTAACGAACTTAACTGTCCTGATTTTCTGTTATAAATCTAAATATGGGGCAGTTACAAACCCGCTCAGTTAAAGTAGCTAATAATATACGTACCCTCATAGCCCACTACGCGGATACTCCAATGATTAAATAATTAAATTATTCTAGAGAATTTTGAAATTATTCACGCGAATACAATTAGCTAGATTACAATTAAAAGAAACTTAAAAAATAATACAATTAAAATCAAAGGTGAAAGTGATGAATTATTTCCATCATATTTTATTCCTTTTATACTCACCCCAACGTTTTTTTCGAAAGCGATTGAAAAAAAAAAGAATAATCCTTGCGACATTTCGTCGAATTCGAAAATTAAACTTTTACAGGCCGAAGCGCCTGCGCGATGACCCGAGGCGTCTCGCTCGGACACTCGCAAAATTGAGCAGCCCGATTCCGGGCTAAAAATTCCGGGCTTAAATGTCTGATGCAAATGTCGAGCTGGCTGGCGCGCGGGAATTTGAAGGAGCGATGCAAAAATAAGAGCAGGACCTTGGCCCGTCGCGGGCAAAGACGCAGAAAAAAAAAGCAAAAGCTTCGAAAAGCCCATCCGGTCTAAATCTCGAGGCTGCTAAATCTTTCATGGCGCGTCGCGCGTCGCGCGTCTTTGACGAGGCTCGACACGAACGCCGAACGCTTCGAGCCTCCTTTCGCGACGATGCAGAAAAAAAGGGCCGGATGGATGGCTCCGGGCGAGGGCTCGATTCTGGACATTGAGCGACCCAAGTTTCGTCTGTTTCGACGATGAACAACTGCGACTCGATAATACAGGGAGTAAAGGGGGTGAATTTTTCATGCTCAGATTGCATTGGTAACCAGACCGCGAAGCTCTTTCATCTAATAAATGATGAAAGTTGGGTGATCGAAGTTGCAGAATGTAAAACGAGGCGAGAGACGATCTTAAAAATTGTGAAATTTATAAGATATTTATTTCATTATTGAACGAGAAGTAGAAATAATAATTGTTTCGTCTGCGCGGAAAGAAATTTAATAAATGTTTAATGGAATAATTGCATTAAGAACCGCATGTCGTAGTCTGCACCCAAATAAAATGAAGCATCTACAGGTTCATACAAATTGTACTAACTAAAAGTCGATTACAAATGGATTTTTATCATATCCCTGAAGTATTTTAAGTATTTAAAAAAACTGGTGATTAATTAAAATCGCAAAGTAAAATTCTAGACGTAGTACAATGCATTCGTAAAATTCTTTGAAGCATTCCCTTTTCCACTCGGAAAGCAATCTCAAAATGTGAAATTACCCTAGATGAGCGGGTCCGGCTCTCGCTCTCCACCCGGCGAATCGCCGGGGGGCACCGGTTTTTCTCGTCGACGAAGTACCGAAAGCGCGCGAGTCGCGAATAGTCGTCGGACAATGAGACGCTCCCGACGAGATCGCCGAACAACTGGAAGCGGTGTGGTCAAGCGCCGCGCAAATTGTCCGCGCGCAACTTCGGGCTCAAGTTCCCCCGAAGTCGACGACAATGGGGTTAACTGTCAAATTTAATTGTCAGTTTGACCTTAAAGTCCGGATTAAGCGTAAGACCGACTTACGTTCTCGGTGCCTCTTCCTCGTCTCCGCGCTCTTTTTCCCTCGCGCCGTCACCAGGGGTCAGGGGCAATTGCCGTACGTGTGTTCCCCGTTCATCCGAGCTTTAAAATGAGGGCGTAAACTTTACGAGCGTCGCCGGGGGTCGGGAAAACGGCGCTCTGCGCCTCTCCTTACCTACGGTGGCGGCCGGGCCCGTCGAGACACCGCCGCCGGGTGTCTCGGCCCCTTACGCAACCACCAGCATAATGACTTTTACGACTTTAATGAAACGAAACCACGGACCGGGATGCGGCCCGCTTCTTTAGTTTTATTTTGCCCCGTCGAGCTTCTTCCGCGGGTAATTGCAGCCGTCAGGTTTACCCAACTGAAATCAAGCGCTGTAACTGCTTCTTTGCTGGATGCCCAAAAGCTATGAACAAAATTGAAGATTTTGAGGGGACGTTGCATTTGATTTGCTGTGGAATGTACAGAATGAAAGGAAAAAATATTCACTTATGCAAAGAGTTTGAAAAGAAAATGTAGTCAGTTCTGATATTCAGTCTGGGGTTAAAAAAATGGCTTCATGAAGTATTGATTCCCAGTAATGATAGAAGAATATCTAATATTAGTTTGATGAATAATTTATACAAAATCTATGAGAATATTCATGCTAATATATGCTATTTCTACATTAAATTTTAAGAAGCTCTGTGTGATTTGATTGTACTGTTAGTGAAATTTATTTTTAGTGTAAATGTTTGCCCAGTGTAAACGGAGAACGCGAGATTTTCGCGTGCTCACGGTATTTATATACGTGACTATCATAACGTGTCTTACAGACCCCCGTTTACCTACCCACATAGCGATCACAGAAAAACATGTGGTTTCGAATAATTCACTTTGACCGTCTATTTCTGGAACTGTTTACAAGAGGCCATCTATTTTTTTACTGGAAGAAACAGTTTACTTTTATTCAAACGATTCTTTAAATTCTCTTTCTACCTTGTCATCTACCTAGTTTTCCGAAATTAAGATGATTTCTATGTTTGATTTCTAACATATGCATTTTAAACTTGATTAGAAATGAACAATTAGAATTAACATTTTCCTCCGCATTTTAAACTGCAAAGCCCGTCAAGAACGCAATTTTCGGTGTTTATCGAAAACTGGACCAGTGTGTTTCCCGAATCACAACAGAACGAAGTAGTACGAGGCAAAACTCGTCGGCAAAGCGCCCAAAAAGCCCCTGGGTTGGGAACAATCGTCCGCTCGTCCAGCAACTCCACAGAAAGCAGCTCCTCCTCCACGAAATAGCCGGAGTTGTGCACGTCGAACGACACATCGCACATCGTACGTAATCAATCAGTGAATTTACCCAGCCCTCCCCCTCCGCCCCGGCAGCCGAACAAGTAGCGGGCCGAATTTTCGGAGCAAACAGCAGAGGAGCGAGCCCCTTATATGCATTCGCCCGGCTAGAAGTTGCCTGGACAGTGGCGGTCGCGGCGGCGGCACTCCGCCAGTCTTTAATCAATTATGCAAAACATTTGCGAACCGCTGCCGCGGCTCTTTCGCGCGCGCGCCCGCGCTCCGCCGGACCCGCCGTCCCTTGGTTACCTTTGTCCCGCCGCGAGGACGAGCGAAAACTCACCCCCCCCTCCCCCCTCTCGCTTCCTCCTGTTTATTAAAACTTTCAAATTAACTCCCCCGTTCCACGCGGCGCCCTCGCGACCCTTCCTCGCCTTCTTTCGCCCAAGCGAGTTTGCGCCCTCTCTAACGAGTCGCATTTCGCGCGAGCCCCGACTCTTTCTATACCGCGGCGTCTCGAGGACTCGACGCGCGACGCCGGCTTTGGACCTTTGCCGGCGTTTCTGCCCGAAGCGCGCGTGCGAGGCTTTGATCGCGGCCGGGGGAATTTCCGATCGCTCGGTGGGCTTCGAATGCGCCCCGAAAACGGACACGTCAAACGTTATTTTCGCTCTCGTTCTTTGATGCGTTCAGCGAATTCCTTTAAAAGAGACAATGCCGTACTGACATGGTTTTAAGGGGATGTAATCGATTGAAATAGCCGAGCGCTTGCCTGCCGAAATAGTAGGTAGAAATAGTGCGCTTGATATGATGGAATAAACTGTGAAATTTATGTATTCGGGTATAAATTTAACGCCTAATTAGAATTAAACGATGCGGTGTGCTGCGAATTGTGTGATGTAATTGACATGGTAGTATATACTTTGCAGAGTAGCTTTAATCAAGTCACATAAAATGCGCTATTATATATTTTAAGCGATAATAAATCTGACTAGACGTTAATTACTGTTTCTACGTATATACATAGACTGTGTATTAGATATATGGGGCAGATTATTCAGTAGACTAAAAATGCAGGCATTTAAAAATATTGATTTTTGCCCAAAAACTCACCAAAAAAATTGTCTCTGCATATATCACGGATTAACGTTTCCCGAAAAAGGGAGATTAGCAAGATAGGGCAAGTGGAAAATACTGTTCACTTTTGGCACTGACTAGCAAAGCACCGAGCTTCGTTTTTTACGCAGTTGGAAAAAGGTGCCATCAGGAGAGCTTTCCATTCGCTGTAAGAAAACTTCGCTGGAGGCCATCTAGCGACCTAGAATACGTTGTTTGCCGTTCACCATTAATGTCCAGTTCGACATCTACTCCTTTATCAATTAATATAAAACCAAAAGGCTCATTAAATTCCAGTCGAAGACATCGAGCTGATAAATTTATATTGAATACGAGTTGATAATAAATTTTAAAAAGCAAATGGTTGCTAAGTGCCATTCTAAAAGTGCAGAGTCTAGACATTATGAATTACAAAGCTCGAAATATTTATGCTTCATAATTAATAAGTTGAATACGGCAAATAAATATAAATACTAAAGTACACACGTAAAATTAATAAGTAATGATAAAATTTAAGTTTTCTAGAATATTTTTTTATAAATCAATTGTATATTTCATTTGCTGTTCAAAGTGATACTATTATTTTTAAGTTTCAATAAATGTTAAATATATTACTCCTATATAATTTCGTATGCAAATCCAGAAATATATTTAATTTGACGAGACTAATTTACATAAGGTTTTGGAAAATAATGAACACATTAGTCTTATACTATGAAATTCGCATAATCAAAAATTTTAAATTACTTTACTTATTAACGAAATAGGTCAAGTCAAAATTTAGGTAAGCTATAAAAAGATTTTTAAATGTATTATACATTACGATATGGCTTCAGAAGTTGATTATTTAACTCGTGCGACGGTTTGCGCTCGAGTGAAACGGGGGTGAAAATTTCGCACGAACTGAATAATCACTAACGCACCAGTTTTGTATACTATTTTATAGCAAGAGGGCCAAATAAAGTTACCATTTTGAGGTTAGTGTGCTGTACAAATATTTAATTTAATTAGAATCGTAGAATTTTTCGAGCTTTAATTAGAACGTCGTGTTTCTTCAAGCCACATGTCACAATTCTACATGCAATTGTAGTTTTCATTGTACTAAATTATGGAAAGTCAAAACCAATAACTACATGAATAATTTAAATTAATTGAAATATTCAATCGCTCGTTTTATTTTAAAAATACAGATTTATTCTCTTATAAACTTGAAGTCTCCTACGGTAAATGCCGCTACCTCGGGTAGCTCACATCGTAAATATTATGAACTTTATGACGCACCGTGCTTAACGACTAATAAAATTAATTCAAATTTTTTAACGTCATGATTAGCCCTTACACTATAAAATAAAGAAATCTGTTCACTCCCCCTTTAAAAAAAGGTCGAGATTTAAAAAGAAATAGGCGAAACAGAGGGATTAGCAAGGTAGGGAGAGATAAAGGAGGGCATCGCAGCATCTCCGGCGGCCCTGAAAGGGGCCGGCCTTTAAAGGGGGGCTACGAAAAAATAGATTCAAAAAGCGAGTGAAAGACCGCGAAGACCCTGGGCGCGGGGGCGAGGGCCGCGAATGAAAGGATGCGGCTCGGGCTAAAAGAAACAGAGAAAGAGGGAGAAGAGACTCGCGCGGCGGCACTTGGGTGTAAAGCAGGACGATGTCTTGAGAGACGCTCGAGCGATGCCCCTTTTCACCTGCGCGGACGAGGACATTTTCGCGACGCCGCTGGTCAATCGATCCTCGATATAGCAGTTTGTCCGCCAGACTTCATTTGGCTCTTGAATAACTTATAGTTACTGAGCTCTTATTATTGGATACTTCTTTTTGTTGCTTCTTTAACAAGTAACGATCGACCTAATTTTTTTCCGTTAATGTAAATTAAAGTAAATGATAATTTAATGTTATATTTTAATTTTTGACAGATTTAGGAAATGCTAAAAGCTATTTCTTTTTTAAAATTTTACATACTTTGTTACGTAAAGATTTGAAAAATGCATGTATCGATGAATGATTTGCCGAGTGATTTAACGAGTGATTCGTGGAAATGCATGTTGATTAAATTTAATTTTATAAATTGCACGTTGCCGAAGCAACAATGTCGCGTATCGTTAAATCCGTACCTCTGTTTGTGCAGCACGCGAGGGCGAACTTTCTTTTTTAAGAATAAAGGATTCCGGAAAGTCGTTCGGAGTTTACTGACCAAGTTCCGAGTCGGCTTGCTCCCCGAGCTGTCCCGATGATCGACGTGAAGTTATATAGGTGGGCCGCCGGAGGCACACCGGTAAATTAGGGAAAAGTGTTGTTACTCGCGCGACTGACGCCCCGCCGTTAGGTTAATCTCCCTGGAAGCCTCGCGGGAGATCGTCGCGGGCTAGATTTATTTCGGCAGTCGGACAGGCTCCTTTCGGCCTCATATACGGGTGGAAAGGGCGCGGCCAACTTCCCGGGTATATACCAAGTTTCCCCACGAGTCTCATGTAAATCAGCCGCCGACTCCGAAGCCCACGCCGACGCCACTGAGGCTCTTCGATTTAGCCGTGAATTACGAGACAGCAGCTGTCGCTTCCTCGGCGATTTAGTGCGAGAACAGACAGAGGCTGTTTCTTTCCTCGGGAGCGATTTACCCTTTTTTCCACCCCTGCCTTTCTTCAGCAAAGCGACTTGGGATCATGACGCCGTTCGCACAAGTGCTTATCTCATCCCTCTCAATGTCAAGTGTCAAAATATCGCTTAATAAAAAAAATGTAGAAAAAAATTATTTGTGAATTGTTCTCCTTACAAATACAAATAAAAATCAATGTAGTATAAAGGAAGACGGAAGAAGATATCAGGAAACATTTTAAAATGCATTATTTAAACGAACGTACAAAATATTTATTTTTTATTAAATTAAAAAATTTCCATTTGGAGGTGATCATAACGAAGGAAGAAAGAAGAGTATGCCATGAAGAGTAAGTGTAAGTGGATAGAAGAGAAGATAAGAAGGTGAATAAAAAAGAAATAAAAGAGATCAGCCTCAAGAGGAGAGGACAGATATAAGGCAAGAAAAAGTAAAGGAGCAATAAGAAAGACGTTTAGTAACAGAGAGAGGAAAGAGATAAAATTTGGGAACAAAAGAGAAGAGTAAGAAAAGAAGATATGACGCTAGACGTATAGCTAGAGGTAAAAGAAAGAGGAGATATCAGATAAGAGACAGTATCGAGAAAATGGACGAGGAAAATAGGAAAAGAGGGTTAATGCTTGAGATTGTGGTGAAAAGAAACAGGACCAGGATAGAAGAAAGGTAGCTCAAGTGGACCGTAGGTAAATGGAAAAAGTGTTAGAGAGAAGAAAGAAATAAGAGGTGACAAAAAGAAGAAATGGTACAGCAAAAAAGGTCAAAATTATTTTTTTTATTTTCTAATGAAATTTTTAACAAAAATGAAGCCATTACTCCTCCCACTTCCCCATAATTTAATATTTAACAAAAAAACCCCAGATTTCTGTCAGCCTTTACATTTTACGAGATTATAGAAAAATTACAGTACCGTTACGTTCCTGCGCTTTATGTAATATATAGTAATTCATCGGAAAGAGCTCAGACACTCCTCGGAATGAATGCCCCCAACAAAGGGAATCTCGATAGCTTGGCTGAAATCTCGCTTGCGCATTAGTGGGTTCGATTAGCGGGATCGGTCCTATTAATCTGTGATCCGTCCGATACCGCGAGACTCCGCCGAGTGAATTATGCAACGACTCCACCGGTGACGTGAAAATATCAACGGCATAATTCAAAGTAACGAGCCGACGAGCGCGCGAATGGAGGTAGAGCCTCGGTTCTCAGCTCTCCTTTCCACCCTCCTTTCTCTCTCTCTCTCTCTCTCTTTCTTAATTCGCTTTTTTATCTCGAGCCGCCAACGGGGACCATGGGCGCGATATCCGCTTAATCGTCCGCTTTTCTACAGCTCGCCGTGGAAAGTCTCTCTTGCCGGCCTATAGATGTGCACTTATAAGGCGGCGGATATCTTCTACTTTTTTCCTTCTGAAATACGACGTCGTTTTGGGGGGAGCGTCGATGCTTTTCGGCGAGCGTGAAATTAAAATCTAACAGGTCTGGAGGAGAGTGCTATGCTAAAAGAGATGGGAAAAGAGACTGTGGAATGGAAAGTGTATAATTATCGAGGGGTGATCGTAAATTCGAAGAGTTCTGTCGGACGAGACGTCGTCGTTTAACGGACAACAGAGTAATCTCATCAAGCTAAGAATAATATAATAAATTAATTTAAGTAAAAAGTAATAAGTTACATATAACGTAAAAACATAAGTAGACACCAATTGCGATTAAAAATGCTTCATTAATCATTTAATCATGAATTGAAATTCCAGAATTTTCAATCATTAATCAATGAAGTAATTGAGTATTAAGTCAATCAATTTTTATTGACTATTTTATTCAATTAATTAACTAAGATAATTTAATAAAAGACTACATTTTTTGAGTATTTATGTAATCGACTATTTAATAAATTATCTTATCATCGAGTATTTCGAACGTAGCGTTATTTTCAATGAAGATATTTTTTATTCCAGAACATGCAGTTTTCTTATATCATAAAAGCGCGTAAAAACTTTACGAACTGTAGGAAAAGTTTAACCGATACCTGGCAGGCAACAGATGTTAAGATACGCGAAAGTGACTCTCGCGCGCCCCCGCAAACATCCTCCGCGCGGTATCTGCATTACATTTATCGTCTCAAACCGAAGCTAGAAAAAAAAGCGAGAAAGCCCGGGCAAACTGCCGCGTAAACGAGCGACCCGGCGAGATAAAAGGCGCGCGAAGACGTCGGCTTTATCATTGCCCCCGGCCCGTGCCATCCTGTCAGAGGCAGAAAAATCATTTCTCGCGGAGGAATGCGAGAAGCCTTCGATCGGCTATGAATCTGGCGGACGGCGTGGGGAAAAATCGTTGGCGCGCGTTATTGGCTCGCGTTTCTATTTCGCGCGACTTATATTGGGAAAAAATCATAAATCTCGCGGCCGGTGGGGGCGGGAGCGGCGGGGGAATTCGAACGTGGCCGGGATTTTTCATAACGGCGCGAGGCAGCGTTATTTACCCCGGCGAGGACTTAGCGCCGCGTCTCAAGAGGCCAAGAGGTAACAATAAGCGCCGCGCCGAAGATTTACTTGCCCGTAAAGGGTCGAGCGATTATTTTCACGCGGCGCGCGCGCGCGCGAGCTCCCGCACCGTCGGCGCCTTACGTTCTCGTTGCCGGATTTGCACTGAATATTTTCTCTTTTATCGACTGCACTTTTCAGCGGACAATCTATTTTGAATGCGCAACTTTGAATAAATCGGACGTCGCCTGGTACACGGCTAATGTAGGACAAACCAATGCGACGAAAAAAACTTGGCTGGCCGTCACTTATCTGATATTGTTAATGCAGGGCTATGGATATTATTAGAAATGTTATTTAGTGATTGTTAAAATATATTTAAATAAAAGAATGGAAGTAAGTAGGTTGGTAGCTAATAATTAAACATTTATTGGACGTATTTTCTCTTTTAGTGGTACGTTAATAAATAAATCCGTCGAAGAAACTAGCAATTTAATGTGCACAAGAATAAACAAGCGCTGCCAATCCATTAGCAATTCAAAATAATTTCGTGCAGTTCTTATCTTTTAACAGAAATGGCCTTTTCATTGCAGTTAATATTTCTTGTATATAAAAAGTAGCTTCAACACCTTTTGATGCAAGAACAAAGTTGCCGAGAATACTTTGAAATTGTTGAAAAATGGTTGGCTTGGTTGGGAGTGGGCTCATTGGTTATTCCATTGTCTTTACAATCTTATTCACCGAAGAGACTTTACCAAGTTGGTAACAAAGTCTGAAACTCTCAGACCGGTGCTTGAATGTATAATATATAAACATCTTGCAAGTTGAGTTAAATACAAGTATGTAAAAAAATGCATGCGGCACTTGCATACTGTACTCCAAGCAATTTTGAATGTTTCAAATTCACTTAAGGAAGGAAATGTAAAAAAGCTGTCACAATATCCAGTCGAATTTAACATTTTCTTTTTTACTTTTTTGATTAATCTTTGTAATACATTATATTTTCTTTTAAATAAAATTGGATTTCATTTATATTCTTTAATTTACTTTATAGTTTTTTACTTTAGTCACTGTCTACACGAAATATTCTTCAAAATCTTTAAATGCGGCACTTTTTGGGAATCATTGGCATATTCTTACAAATTTGCTAGCTGTAAAGGCAAACATCTTCTTTATTATGGCTTCATCCAAGAGCCGTGATCGTAAGTGAAAGCTGATTCTTTTGTGTCGTTGCTGTTTATGACCCATCATTTTCCAAAGAACCAATAAATACGAGTGATATATTTTTTTCTTTAGGTAAATCCTATTTAGAGATTTAAAGTCTATTCAATTTAATACCTAGACACCTTTATATTTATCCATATCAGCCATTTCCAACATAAAATACTGTCAGTCGAAATCAGTCTATCAGACGAGCTACTTCCTTTCAAACGTCTAAAAGTTTGATGAAGTTAGCTTTTGAATAAATTTTTATTTGAATGTAATTCGAAATTTTTTGCTTATAATAGATTTTTAAATAAGTACAATATGTTTTCATCAATTATTGAATAAAATTTTAAGAATAAAAGCCCTATAAAATCAATACAGATTGAGTAATTTCATCAAAATCCTTGGCGGAAAAGAAAACAAATTGTACGAGGCATACGTAACTCCAAGGCTTAACACGGTGAAAATTGCGTAAGTTTTTAATAATTAAAGAGTGTGTAATTACATTGAAGTTTTTCAAACAAACGAGTAAAATGAAACGTGTAAAGCCGGTCAGAGAACTGTACAACAGTAAGATCTAAATTCGAGAGCACCGAAAAAAAATTAGGCGTCGCGCACATTCGTTAAACTGGTGGGGAGAAAGGGCGCATAGGAGAAGGATAAAGAAAAACGGTCGGTAGACTAGGTCACCCCGATTAGTCGGCGAGTGCGTCCGCGCTGAATTATGCATCGCGAGTTTCCGCCGTGCGGTCGCCGATCCGTTTTCGCTGTGGACATCGGTGTAGGCGCTCTTCCTGCGGATAATAAATCTTACAACTCACCTGGGTGGTCGGTCCATTTTTAACTCATTAATTTTGCACGCCTGTTTATTTCGAACTATCCTCCAGACGCCGTGCAGCGCGACTCTTTTTTATCCTTTGGCTATTGAATAATTGAGAGAGATTAATCGTAATCTGGCTGCCGGCGAAGATTATGAGTATTTGCTGAGGTCACAGTAGAACGGCTGCTTTTTATTGGTTTTTTTTTAAGTTTACTTATAGGACATGAAAATCATATTCGCTTGGAAAACTAATTTGAATCGACGGAGTAGTACATCTTGTTTTGATGTAATTCTCTTATAGGGATATGATTTTTTAGTCATTGAGGTATCTATTAAAAAAATTTTTATTCGAAAATCTCAGTATTTTCTAACGCCTTAAATAAAACGACTAATGCCTCCGGTCTTAAATGAATTAAGATGATCGTTGGTTATTATTATGCACAACCGGATACATACTTTAGTCATATGTATGTAGGAGCGCAACAGCTTTGAATGTCTTATAATCTGTCGGGGTGTATTTAGAGTCGGTCATTGCAGCGTGGGTTATTTCCACGTCTGTCGATATCGCGCAGCTCCGGCAAATTGCTTACGATATTTCACGGGACCAAGTGCACGAGATCGGCTAGACAGTGGATCGAAACTTTTCCCCGGCCTCCCATAAGTCACTGGACTTTTTCGGGAAATTACAAGTTCCCTTGTTTTGCTGCTGATGAATAAAAAAATGAAGGGGGTGAAGGAACGTGGAAATGCGTATAAACGCCGAGGTCGACGAAGTTTCGGGTGTACGCGCTTATCCGCGAAAGAATTATGGTGGATTCTCGGGAAAGTTGGGCCGCGGAAGCCTGTCTGCGGGATACCAACGGCGATACTCGCGGTTTCCCGAGTTTTTTCTTAGCCGACGTCGCGTTAATTTTAAAACGAAATCCTTCCTGAGTTTCTAATATGGAAATGCCGTCCATTGCAGTTAAAAGTGTGCGTACAAACGTTTTTCTTAATTATCATCTGAATTGTTTAATATTGAGGTAATTTCTTCTTTCTGAGATGTGTATTGTTACATTTATATTCTTTTTGCAAAAACAGATTCTACAACAGTATGTTACTGCCTTTAAGTTATTGATTAAATTTTCGTCTGGTATCGCAGTCGATATTACCTTTACGTATTTGGTATTTTAAAACGATTGGTTTGTTCAATTCAAAGTTCAAGTCAGAATCTCATAGCACAGTTCGCAGGCTCGTGAAAAAATGAAGATAAGGCAGGTAGGCAAGAGTACGAGGGAGCAAGTCTAGTTTTATCTGTTCCTTAACCTTCGGCGCAACGATATTATTTAAATGAGCGCGTGTGGGCTACATCATCAAAGTTCGCTTCTATATCCCCGGGAGAAAAGTTACGAACCGACTGTTTCGCGAACTCGGCGCTCGCGCCTCGGCTCCTTTCTTCCGCGACGCACGGAATGCCCCCCCCCCCCCCCTCCCGCCGTCGCACAAAAGCCGCTGCATTGTTTTCCGCCGCGGAAACGAGCCGCGCCAAGTTTCGATAGCGCGAAACTGTAATTAGACCATGCCATTATCACATTACGGAACGGCCGATGCTACATTCGAACGGTCGAGATTGGGCCGTTCCGGCTGGAATCGTCGCGAAAACGTCGTCCGCGAAACAACGTTGGTGCTCCTCCCGCTATCTTCCTCCGTCATTCGTCCTTCGAGGGCTTTGCGCACAATTGGCTTAATAATTTTTCGCTCCAATCTCCCCCTTGTTTTCTTTATATCGATAATAACAGTTTAAGAAAATGTGGCGGAGTCTAGCCACTTTCTGCCTTAATCGTTATCTAAAGGAATTTTCATTGGAAAAAGCAAGCTCTAGCTTTCTTTAAATTTCAGTTTTTTGTGGAATAATGAAATAATAATATATTTTACGGTTATATAATTAATAAGCATAACAGTAATTAAAGTATTATTTTAAATAGTTCATTATCCCTCCTGCATAATTTTTAATTAATGCTCTCTGTTTTACGTTAAATTTATTCGGAATTAAAATATAATATAATGAAAGGAGAATTTACTTAATTCAATGTTTTCTTGATGTCTTATTTTTCGTAAAAATTGTATACATTTCGCTTTATTTATGAGTTTGATTTATTTAAAAATAAATTAAATTGATCACTATAACAATAGAATTATCAAGAAACATACATCCAAAATTATCATACCTTTTATGCGATCAATCACCTCAACAGCTGTGAATAATATCCCAATGAGCTATTCAAAAGATTGGTAGCCAATATCTACATATTTGCTGACTTTGTGTAGCTGCCAAGTGGCGTCTTGCGAAACTTCTTCATTTTTCGCACTAGCTGGTTGTCCCGTGTACGACATTGCGGAGGGCGTGTAATGGTCGGGTATTATGGGCACTTAGTCACTTTTGTGCCTGCACCACATTGTACCCACACCGAGACAAAAGAGGCACCGAGCCGATCCCTATGTACGTGCGGCGGTACGCAGTAGCCGACCTGAGCTTGAATTAAGCCGACTAGCGCATACGCAACATCGAGATTCTATTCTTCGTGTACAGTTTTAACTATTCTTTCTTTCGCCACATTAATTCGCGTTTCCATTCACTTTGGTTTTCAATATCCCATCAATAATACGAAATATTTATTTTGTAATAGGCTTATAAGAGGAGAATAATAAAATGTGTACGGAAACGTCATTTTTACTAGAGGTTCAATACTGCAGGGTAGGGTTACTCTAGTTGAGAGTTTTGAGGGGTAGAATTTTATTCAATGGATAAAAAATATTACGGGAACGGATTCTTTGTTTGAAACATCCTTTATCCAATTTTTATTTAATTCTTATAAAAAAAAATTGAAAAGCTATTTTTTGTGATAGAAACAAGGTAGCTTCTTCCTTTAATTATAAATAAAGTTACTTTTTTAATAGTTGATAACGGGATATCAACTTTCTACAACTGAAAATTCAAAATTTGCTGATAACTTTATAATATTTTAATATTTTAAAGTATCTACTGAAATGCAATTACAGAATTAATAAAAGATTTTACCCTTAATCTAGTGTTAATTAATATTTTATATTAATAGTTTATTGTTTTTCTTTTTGTTATTATAACCGTGAATATTTTAGTGATAAATCATATATGTACAACGAGGCAGATTAATTTTGCACTGATTAAAAAAATGAATTAGTCTGACTTTTCATTGACCTATACTACTTAAAATGCCGATAATAGCAAACCGGATAATACTGCACTGAATCAAACGTAACAAATTTAACCGAAGTAAACGGTTAATTCTATTGAAAAATCCAGTATAAAAACAGACAACTACTCCTCTCCTAAACCCACTCACGGGGAAGCTCTCATTGAATAGCTCGGAAACGAGGCTTTCGCTCGGTCAAGTGGTTTCCGCGTACGCGCAGCCTTCTTTCCGCCTATTAAAAGCGACCTCTAGGAGCTTTTGTATTCAAATAAAGGTGAGCGAGCAAGACGCCGAGTGTAACATCGACGCCGATCCTCTTTGTTATCCCCTCCTCTGGAGGCCGCATAACTATTCGACTGCTATGTATTGTTCTTTCAGTCCGCATTTTCAGGAAAGGGCTTTCGTAGCGCGGTACTTTAAGCGCAGCTGCGAATCCGCTGTTGATGCGCCGTACATCTGACCATTGGAATTATTGGATGCAAGCAACGAAATCCGTCTTTGGAGTAGTTTTTTCGTTTTGTTGTATAATCCTGAATAAAACGGGTTATAAACTAAAATACCTTTTTTTAATTCAAAGTTGAAAATAAGCTTTCTAGTTTTTAAAATAAATCAATCTATCCTGATACCCTTTGAGATCGATACTCTGCCATAATGAAGAATATTATTTTTCTGTTTATTATAACATTTAATTTTTTTCGAAATTTAAGTTCTAACGTGACATTGTATTTTTTATTCGGTGAAAGTTTAAGCTATTATATCCTGGAACACTTATTTGTTGTCCTTATAAAAATTAAATTTAATAAGATTGGACTTTTTAATACAACAATTAATCTCAACTTAATTCGCAAAGTACTTGCTTAAATCCCTACATTACCCACGCTACCTTTACCCGACAATTTCTCCGTCGATGATATCGACTCTGACGAAAAAAAAAAGACAAGTTCGCCGGAACTGCACCAAAGTCGTCCAATTCCGTTAAAGCGCTTCTCTCTCCCAGTTGCTCCGAAAACTAAAGGTAAGAGCGCGGCCGCTGGGAAAAAAATAGAGAAGTCGACCTATAGAACAGAGAAAACGGTAAATATAGAGTCAGGCCGGGCCCCCGCTAAAGATAGGGAAGAGGTGGGGGGCGCGGGGGTGGCGGAAGATGAAATGGGCAAAGGAGCGCGCGAGGCGAGCGTAGAAAAAGTGAGCGCGTGCAGTGCGACCTTTCATCTCCAGGGCGAGCATCAAAAGGCAATTGCCGAAATTATGGAGATTCCTCGGAGGAGCCCCGCGGAATCGACGAGCTCGCGCTCGCTTTGTCTTTGTGGCACCGAACAAATGAGAGGCTTATACTGCGCGCGTCGCGAGCGGCCGCTACTTCCGCTGCAACCGCCGCCTCCATCCACTCGATTTCCCGTCCGCCCGTCTCTAGTCTGCTAGACTTTGCTTCTTCACGAGCTCGAAGAAATTTTACGAGGTTACCAATCGATCCCGGCCTCTGTGCCCTCTATACGCGCAATTAATTGAGCCCTTTTTCGATCGACCTATCTTTATTATATTCTTAAGTTTTTTTTTTGTTTAAAGAAAATTAGGAAGTTTAATTCGGTAATAGGATGGACGAATTGACTAGTATGATGATTTTCAAACTTATTTGTACATACTTATTGTTAGAGAAATTATATTCCTCTCAGAGACTTAACTATAATTTGGTTTAATCTTTAAAATTATTTTCCATTAAAAATCAAATAATGAAGGTTTAGATTCATGTGCCTTGAAAGTTAAGATTTTTATGGTATCGACTGATATTTCAAAGAATTTATTTGTGTACATAACCCAATGAGAAGACCTTATTTTGTTGGATAATCGATTAGACAAGACTGCATATGTTTGAGATACTTGTTTAAAAGTTTAAAAAGATATTTCTTCCTCTCTTACGTACAAATTAACATTTGTTACATAATTTATTTTGTTTTGGAATTAAGTACAAAACCTTGAGTCCTCGGACAATCAGTGATTCTATTCTGCTCTGTTTTATTACATTTAAAGAGAAATCAGAAAGTCATCTAGAATCTTGCAGGTAAAACCCAATATACGGACGTTCTACAGACTCTCCTGAGAAGGGGGTGCCGCGAGCTCGCACGTGAGAACTGTAAAAGCATTTTTTACGACGCGAGAAAGAGAAATTTTATGGGGCGTGCCGCGCTGGGCTGAAGTGCGCGTCGAAGCTGTCGCTGCCGCCTCATAATAACACTTTCCCGGGGCGAGCAATTATCGCACTACTCGAGGTCATCGTAAATGTTGTTGTAAGGTCCGCTCGCAATTACCGCGGGCATTACTCCCGCTGATCTTGTATTCGCTTACGCGATTACTTCCATCCGAGGGCACGATTCTCATGACGCCAGCACCGACGGTTTCGACGTACGTCCAAATGTTAGCTCAATCGATCGAGATATTTTATTTAATCCCTGTATTGAGCTTTTTTTTTCTTTTCGCGTTACTTTTGAGACGAAAAACGGTTGTCGATGGCAAAAGGGATAAGCTCGTAGTTACTTCGGTAATTGAAAATTTCCTTAAACTGAGAAAATTGCGTCAATTACGCGCGAAACGTTTGCGTGCGCGCAGGTGAATAGGTGGAAGTAGGAAAGCGGACCAGGAATGGATGAGTGAAAGCGCATTGTTTTAGTGTACTGACAAAGTTTTGTACATTATATATTAAACGATATAATGGAAACATTTTCCAGAGATGCAGAACCATTTCTACTTTTTTAACGTTAATTATTATTATTGCATATTTGACCTCCTGCATAAAAAGTCAATCAATTGTGTTTGTATACACTATTATTCAATCTTAAAATTCAATGACGTAATTTATCCTCCGTGATATTTTGTTTAGGTTTACTTACGTGAGTCGGTGTAACTGTTACGTAATTTTATGTATATATTTCCCGAGGTGTCTTTGCATTCACTTTACACCCCCACCCACAACCACCGAACGTGATAACTTGTTTACGTTTTCGTTTTCGTTTTCGGTTGATCGATTTTTCTATTACCTTTGCTTTTTTATCACTAATTCTTTTTCTTAAACAATTTAGTCTTGTTTTTAATATCAAGTACAAATTTTAAGTTGTATTCTGTTTTAAAGTTATTCAAATTTTAAAACCAATAGGTCAGTTTTTGTTTTTACATTCTTAATTGGAATTGAACTGACATTGTTAATGTGTAACTGAATGTGCTGGTACATAGATAAGTGCTCTACAGAATTGAATATAAAATAACAAGGTGACTACAGAAATATTGAGGAGGTAAATAACATCGTCTCTTGAAATACAAGTGACGAAAATAATTGCACAAACAGTGCCGCAACAGTAGACGGTTTGCCAATTATCGTGGTTTCGTTGTATTCTTTCACACTATGCTTGAACAATCATGCATATTTAACATTTTTGTTAGAGTATGAGACACTAAATCTGAAGGGTATCTTAGAATCATTTTTATTCCGTATTTATCTTGAAAATCAGTCATTTCAATTGCAAATTTGTTAATGTTTTCTTCTGATCTATATCTTAGAAATTTAAAATTTCAATTTTGCATTTTGTATTATTATTGCGTATAATAACTTTTAATATTAAAGTTTTTTCGAAAATAGCAAAATGTTAATTAAGTCAAGGTCGGTAAATGAAATCCTAACTGTATATTATTACAATGCTATTAAGCCTGCACCGCGTTTTGTAGAACAGACCATCGAAAGTGCTCGAATTCCGTAGGATTTCGCGCGTAAGGCTATTTACAAATTGACTAATGCCCCGGCTCGCCCCTCCCCCAAGAAAAAAAATGTCAAAGTTAAGGGGTCACTGCCGTCGTCGATCAGCCGGCGGCCGTCGCCTACTTCCAGATGTGCAAATGCAAAAGAAACGCAGCGACGGTGACGCACGAACCGGTGCGACTGCATTCAGAAACGGAATATCGCGTGACGGGCTTGTCTCAGCAGGAACGCAAGGGGTTTCATCAGCTCGGGATGCCCGATCCCGGCAATCGAATTAAAACTCCGTCGGCTCACGCATCACGCGAGCCCTGATCTTGGCCGGTCTGATATAAAAGACCAGCCCGCGGGCGTCCGCGCCTCAAGTGAGCTGCGGCACGTACCCCCAACCTTCGCACCGCGCCTCACTTCAAAACGAGCCCGATCATCATCACCCACATTTTCATCTACCAGTCCGGCAGCATCATTGGAATTCTTTTAGTGATTAGCAACCGTTGCAGGGACTCGATTCGCAGTTTATACATGTTATTAAGGTGAGGAAGTAAAAGTGGAATGTCCAGTGAAACGTTCGGGGTAGCAACAAAAATTGTTGAATTCTATCGTTCATTTATTACGTCAAAGGAATGTTGAATGTGTTGAATTGAAGTTTTTATCGCTGCGGCTGCTCTGAATTGTCTTAAGTAATATTTTCGAACTAAAAATTATCACAATCTATGTTTGAACCAGTGATAGTAGTTACTATTTATAATCCTCGGAGAAGAATTATTGATAAAGCAAATTTAATTACATCGGCTGGTTCAAATTTAAAGGAAAGGTGAATTAAATATAAATATTTTTAAAATGATAAAAGCATCAGATTTAAGTTTGCATAACAAATGCTTTGCTTCTATTTTAGAATAAGTAAAATTCATGGCATTCAATAATACAAATACTTCGTTTGTTGAATAAGTGAACAACTTTTAACGTAAATCATGATTTATTCTATCGTGTCGTCGATTAATTTCACTTTGTGATTTTAAAACTTTCATAGTATCCTCCTGTTTTATTCACTCTTTCATCGAACACGAAGTTAGCCAAAAAAATCGAATTTTAAAATTTCAGAAGACCAAGAGTCACGCGAGACACTGAATTCCTCTTCAGCGGGTAGAGGAACGTCAAAGAGTCAGCGGCAAAGGCCGAGAAAACAATAGCCAGGCTACTACAGTGCGGCGAGGATGTACTACAACGAGACTCGCATGTTGAACCCGATGGCCTTTGTCGGGATGGGCGGCGTTGGTCCCGCTGTCGGGTAAGATCTTCCCTCCTTTCCGATCGGCCCCCTTTTTTCCCTCTCCCCGTCCCCTTCTTATAATCACCCCGCGGCGACGGGCGGCTTATTGTCATCCTCCGATAGCAAATGAAAGAAGAGGAGATAAAGATTTTTAGTTCCCTGGTAGGAGGAAGAAGCCCCGAAGTGCCCGGGCTGCGTGAATCCCAGCATCATTACGAAGAATCAGCTCCCCGAGTCGTCTTCGTCGGCGTCGTCGTTGTCGTCGTCGTCGTCGTCGTCGTCTCAAACCCTACGACTTGACGACGGCGCATTGTGCCCGAGTAAAAGTCTATTACGACTCTCCTTCGTTTCTCTCTCTTCGTATATAATCTACTCGACTCGAAAAGTCGACTCCCTCCAACCTCCCCTCCTTACTCCTGCTTTTCCTTCGTAATTTCAGTGCAGCGCGTGAAACAAGATATTGTCGGGTGATTCGCGTTTGATGTTGGAGGTAACTTTGACTCTAATTAGGAATTGCGATGAGCGAGGGGTTTTTGAGGTCTCTCACCGGGAAATGCGTTTAATTTTATTGAATTATTATAATAGCTGAAATTTAATGATAAATGTTCCAGGGAGGTAAAATTGTTAAAATTGAAAATTGCTTTACTTGTGTCGATGTAATGCTGCTCAACTTAGAAATGCGGTTAATTTTACCGTCATTCTTCGCGACACTTTTATAAAACCTCCAAACTTTTGCAAACGCTGTAAGATGAGCATTTCAACGTCAGTTCCAGTAAAAAGTTTATCAAGTCTTGGAAAAAAAATTTGTCGGGCGCGATTTTTTTATTTAAAACAATTACGGACGAAAGGAATCAATGACCTAACTTCACCTTGATTGCGCCCGTAATTAATTGAACGGCTAATTGGAAATTCGTTGAATGAATAAGGAATGAAAGGCCATTACAGTGAATCATCAGTTAAAACAATTGCCGTTTTTGTCGCAGCCAAGTACCGCAGGCGCAAGTACATTTATTAGGTTGGAATCATCCGCCAGAGCACATGGACATCGTGCATCCCCATTGGCGCGGCTTCCTGGCACCGGGCAAATATTGGCACATTGGCCTCGCGCTCGTGTACTTCATGCTGCTCGTTCTATCGTTCGTTGGAAATGGTTGCGTCGTGTGGATATTTAGCACGTGAGTTATTTCAGCTCGATAAATAATTTATAAAATATTCACGTACATGCATCCGCAGTAGAAATAGACGTTTCCAATTTAGATATCTGATAATTAATTCTTTTGTGAGAATCTTTTAATTAAGATATCAAATCTGAATATGTTTTACCGGACTACCGTATACGTAGGTATTAATTAAAAATTCCTGAAAATGTCTCTACTGGTATATTATGCAATAAGTTTAAAAATATAATATAAATAAAGAATTAAAACCCGTAACAACCAATAAATGACAAGTTTTACTACACTCAGTTTTAGATATAAATATTTAAATTCAAATATTACATTACTCTTCCGATTTGATTTAATTACGTGTCTTATACATATCGTTAAATACTGTTTCTACTATTAGAAGTTAAATAAGATATTCTTTAGGGTTAAACGACTAATTCAATTAAAAGGTCACCCGCTCTTATACTTACATGTGCAATCAGCTCAGAATCAAGGTGGAATTAAATTCTTTTAAGTTCTAATGTCTCCTGCTACAATTTACCATTAGAAAATACTTCTTTTTATTTTTCATTTACATCAAATCAACTCTCCAGATCCAAAATACTAAGAACCCCGTCGAATCTCTTCATAATAAACCTGGCCCTGTTCGATCTTGTGATGGCCCTGGAAATACCAATGCTGATAGTAAACAGCTTCCTCGAACGGATGATCGGCTGGGAGCTTGGCTGCGACATATATGCCGCCCTGGGTAGCGTCTCCGGTATCGGTTCAGCCATTACCAACGCTGCTATTGCTTACGATCGATACAGGTAGTTTATTTATTCTTTTTTTATTTTCCCTCATTTTCTCTTTCTCAATGAGCCAGTTAGAAATAAGAAACTAGAATTTACCCTCCTTAAAAAGGAGTCGAAGGCAATAATAACGCACGTACTTTTTCTCCGCGTTCTCTTTAGGACCATTTCCTGTCCAATCGATGGAAGGCTTAACGGCAAGCAGGCTGCTGTTATGGTAGCGTTCACTTGGTTCTGGACTATGCCTTTCACTGTTTTGCCACTTGCAAAAATTTGGGGGCGCTACACCACCGGTGAGAAAAGCCTCTTTTTTAAAACTGCAGTTGCTTTTATTGAACGTGTAATTTCTTTTTGAACAGCACACTGATTTTTCGCTAAGGATACACATGAAAGTGCTTTTCTCTTGAAACGTATTTGCTCGAAGCTTTAGTTCTATCCAATAAAACTGGTTTGCAATTTTCAGAGGGGTTCCTGACGACCTGCAGTTTCGACTTTTTGTCCGAGGATCAGGACACGAAAGTTTTTGTGGGATGTATATTTTGCTGGTCTTACTGCTTCCCAATGGTTCTGATCATTTACTTCTACTCGCAGTTAATCAAGTCCGTTAGGCAACACGAAAAAATGCTCCGAGAGCAGGCAAGTTTGAATCAAAGTTCCATAATACTTTGATCCAGTTAAATGCCTTCTAGTTTTGAGTACAAAGAACTAATGAGTGGATCATTTAATTAGGCTAAGAAGATGAACGTCAAATCTCTGTCAAGCAACCAGGATAAAGAGAGGAGCGTCGAGATGAGAATTGCTAAGGTTGCTTTCACGATCTTCTTTCTATTCGTCTGTTCATGGACACCGTACGCGGTGGTTACTCAGATTGCCGCTTTTGGAAATCGGTAAGCTTAGCCGTAGTAGCAATCAGTGAAATTATTACTTTGAAACTATATTGTTTAACGTTAAATTCTCTAATTGAAAAAAATTAAAATTAAAATACTAAGTTTTACATACAATGAGTAAATGAAATAATTATTTGATTATAATAATTTTATTTGTTCAATGCAGGGAATTAATAACTCCCTTCTCCAGCATGCTACCAGCAGTTTTTGCAAAATCAGTATCTTGCATCGATCCATGGGTGTACGCTATTAATCATCCTAGGTTGGTATGATAAATATTAAAAGTTTAAAATAAATTTTCAATTTTTTTAAAAAAAGAAAAAAACTTGTCTTTTGAAAACCTCGTGCTAATTAAATGATTGTATACAGGTACCGCCAGGAGTTGACGAAAAGATGTCAGTGGATGGGCATCCACGAGCCAGAGTCAGCTCCGTCAGGAGGTACCGAAACAGTTTCGGTAACGACGGAAAAACTAAAGAACGACGACGCTTAACGAGCGTGAACGGAAACAAGGAGTAACCGACGGTCAGTTCTGTCGCGACCATCGAGCCACCACGCGATGGTCGCGACCATTAGCTCAGCTACCGACCGTCGGTTAGTACCGGCAACCGAAAATCAATAATTCGCAGCTCGGGCTCTTCAACGCTGCGTTACTGTTCCACTTCTGCACGGGAAGTTTTACCGTTGATGGTAAATGCGTTCGCTGCCTCGAGGGTTGATATTGATCGGTGTGAGAAGCTTCTGCTTTCGACGAGTGACACGTCGCCCCATCTTCAGGGGAGCTTGAAAGGTTCTGGACAACTTGGGAAGAATTTAAACGGCATGGTACTGCAACAGTTAATTTTGCTGTAGATTTGTTGGTCAACATTTACCAGCATATCGACGTGTCTCTAGTGAATTTATTTTCATTCGTTTTTTCATTTATGAGATATGGTGTCGTAATCATATATTATATAGCTATTCATATATGCTCTTTGTAAAAAATGTACAGCAACTACGAAACAATTTCCGACTATCACTTTGCAACATTCTATATGTTATTAGACTTTGTATTTTGCAACATTACTTCAATAAACTTGAGTATGTTTAAGTAGAATTAATAGCTAATTGATTAAAGAAATTTGATACACTTTGTTAAACAAAATTTCTTAATTGAAGAATTTTATTTGTATCTAAAAACAAACAGATAAATAAAAATAAACTCCTTCGAAGGAATTCCTAACCAATTAAACGGTCAGAAAAAGTGGCGAGCAGCTTTTCCCTCGGCGAACTGGGTTCAATTAAATTAGTTTCCATTCGACGCTCGGCAGCGCTCCTCTTAACAAATAATTTCTTTTCGCGGCTAAGAAGTAAAACGAGGAACTCATTGAATAATACAAAGTCACCCGGAGTCGTAAACCCCCTTAAAGGTAGCCCCCGAGTGAATGTAAAATTTACAGTCAGCTCGCGCGCGGCCACGGGTATACCCCTTGATTATTTCATTCTCGCGACGCCCCGCAGAAGCGATAAGGGGCCGCAAATTCACTTCGGTGCCGTCTCCGGCAATTTTCGGCGCCAAGCACCGCCGGCGACTTCGCAGATGTGCGACCCTAATGAAAATCGGGTCAAAGTGAATTCCTAGACGGGCCCCGAGTGAGGGCGGGAATGGGTTGCACCCGTTCTCATCGGTCGCTCCTATGGTAATCCATCACGGAAGACAATGCGATTACGCGCGTGGTTTGGCATACGATGCTGGGAGTCGGGAGGTGAGAGGGTGACGGGGCACGACTGAAGGGGGCGGGGGAGCGGGCGGGGGTGAGAAGAACAGCGCCGACGAGGAGGTTTCACTGGCTATTACGACGACACGGGACCGTGCTGTCAAATGATTGTTTGGAAGGGGATCGCATTCCGGCTTCTAGATTTATTTTTTCAAACACGTTGCGCTACACATCTTGACTTCGTGTTTTCAATTTGTTTTCGTGGAATCCAAATAATTATGAAAATATTTTTACTTTTCTGACTTTTCTCAGTTTTTTGTTGGCAGAAAGAGTGAATGTATTTAGACCTTTTATGCTTTTTGCGTATTCTGTTACTTAATACAGACTATGAATAAATAGCTCAATAAATATAATTGATACATTTTTTTTTACAAAATAATATTTATAGATTATAAATCTAATAAAGCAATATATTTTGTCCTTAATAAGATTGTAATTACTACCTCATTAAGAATTCATTATTTGTTGTTTCAATATTCATTAATTATAATTAGAAGAGTTTCTCAGTATTTGGATTTTTTTTCAAGCGAATATTGGAGCAAAAATAATGATTATGGACATTGGAATATTTAGATAAACTTAATTAATATCAGGATATTCTACTCATTTATGACTATATAGTAATTATTTGATACTCATTGATTATATTGTAATTACTGAATTATTTTTTATTTTTTTAGGTTTTAACGCTAGAATGATCTTCAAATAGTCATTTAATGTGAATAAATAGTCCAACGTCGTTTGTAGAAAAGTGAAAAGATTGTGCAACACCAGGTAAAGTATCACTTAAATTCTGCAAACCAAATGAACGGTCGGGGAGAGAGAATGGATCGTTCGATTCGCTGGTCCCTCGGTCAGGTAGGAATCGTGGTATGTCCTTTCAGCGTAAAAATGGACTAAGGATTAAGTGAATATACTCTATTTTTTATGAGGTGACCATTAGCCCCGGCAGTATTGGCCGTCCCAGGTCCCGAATCGCACTTAGTACGTCATTTGTTTCTCCCCGCCCGGAGGGGCTTATAGTAATCTTTGACGTCACCCGCAGCGCGATCGCTCCTCTCCCCCGCCGTGCGGAACGCGCGCTTTATCGACATTAGCCGAGGATGAGGCACCTCGGCTTGCCTCATCTTGTCCCCGCACTCCGACTTAATCCTTCTTGATTATAAAATTTTAATGGAAATTTTGTGTAAATTTTCCAAGAAATACTCGCGACGCTCTTTACTGCAAATTAATACAGACTACGTACTTTCCCTGATTAATCCCTGTCAAATAATCAGCAGCCAGCCGAAAAAAGAGGGAATATTCGTGAATTAAAAATAATGCGACGTCTAATTGCTGCTTACTTTTTCAATCTGGACTTGTCCGAATAAAGGGAAAACAATCCTTTTCCATTATGCTACTAATCCGGGTCTAATCAAGCACCGATACGACCTGTCTTATCTCCGAAGTTCTTTTCCTGCGGCCCTTTGGTGATGGTCTACGGTTGGATTGTCTCGGATTCCAAGAGCTCATCGATGAAGAACTGCGGGTTTGGCAAGTTTCGGAATTAATTCAACCACTGGCTGACAGAAAGTCCGAAATTTCTTTTAGTAAACTGTTAGTTTTTTATTCAGGCCTTCTCTTTCTTTAACTTCAATATGTTAAGTCATCAATTCATTATTAAGTCGTCATTTCATTCGTCCGAATGAAAAATGTTTGGCACTACTTTTGATAAATAATAATGTTGAAATATAGAGAAGCATAAAAAATTTCACGCGCAGAAAAACGCGAAATTACTTTATTTATTCGTTTAACTGATCAACGTCGAACGCAAAGCCGATATCGGCGATCCCTCGTGCGCTAACGCTCGAGGAAAGGAGCCGGCGGCGCAAGAAACATCCGGTGCCATTTCCTGAGGTCGAGCTCCCACGAGCCAGCGTACGCTAGATTCTGAAAATTCAATTACGCGGGATTTATGGCAGTCGCCGTGGGCATATTTATCGCGCGCAGAATGCCGTCCGCCGCGAACGCCGGAGCGACGCGAGCTTATTAATATCCCGAGGTTCGCGGCTCCCGTTTTGTGCCTCGCATTTTTCTCCGTCTGCGCTTTTTTTTCTCGCTTTTGTTTGTTCTACGCTTAAGCTCGCGATTCGACGGAGTAAATTGTGCAATTGAACGAACCAGCTTGTAAATGAAGTTCGATTAAAATTGTGCAAGCGCCTCCGCTACGTGCCAATGCCGCCGTAATTTTAAAGAAAAGAACCACGGATTCCGGTGGCGCCGTTGAATCGCAATCCCCAGTTTTATAGTAAGTGCCTCAATAATGTGGAATTACTTATATCTGGATGATAAAGGGATGTTGGAGAATGTTGAAAATAATAAACCATACTAGTAGAGTTTCTACCTTATAAGTGTTCAAAGAAAATCTCTTGATTTTATGTCAACTGTTAGCACAGTTGTGAATGCATTAAAACATAAAAGAGATTCTTACTATTACATGAAGAGAGATTTAATAACGACTATGGTAGTGGGCAGGGATAACAAGATTTTTTGCTTCATTTTTGTTTTGATCTTTGTTCTAGAACTTTTTAAATTTTGAAGATTTATCAGTAATGTCAATTTGTAAAAGAATATTCTGGCGATTTCTTCGTGAAAGGTAAAATCTCTCATGTAAGATTCAGATACTAACATGAATAAAAAACATTCCAAAGTCAGATATGGGACTTAAAAAAAATGTTCGAATTCTCAAGGAATAAAACATGCCATCGCCGGTACTGTTTATAAATATGCATATCTCAACGGCTTCCGCGAGTACTTGTGCATGTTTTATTCCTCTTAGTCGCGGAAGAAACACTGCCAACGTCGAAAAAAGAAGCAAAGCATTTGAATTTTGATTCGCGCGTACACATCTCGGAAAATTATGTAACGACGTTGGCCTGACGAATCCCGGGAAAAATAGTTTTCCCGGAGCGCGTGCGGAAAATATTTCACTGCGGCAAGACATTTTCGCGGCGACTGTGTTCGTAACTCATTTTGCTATCTACCGAGGAGATGTAACGGTACGTGCGCGCGCATGTTTTTCAAAACGTATCAACGGCATGTATTTTTCCCTTTACGCGCGAGAAAATCTTGTTTCGTTACGTGAGGAAAATGCGGCGAAAATCGAAGACGTCGCTCGTCACTCCCACTACCGTCGGCTCGTGACAGATTTATTAGATACGGATTTTTATGCCGTTACTTGAAAATCATACCAGGATCTTTCTTCTCGCGCAGCGGTTCCCTCCTTCTTTCCTCTTTTGCTTTTCCCAGAAGAATAGTGATTTATCGACGAGTTCTTTTTATTCCTGTGATTGAAAATATGCTAATTCGTGTTTCATTCTTTATTAATATGCAGATTTTTACGGCAACGTTGAAAAATCAATTTAAAATTCTTCGCAATAAAGTTGTAGAAGTGATGTCTGATCAAATCAAGGCTTTATCTACTTAAAAATAACGTATGTCATTGTGTAATCGATTTAAAATTTCAATGTTTGTTTTGAAATTTATTGTATAATATTATTTATCTATCTTTAAATAAAATGTTTCTTTTTCCTTATTAAAATGTAAAAAAGTTAGTGTTAAGAAAAATAAAATGGAAAATATTTCTCAACTTTTTCATCGGAAGAATTTGTTCGCCTGCAGTATTTACTCAACAAACTAACATTCAGCACATTCGAATGCGATGCTGGAAAACTCAAAGTTTAATCACTTAAAATACTGCTGCTGAAATATTTTCCCCTTTTAACTTGATTTCAAAGCGCACCGAAGCTTCCTCCTTTCCCCGATAACCCGTTTACTCGAAAGTCTCAGCCGTCGCAAGCGACACCAGTGTAAAGCGGGGCAAATTGCAATCGCGAGTCTCCACTTATCTCGGTGCTCGCCAACTTCGTTTGTCCGGCTCTCTCTAACTTTCCGATAGAAATAACGCGACTCCCCTTTACCCCCTTCTCTGTTTTCCATCGCTCGCAGAGCTTATATAACTCGAATTAAGTCCACCGATAAATATTGTTCTTATCCGTCGCGCGTTTCGTCGCCTTGTTAACGGGCATCGATTTTTTTTCCCCAGGCGGGCCGCGGGGTCGCTGGGGAAAAGCCGAGGGCACTCCGGAGGACGGATCGCTGATAAATTGCGTTATTTCAGCGTGATTAAAAAAAGAAAGAGGAGTCGGGTACCGGACTGATGAAATAATCCACGCGCTCGCGTAGCCTCCTGTTTTTCTTTGCCGCCTGAGCCATAATCGCCGAGTTTACTCGCGCTTATCTTAATGGTCGATACTGACAACTTGTTTTATTCGCGCTCCGCGACGTTACTTCGTAAGGAATATAAATCATTTTTATTCCTGAATGCATTGAATGAAAAAAGTGCGAATGACAGATAGATCCTAAGTATTTACTTTAATTGGCGAAGTAGAATTGCATTGAAAAGATTGTTTTTCAAATAAATTGTTGCGACTTCTTTTCTATTGTTCTTTTCTTATTTATTTCTGATGTAACAGAACTTCTGATATTTTGCGCGCTTCAATTTAACATTAAATGAAATAATATTAATCCGAGGATTTTAATTGTGCAAGAGTTTTTTTATTTTATATTTACTTTTCGCGTCAAACCCTCTTCAATTTCACAAGAATTAAGACACCTATAAAATTGGCAAATCTTATGAAAATTAAAGCGTACCTTCCCACCTTTAAGTAGATAAAAGCCCTCCTAAGTATTGGATTTCGAAAGCCGCGCTACTTTGAATTTACAAGACGAAGCCGGCCGCCGTGTTTAGCATCGCCGTCGCTCGACGTTGTCGCAAAATCGATCGGCGAGCAAGGGGAAAGTGTATATGGTTGTATCTTTTGCGCGGGCTCGGTCGAGTGCGTCGGCCAAAGGTGGCGCGGGTAAGCGACTGCTCGAGCGCAATCAACGAAAAGCGCGCGCGATTCCGGGGGTCTTACGGCGAATTTCGCTGGGGGAATCGACCGGTCCCGAGCTTCTGTATTGGATTCTACGGGAGCGCTTTTACACTGTCATTGTCTTCTTCGAGTATGTGGAAATTCGCGCATTGAAATTGAATGGACGAGCGAAGTTTTTTCAAAAAGCTTTCGAAAATAGAGAAGGAAGTGGATAGAAATGCACGTTTAGATTCGGAAAAGGGAGGAATTTAAGCAAATGTTAGAGAGAAAGAGATTGCGGGATTTTATTTAGATTTTTAGTGGTACTGTTATTAAAACGAAATCGATTTATCTTGATATTTAATTTTGTAAACATTTTTATCTGGCGTATTAAACTCATTATAAAATGAAACATTTTAACGAAATTTTTTCAGAATTGAATATCATAAAAGAAGTTTGAATTTTTATAATAGTGTACTTTATTTTAATGCCCATTCCATAAGCAGAAGGCAGCGTACAGCTGCTACTGAATTCAAGCACGAAAACCTCCAAGATAAACAATGCGGATGGTTTTATTTCTTGCTGATTTGTCACACGCAGAACATCTGTGCTCTCATTTTATGAAAAAAATTTTTTATACCCGAGTAAATCAACCACTTTACTTCACCCAAAAAAAAACTGATAATATTAAGTGTATAAACAAACATATAAGTTTTCCGTTGCTAGATTAATAAGTTACGTATACATACTGTTCGAATATTCGCACACGATACTCCACGAAAATTTCGACGAACCCCGGTGGTCCCTTTGATGCGAGCATCTTAAGCTCGTTTACCGCGCAGTGAGAAAAAGGAAGGGGGAGGGGAGACTCCGCACTCGGTTACCTTCCAAAGTATTGTTGCGACGCACCGCCCGATACTTTTGCCGTACCTAGAAGGCCGAAAATACGCAAGGTAGACTTTTGGTGTGTGTTGCCATGGAAACCCGCACTCAGCCGCTCGGAAGTAAGCGCGGGAGATCGTGATTTTGCGTACGATCGAGCGACTTTAATTACCGAAGGTACTCGAGCAAAATTAGCTATGGAAATTTCGTTAGTAACCTTGATAACGTAGACGCTCCGCTGAAATGCTTTAAGTTAATCGCTTTCAATTTGCGAAGCATTTATTTGCGAAGCTTATAAATTAAATTTAATGCAGTTTCGATTATTAAAAGAAATAAATAGTTTCGTTTCGAATGATATATATTTAGTGTGACTTTAACTTTACGAGCAAGTGATATCAATATGTCGAAGTGAATTAAATTCGGGTTATTAAATTTAAGCGGAGTACCACCTTTTATAGAAATATTTCTCCATAAATTCTATTTGGCAGATATGAAGCACTTTTAGCCGCTCTGCTCTCTTGAACCGAGACGAACGATATGATCTCTCATGCGTGCGTAAGGGATTTCTGAATTCGCTGTAGCGGCGCTTTTCTCGTCCTCGATGGATTCTGAAGATATTTGCCTTCTTATTTCTCTTCGGCCTGAAAAATTATTAAGATACAAACTTAATAAGCTACCATTTACTACGTTCACTTTCATTTCCTTAACTAATTTCATTATTTTTGTGCCTCAGTACTACTGAAGTATGTTTTTACGAAAAAAGTTTCACATAGTTTTAAATTTGATAATTAGTTTAAAATATTTACAAAAAAAGAAAAAACCAAAGAGAAGGCGCTCCAGTGTCGAATTAGTCGGATGAAGTGAAGACGCTTAATTCAGGGAGGGAATTGAAAGAACTCATTGAGCATGCTCTTCAAGCACATCTTCATGTATAATGAGAGGCATAAATTAAAAACGACGATCATCGTGTGCCGAAGCGAAAGGGGAGAACTCAAGTGGTGCGTCGAGGCTTGTGCCCATGAAAAGCTGCTTATCGGTAACAATTTTCCGTGCCTGTGATTGTAGTGATTCAAGAAATGGTACGAACCGTTCAGTGATATTACCCTCGAAAGCAATGTGCTTTTACGCCTCGCTCAATTTAGTTTAAATGCACATTTAAACTAAATTGAACGAAAAAAAATTTAACTTTAAAAATGTAAATTTAATTATATCACGTTTCACAAAAATGATTTTTTTTCCATCAAAAGGCTATATACTGTAAATATTATATTCCGGAAAAATATCTTTATAGTTTATAACTATAATAACAATATCTTTTTTCTTTGAGGAAGACAAGAAAAAAATAAAGGGAATTTTTCTTAAAAATCCTGGTTCTTATGTTTTTCTTTTCTTGTTTGTTTTAACGGGGTTCGACGACTTAACTTAAAGTACTTAAATTCACTTCCTCGATTTCAGGAAAACCGGATTTTCCAATTGCGTTAGTTCTAATCGAATAAGCATCGAGGAATTTTCTTTAAACCCTTATTTACCTTTTCACAGCTTTAAATGTTTTACGTTTTAGGCGATAACTAATCTCAAAACAATTAACCCAACTTTGAAACTGACGAAACACTCAAAGCTTGAAATGATGATCCGATTAAATTCAAATTCTTTGAAATCTGATAGCACAACACGTTAACGATATATTGTCGCCAAAGCCAGCTGTTAAAAAGGGTAACATTAAACAACCGAAGAGCATAAGTGGGTTAAACATACATTTTATTACACCTTATAACGAATAGCTAATCTTCTGATTGAATTATGAAATATTTTTAAAAGAAATACATTTTTTAAAAGTATTTATGATAATTTTGGAAGAAACTGTACTATACCTTTAGTAAAACGAAGAAAAGCCTGATATTTCTCCAGGTAGGTATCGCTATTTCCTCACCGCTCGTTGACCGCTACTGCGCAATAAAAATGTTCACGATCGCTCTTACCTGTTCAAACTTGCGCGTCGCTGCGCAACCCACCCACCCTAACGAGTGCCGTACTGAAAAGCAGAGCAAAGCAAAAACAAAAAAGAGAGAGAAAGAACGAAAAAGAGTGTTGTCAGCGACGAGCTGAGCGGTACCGAAATAAAGCATGGAGAGCGAGTAACCGCAATTAAGAAGGCCGAGATTACCGACAACACACGAGCGTGTCCCATTTAACAATTCCTCGGAGCTTAGTCGACTCCTCCGGCGCGCCGAAACGTTTCGTCTCTCCCGTGCGCCAGCGCGCCGGGCGAATTCCCGGTAGACGCGGCAGTGCCGAGGCATCCGCCGGGCCTTGGTTGCGCTGCACGTTGTTCCCGCGAACTGATTGCCGTGCCGAATTAATGCGCCGTGGCTCGGGGACTCCGCGTCTACCCCGGCGCTCGCGGCGACGTTTTTTCCAGCCTCCGCTCCCTCCAGCCGTGAAAAAGAGCGTCAAACAAAGGAAATAGTTTTTCCCGGGCACGGCAAGAGCGACGAGCCCCGGTCCCTTTGCCCCGGCGAGTTGTTTCGTGCAGCCGCATTTCACACTGCAACGGCTGGAGGATGCAGAAAATTCGGTAAATAGGTAGATTTGTTTCCAGATTTTTAGTAGGTTGCGCGGGTTTTAGACTGGTACTTTTTAAATTTTATAAACCTTGAAAAGTGGAAAAAGCTTCGTGCGCGAATTTAAAATTAAATGAAAATTTCTTTTTAATTGCTACTAAACATTAGCTTGTGGATATTTATTATAAGATTTTTCAGGTTTCAAATTTGTAGAAGCTTTTTATGCCAAGGTTACGTGGACATTGTAGTGCACTTATTCAGAACTAAAACAAATAACAAGTAGTTACAGACGTCTGATCGGCTTCTATTCATCAATGCAATACCCACGAAACGTTAATATAAAAAAGAATTTACATGATTTTGTATTATACTGCAAAGCATCGTGAAAGCCTACATCGTAAACAAGAAATCAGGGTAGAAAATTAACTATAAATTGGCCAGAACTGATTAGCTTAGAAGAAAAAGAAATATAATTGACCAATTTATGATTAATTTTCTACGAGGGATGGAAACAAAGATAAAATTGTATTAATTTCGAGTTTTTATTAAAACTAAATCTCCTCATAACTGCCCATCGAACTCGACAACTCGCGCTAATCTTCGCAACTTTGTTCGACTCAATCCGACGTGGAACAGGCCAGGTAGAACGCGCGTACGTGGCAGTAGACCGTCGGGGAGCTCCCACGTTCACAGGGTACTCCGCCGGAGACGACTCTCGACCGGATTCGAGCATCACTCGAGGACACGCGCAGCCTTTTATCGCCCCATCCGCCTCCTCCGCTTTCTTCCCGTGACCGAAAACCCGGCCAAATCGTAAATCCCGCATTCGCGTCGCCGTTGCCGTCGACGTAAAAGAGGAAACCCGGCTCTGTTTTTTTCTCTCTCTGCAACCGTACTTTCGATTATAATCGGGCCGACGTGTTGCCTAAATTTAACGGCGAGCGCACGTTGTGATTCCCCGATCTGGAAGCGCAAACATTTTCGCGTTATTCGTAATCGAAGCGCTTGCTGCTATTGTTTTGTAGTAATTTTGTGGAAATTTATTGTCCGATATTATTTGATACATCCAGTTTGTTGCGCTGTAAATAATCATTTATCACCTGTTCGATTCACGTTGAAATAGAATTAATTCTTGTTTGGCAATTGAAAGTCAGCTGTCGCTTTAAGTCAATATTTTTTCTTTTATGAAAAGTTTTTAATTACATTGCCTTCGATGATTCGATTATTTAGATGTTTCGTCAGTTTTCGCTTTCCATTTTAGGTATTTCCTGCAGATGCATCGCATCTTAGGGTCAATACATCCCTTGACTTTTTAAATTCCGTCTCGCTCGCCTCCTTTGTTTCCCCAACTTTTCTCTTCGCATCTCAGCTCCTAGCTCGAGCGTTCTTTTCAAGGGCCACTCCACTTCAAACGTTTTTAGCGCCGTCGCGCGTAACATTTTTTTACTCTCAGTTTTCCAGCGCTGCATTTCACTGTTTATACACACGAAAACTCCAATGTGCAATATTTCACATGGAAATTTTTTCTCAAATTTGATTTATCGAATAGAGAAAAAGTTTTTATGGGTCAATATTGTCAGAAAAAATAGAGAAACTTTATTACATTTTAGGAATGTTGATAAAATCCAAATTTAAAACAACACGGTCATACTAAATATGATACATTTATGTACTATACCTATTTATGTAGAAAATGTTTGTAGTATAATAAAAATTAACATCATACTTTTTTTCTAAATAAAAAATTGACCAGAATTATGTTAATTTTCTAACATTATAAAGTGGTATTCAAATAAATTGAACTTTATCATAATTTTAGAGTTAAATTTCAATCTCGTTGCAAGTAACTTGAAGAATTTCAAGATAACGCAGAATTACATTCCGCGGCGAAGCTGGTGCACATTATAATCAAGTTTAGGTATTGGAATATTTTCCACTCAGGTTGTTTAATACAATTTATTTAATTGGACACGAGAACTTGTTTCGCCTGCAACTTACGTCCAACGAACAGCTAGGATTGATGTTGAATTAGCCAGCGGCGTTTATTAGCTCAAAATAAACTACATTACCATTTTTTATTTACAAAATTAAATTTGTTATTTAACACCACTTAACCTATTTGCCTTATTTAATCCACAGGTCCAATGAATATCTTGCCCGAAATACAATAATCAATTTTTTTGAATCTTTGGTTAATGAAAACATTGATGTCCCGACCTAAAGGAATTATCTTTGGTAGAAAATAATATTGATAGTTTATTCAGAATCGTTTCATCGACTACATTCAACGTAAAATTAATTATCTTCGTTTTGTATGCAGTCGAAAAAGCGATTCTCATTAATCACATCAACAAACTACTTACGATCGCCTAACAATAATTTAAGTTTGGAAAGAAAAAGGACGAGCAAGAATAGTTCACCATCAATGCGAACTTTTCGATCCACATAAAAGCAAAACAGTGCACCCGGGCAACGAACGTAAACAACATAAGGCTTATACGCTTACGCGGATAAAATTCATCGGGCGGAGCCTCGACGAAAAAATAAACAGGCGCGCGCGCGCCGCGGTAACTTGATAATGGAGCGGCCGTATCGGCGGGCACGCGCGCGAGAGAGCACTTGATTAGGCACGGCCCTCGACCGTTAAATCACGATGTTTGAACGCGGCCAACAGTTTCGCAACTTCCGTTAAATAAATAGAATCCACGCGGCCAATCGCGCGCGCGCACACCCGCGCGCCCACTCCTGGGCTACGGGGTATGAATTTTTCTCGAGCGTGCCTTCCGCCAGGCGGATCGATTTGCGCGACGCGGACTAGCGAGGACGCGGATGAAACAACGGCGTCGCCGTGCGGCGCGCAATGAATAATGGAAATTCGACAAAGTATTTTTTATTTTCTTACGCGACCGTTACATTCCCTAGTTTACTTTTTCTTTCCGCTAATGAAGTTATCTTGTTTTGAAATGCAGGGTAATCTATTACTGAGGGTAAAGTTGAACATGTATTTTGGTTGTAAGAAACGATATTTTATTAATTTTTTAAATTGTATGACGACGAGATTTTAATTATTGAGACATTTTCAGCTAATTGGATCTTTCTTTTTAGTCGGACAGTTTGTCGATTGAGTAAATTAAATTCTTAATGATGATAATGTTTCAGTAATAAACTTGTCACCTTATCCGGATCTTTATTCAATTATTTTATTCACTCCTGTACCATTTATAATGCATATGTATCAATTCCTAATAAAACTAAATAAAATATGAACCTGCTCGTTTTGCTCACAAGGAAATTGTAAAGTAAACCTAATATGCAAGAAACTGCAACAATAAATGTTAACCCCTTTGTACGCAATGACGAGATATTTTGTGACAAATGCATGAGCAGAAGGGTTAAGACTTAAATAAAATTTGAAATAATTGAAGTTTAATTTTCGATTTGTTTGATCAGGAGGAAAAAATCGGGTATTCGTCGTCCTAGGTCCCTCGCGAAAGTTGTCTTAGAAGAAAGGATGTTGGAATCACATACTCAGCACCTTTCGTGGTCGTTTCCGAAAGATATCACGAAGACTTGGCATCGGTGCTTTCCAAGAAAACTTTCCGTCTCCAACTTCTTAATTCTTTCGCTCCTTCTCTCGCCTCACCGGCGCCTTCTTCAAAAGGTTCGCAAATTTCTCACAGCGCAATCACTTTCTCCATTTTTCATTTTCCTTTTAATACAAAAAGTAAAATTTTGTTCCTTTCAATGCGACTGTCATATTTTCAGTTTGTACTCATTTTCAATATTTAAAACTTAAATACAGTTTAAATAATACGTAAATTATCATCAAATTCTTTGGAGATTAGACTTTGAAATATTACAGTAAAGAATTGCAATGCTGGGTACAGAGATAAATTGTTAAATGAGTAGTTACCGTTAACTGCTTCATTGTCAGTAGAAAAATCTAGATGTGATCAGACGTATCCTTTGAAGCTCCCACTTAAAATTTAAAATCCCTAAAAGACTGATTAGTATACGGCATCAGTCAAAATCGTGTGGTTGAAAACATAACTTACACATATCGCCATTATCAGTAGAAAAATCTAGTTATGGTCAGACACACCCTGTCGAGTACGATTTAAAATTCCAAATCCTTAAAAGAATGATTATTTGGCGTCATCCGTTAAAATTATGTGATTGGAAACTTAAACTCTTGTATAAAATCGATATCGCCATTATCAGTAGAAAAATCTAGCTGTGGTCAGACATATCCTTTAGAGTCCCATTTAAAACTTCAAATCCTAAACAGACTGATTATTTGGCGGCATCCGATAAATCATATGATTGGAAACTTAAACTCATGTATAAAATAGGTATTGTCATTATCAGTAGAAAAATCTAGCTATGATCAGACACACCCTGTCGAGTACGATTTAAAATTCCAAATCCTTAAAAGAATGATTATTTGGCGGTATCCGTTAAAATTATATGATTAGAAACTTAAACTCTTGTATAAAATCGATATCGCCATTGTCAGTAGAAAAATCCACCTATGGTCAGACATATCCTTTCGAGTCCCATTTAAAATTCCAATCTTCAAAGAGCTGATTATTCGGCGACACCGTTGTTAGTAACCGTCAAAATCAATTAGGAAAAACAGCTACAGGGCTGGAAGGGGAAGGGGGTGCGAGGGGAGAGAGAGAAGGACGCGCAACAATAATCGCGAGCGGTTGTGATTTCCTGGCGTCGCCCCGCGCGATGAATCCGAAATGCGCCGGGGGCTCGCGCGATCACCGGGGGCGCATGCGCGACCGGCGGCGCGGTAGGGGGCGGCGGGTCGCCTCGCGCCGGCCGCGCCGGCAGTCAGTCAGCCCCGACGTCTCAGCCCAGGGGGTAGCGACGCACCTCCGGCTCAGCGAGCGCGTGCGCCCTCAGAGCCGCTTCGTCCGTTTTCATCGCGTGCCTCTGCTGTACACACAGTCGCGTGAAACACGCCCGCCGCGGTCCCCCCGATTCGCACGGTGACAGGAGCGCCCGCGGGCCCCCCCAGGCCGAATCCGAGTGCAGTGACACGATGGTGCGCCGACGGGCGAGCGGGCCGACTGCCTCGCCGCAGTAGACGGCCGCCCCGTCTCTCTCTTTTTCTCTCTCGCCGCCGGGTGACTCTGGCGCCGTGCACCCGCCGTCGGCGTATACGCACAGTGCTTCTCAGTGTTGTTGTTGACCAAGTGGTATAGTTTTTTTCGTGAGTTTAGAAAGCTGCGACGGCGGCCGTGATTACTTCTGTCAGGTGAAATTTTCTTTCTTCAATTTTAATGTTCTCCGGTGTACGTCTAGTTCACAATTGTTGACTGCACTTGGTTTCCCGTTAGTCATTTAAGTTTGACTTTTTTTATTTGGGACCAATAGCTTTATTGGACTAATTTTTTTTTGAGATCGTATCACTGATATGAAAATAAATTGATTGTTTAATGTCAGGTATGATCGTATTATGCGTTAATTATTTAAACAAGACTATTTTCTTAGATGTTTTATGTTACTAAGCACAGCAACGTTAAGTATAACAAACTTGTGTCAGCTTAAGTCGGGCCATCTTCAGTACTGGAGTACTAAACAACTTATTAGACTAACGCTAGGGCCTGTGTTCTATTTAACAAAGTTACAGCATGTCATTAAATCGATTCCGAAAAGTAGCTAAGGGCCGAAAATACACTTTAAAGTAATTTCAATGTAATACGCTGTATAGAACAATTATTTTAACTTCCGACGAAAAACGCTTTAGAACTTTCGGCAAAGTTTACGCGAGATTCCTTCTTAATGGCTGTAACTTGGCCTCCCCACAACACTGCAACTAGTTTCATCTCCAGAAAGTAATCGTACAGATTAGAAAAGAATCTCTATATTAAACTCGAGTAAACTTCAATGCATAAAACTGGAAACGCCTCCTCGCTACGGAGCGGATCGAGTTATGAATGAAAAAAAAAATAAATTTCGAGCGGAATCTTATATCGAAACGATGGGGGGTCGCTTTGAAAGATTCCGCGACAGTTGCCGAAAAAGGAAGCCGAGCGCGATATTTCCCATCGGTCTTTTTATCGCGGAGGACGAGAGCTCCGGCGGCTTACGGACAGGCCGGCCAGCAGAGACTACTCGGGCGTGTTTTCGCACATGCACGTACGGTTCAACGACCCCCTCTCCTCTTTCTCTCCTTCGCCGGGTGCCCCGCGCTCGCCGCGGCTATAAGACAGAGATGTATAGCCTCTTGGGCAGATATCGGCGCGAGCAGCTGTAGTCCGGTGCAACTCTGAAATATAGAATAGACCGAACCCGGCAACTAGGTGACTCGAGAGAAAGAGAGAGAGGGCGCTGGATTTTCTTAGAACCACGCGAACGGGAAGAGTTCGGTGGACCATTGTTGTCGGCTTCGCTCGGGAATTACTCGGGAAAAATTCGACGGGCGCTGAGGCCGTGATTCACGACGCCATTGGAAAATTTCATTTGTCGCTGCCTTTGTTGCTTACAGATCTGTCGCTCCACTAGATATATAGCATCTATACTTAGGTATTTTTTAGAAAGTATTTGTTTACCACGGATCACCGAAAGTACTGCAAGTTTAAATTGCATAAAAATTGATAAGTATAGGTTACTGATATCGTGTCGTTTAATTAAAGGCTGTTTATTTAAATATCATTTTTATTTATGCACTGGTTACCTATTTTTACGTATATTTTAATATTTATGCGATTTATAACAGAACAACGAAACCAATTTTAAATTTAGAAAAAGATAAAAGATGCAAGTAATTGAATATTTAAAAATCTCGCGATAGGTTTTTATTCAATATTGATTTTACAATAATTAAAAGAATATTAATTTTTAAAAGAGATTAATGTCCAAAGTGAAAATGAAAAAGATTCGTCTGATTGCAACTGAAACGCGATGAAAACTCATTTTCGATATTTTTACGTATTTTATTTATATTTTTATTACGCATTGTGCTGGATTTTAATTTACCCTTTACAAGTATTTATATTTATTCATGTAGAAAATCGTTCAGTACCGACTCGAAAAGAGATTTATTCACATTTTGGAAATTAAACACGGCAATACCATTTCGACCCATAAAGCGTAAAATTTAATTTATTCGCTTTCAATTATGTACATATCTATGTAGAAATTAATTCCAATAAATAAAAAAATTTCCATTGCAAATTAAAATATACTCTTAAGAATTCGATGAGTTCAAAGCACACCCAACGATTGTTATTTTTTGCACGGAAACCCCAGCACAAAAGAATAAGTCCCCCGAAATCGTCCAAGATTTTCGGTGACCCTACCTCACCGTGGTGTCGACGGTGGAATCAAGGGGGATACGAGGGGGAGAGCGAGGGGGTGGAGGTCGTATTCCGGGTACGGAATGCCGAGTGTAATGGGCAAGGATGCCCCTGGCGCAGCGAAGATGGTTGACCGTTGTTGACTCGAGCAGAATTGATTACCGGCACAGGGGCAGGGGAGGCTAAGATCAATGCTCTCCTTAACCACATTGCCCCTCGCTCGGTTGACTACCTGCCCTCGCGGACTTGTATTTACTGCCGCGCGGCGTGTATATATGAATTGCCATTTGTTGGCAGATACGCGAATGAAATGCTCCGAAGTTTCGCCGACCAAGACTACACGGACGGTTAATTATCAAGTATTTTGATGATCCATCATTGCATTTTATTTATCTGGGTCCATCTAAGTAGTTGACGAATTTTTAAGTGTTGTGTTTTTAAGATATGCGAGTGTTAGTTTTGTTATAAATAGTCAGACAGTCAATATCTACATTCGTCAAAAATTTTGTATTAAAAAAAATCGTTTAAAGTGTGTTAGCTACTCTATCATTCGTTTTTTTTGCTGTTTGTATTTGTAGATTTTCTTTTTTTTTAAGAAATGTGAAATAATACCTATCGAATAAGACTTTTCTAATCAGATTGAAACCTGTTTTAACGTGATATTTTACGACCTTGGCTACTTTCTTATCAGAGTCGCTTGATAAAAAACGTATATATTACAGTACGGTTAAACATTAAGAATGATTCCCATTTTAATTTAATTAACACTATTTAATTTGAGATTAGTCACCTTAATAAATTAAAAACTTATCGTTGAATTAATTGCATTCATAGTTTAATTACGTTCAAGCCCTGTTTTTAAAACCAGACATAAATAATAGAAACCAATAGCAAACAGTAAACTAGGTCAGACTAATGCTAGCCACGTCTCTAAATGTGAATAAGAGCAGTATCTTAGACACTTATTCGTTTGAGCGGAATACGCGCAGGTTCAACGAACGCAGGTCGTAGTTATCGAGGTATCAACGGTTCCTGGAAATTCGCGCGCGCTTTCACAAGCGCCCCGTTTGCCAATTTATCGATTCTCGCGGCGGCGCGCGCTCTACGTCGGGGGCTGCGACCGAAGATACGTAATGCAGCGCCCTACCCTACAACCACCTTTTTTCGGGCCAAGCCGCGTCGCATCAATCTCAGACTCGATCTGCTGACAGTTTTCGTGAAGGCGCTTGAAAAATGTTGCCGCGCCGTGTCACCGCGACTTTTTCCGAAAACTCAATTTTTTAAAATCGTTCTTTTAATGCAGTATCGAAATTTTTCACATTTTTGAGAATTTTCTCTTGAAATATTTTTAGTTACTATTGCGAAATGCAAAATGTGAGGTAAAAAAATGTTATCGAATTTAATTTGGGTTTTTTAATCAGTGCGAAATTTTAAATTGTGATTTTAAAATGAGCGAAAAATGTTACAAGTTGTGTGGAAAAGTAAACATCATTTAAAAAGAATTTAAATGTTCATCAGTTTCCACTGGCTCATAAACTTTGAAATTCTTTAATGCATAAAAGTTATAAAATTGTGATATCAAAATTCTTGAGCTAAGTAACTGTTACAAATCTTATCTTTACACTTACTAATAAATGCAAAGGTAAATAAATCAATAAATTACGATTACGCAAAGAATAACAAACGCGAGCGTCAAACTTCATCGCGCGCTCGACATTTCAGTGTTCGCGCGTGCACAAAGCTTCCCTCTTTCTCTGCGAAAGCAAATTGCCCACCCTAGACGGGCGTTATTTATCACGCGAACAAAACAGAACCAATTTGCCGGCGGCAAAAAGACAACGTGGTGCATTCCCGGAGTCCCTTCCTTCTCTCCTCCTTGGCGCGCGCCCCGTCAATTTCTCAATCTCTCGATCCAGCGGCGGGGTGCTGCGAGCCTCTCCATGGTAATAGACCCAATTAGCGAACTGTCCATTCGACACTGGGCCTCGGGAAATCGATAATTGCCGGTGGGAGTAAAAGAGGGCCGAGGAGACGGCGGTAATTCAATTTATAGGCTCGTGGCACTTGTACTCCCGTGACCCGCCTCGACGAGAAATCTTGGGGGAAGCCTCGCGGCGCTCCCAGATGCGCTTCTTCCACTACGGCCGATAGCGAACTTTCGGTATTTCCGGGCCGACCGCGCGGGATTCCGCGGAACTTTCGTCATTCTTTCGATACCCGCCGCCGCGAGCGGAGATGCGCGCGAATTGATATTTTATGCGCTGCGGAAAAGAAACGGGAACGTCATTTTTTCACTCTATTTTATCCACTCGGTTAAAACTTCGAGAAAGCAGAAATTTGCATTTGGAAATAAGAAGTTTCATTCAATACTTGAGCACAGTGCAATCTTCGATTACCTGCTCAATAAATAAATGAAATTTTTCCGCATGCATTTATTTAATGATAAAAGTCGTCTACTTAGCGAATAAGTGTACCTACAAATCCATGAATTTCACTTATTTATCTGCACCTTTTATCGTTTTTTTTTTTAAATTTTATTGCCGTGAGAAAATCAAAATGTATTGACGAAACGTGCGGACGGGGAAGTACATTGGCAAATGAAATTTGAGGAAGAGCAAATTTTGCGCTACGTCGGTGGAAAGGGACCGGGGTGCGGTTCGCCGCGCCCAGTGCTACTCGTTTCGAAGCAGGCTAAGCCTAATAAAACCGCACTTCGATGAATCCCGACAGTTTCGAGCCGGCAGCGCGGCTTAATCGGCGGTAAACGCCCGATTAGCGGCGGGCTGGCGCGGAATTACGCTGCGCCTTCTTTCGGGCTCCAAATTGATTTGAGATCCCAAATTCGATTGCTATCCGACGCTATTCCCCATCGTAACTCGCACCCATTTCGGGATGAGTAAAATCCAATGTTATTTTATAGCGTTTAACGTTGTCGCTCTATACCGAGCGCACCGTAAAATAGTCATAAAATCAAACAAACGTTTATGGACTAGTCCAAAAAAAAGAATCTAAAAAAATACCTTGAATCTAGGGTGGACACGATTGCCGCACTGTTCCCAATATCAATTTAAAGCCTTGCTTTTAAACGTGTCAATTGAAGCCGCCAATTCGATTTGCCGAGTCGTCCGGTAAGCCGTCGAATCCTCCGTATACGCGGCCGCTCGTCCGTAAAAGATTTGCGCGCCATACCGTACCGCCAACCACACTTGATCCACCTGCCTTTACGCAGTGCCGCCGCGTACCTATCTCCTAGTGGCAGGTGCGAAGGGAGTTCACGAAGCGGACGGGTATTAAGAACTTGAATCTGCGCTCGGGGAGCGAGGGAAGACGCTACAGGGGATGCATTATTAAGCGGTCCGTCTTAACCCGGTCGCGGAGGTGACGTGATTCTAACTACTTTGCTAATTTCATTCATTTGCGATGTGATTCGACGCCCTAGACCCGCTTCTGATCTGGGTGGAATTTTCATCTTTGTTTACTCGCTTGAATGCTGTTTGAATGGTGTTTATTGCGATTGTTGTTGAATTTTATCTTTTTTTTTTAATAAATGATGTGCGATTTAGACTAAAATTGTTTGTTTACGCAGCTGCAAATCAGAGATCAATTAATTTAGCCTGGATTAGAATAACATAATTTGACATCATAGATAGCAAGATATCGAATAATTAAACTCAATAACTAATTATCATGCCGAGATATAATATTTATTATAAGAAATTAATCAAACTAAAATGTTGATATTTGCGTAAATTAGAAATTACTGGGTAAACCAAAAACCATCGAACCAACCATAATCAAACAAAAACATTGAGCCTGCATTATTTAAACAATAGGCATTCCTCGTTAATAAGTGATTATCAAACTGTAATGCGATTAAGGTAAAACTATACATACCCCTCAGCTAACCCAATAATTAAAGCCTGCATTTAAAAACTTCATCCGTATCACGAAAGAGCAATGCGATTTTCATCGATAACCCGACAGCCGCGTATACGCGCTGAAGAACTTTCGCGAATTTACATTTCCAACCGGACAAGCACCGTCGGTGAAAAAAAAAGTGCATTATACGAGAATTATCGCCCGGAGAGGATTTGGGTCGGAATCGAACGGCGGTAATCGGCGCTGGCACGTTATAAAAGCCGCTCGAAAAATCTCCCGGGGTGTGATACTTTGTAGGTCGCCCCGGCTCTCTCGCGGGCGAATGGAAAAAAAGCGCGGGACCGCCGCCGGCCCCCCCGGCAGCTGCGCCCCGAGGCACGCGTAAACGAATATTTAATCAATTTCCGCGGGCGTCGATTAATCATAGCGATGATTCGAGAGTATCAATCAGCCGACGCGCGGAATACCGGTCGGCGAAATAAAATGAAATAAAAATCGACTCTGCGATACGGACATGGGCGCGGCCCGTTTGCACGGGGGCTCGGTCTCAATAAGCGCATTCGCGTCACGTAAATATATTTGTGATCCAATTTTAATCTAATTTTCAGATGCACGTATTTTATTGAAAACAAAAATTACTTTTATACAGTGAAGTGAAAGGAAGTTACTAGGGTATCCGATTGTAAAGCATTGCGAATTAAAATTTTGTTTGAAATAGTTTTTAAATAACGTTTTTGTACTACTCGACCCCCGGAACTCTGTTTTCCTTTTCTTACTTCATATTACACCTTCTTTCTGCGAGGACCCTTCGTAGGGCAAGTGCAATAGTAATCTTCTTTCCGATCTTTTTCCTATTTTGTCGTGTTGTACTTTTCTCCACGTTCATACCTGAAATACCTTGATTCCATTACTTTTTTCATCTAATATATATCAAACACACTGAATCAAGTGAACATTGTAAAGGAGCAACTAGTTATAGACAATCTATTTAAACTATATCATTATTTAAACAGTCCAATCTTGCGTTCTTTATACATATCAATTTATTTAAAGTCTTAACCAAAATATTGTCTACAAAAATACCAAATTTTTTACTTTATCATACTTTATTTCAAAATATAATCACACTAGTGATGTGTGTACTTGTTTTAGACACTGCAGTACAAAAATGAACGCGAGCACATTCCGGGAGAAAAATGACGCGTATAAAGTTTCCAATTTCAAAAAAAAGCTCGTATCGAAAAGCCAATCTTTATTTATTTTCCAGAGATGTTTGCAAACTTCGCAGCGAAAAGTAAAAAATATTGTTCTATTCAACTTCGATATCTCTCGTGATATACGAGCGAGTCAGTAGGTGCCATTTCCCGAACCGACGAAATAATCGAAATAGCGTACGTGACGCCGGCGCCCTTCGGAAGCGGGCCAAACAATTGCCCGGCAAAGAATGGCCGGCCGTGAACGAAGGCGCGGAAAAGGGAGCGAGCCGCACACGCACCGCGCTCGCCGAAGGCCTCGGCGAAAGAGGGACGGCGGGGGGCACGGGGGGGCAGACCGATCGATCGAGAATTCCGAGCCGCGGGCGATAATGACGGTGGGAAATTTCGCGAGCCGCGCGAGATCGCGAAATTGCGGCGCGACTAAAGGCCGGGCGTTCCCTCGCCGCATTAATCTCATCGACGCGAGGCATTGCAGGCGGTGATCGCGACCCCGGCCGTATAGCCATCCTATCCCGCGGGGGCGACGCCGGGCAGCTCCCCCGAAAGACCGACGCATTACAGCCTCGCGTGCCGCAAGCTCGCCCGCGCGTTTCCGCGCCGGTATGATTTAGGAATCGGCGCGTGCAGGCGCGAGCGCCCCTCCTCACCCCTCCCGCACCGGCGGCGATTCGCGAGTGCGCTGATTCATGCGCGCGCCGACCCGGGCTGTCTCCGCGTGCACGCGACTCCCTGCGTCTTCGTTAGGCTAATGCGAGCCGGACGTCCCTCGTCGCGCTACGCATCTGCCTACAGGCTTGCAAGTATACGAGTATGCGTGTGTGTGAGAGTGTGCTTATGTGTGTAGGTGTGTATGTGTGTGAGTTGATTTGTGTATATGTGCGTGTGCGTGAGTATGCATGAATGCATGTGCGTGTATGTATGCACCCGATAGTCGGTCTTGATTTGAGCAGCTTGCAAACTCCCTTGAGGGATTTGTTCCTTAAAATGTGAGCTTTGCGCACGCACGCAGAATTATGCATGAGCATGTGTCTAGGTCGGCCAAGCGAGTTTAAGGAGCTTCGATTGTTACCCACGTGTTCTTGTATTCACATTGATATGTACGTCACGGGGGTAATTGTTAGGTGAAACGTACCTGCCGCGGGCTTTGTGTAGTTTGCGTGCATTGACTGTCATCGATCCCTGCGATGTTGACTTTTCCCGAAAAATACAAGCTTCCAAATCAAATATAAGTAAACGAATAATTTTGAATAATTAAGACATAATTGTATGATAATTACGACTTAATTGAATCTTCATCTTGACAGCAAATCAAGATAAATGAAACTGTGAATAAAAGAAAACACTGACTATACAATCATACATTGACATTTTTCTGAGAATAAGAAGAAACGAACAATCTGTGCAACGGCAGTTCGTTGCGAGAATAATTAGGTGGCGAAGAGGAGGGGGCGTCGGGGAAAAAATAGCTGCTCTCTATTCGCCTCAGCTCGCTGGTGCATGTGCACGGTCTGTTTGCATCGGGGCTGAATAGAGGTGGCACGGCGGCTCGTCGGTTCATAGACAACCGAGGTGCACGACGGACCCGCTTCTCCTCGCACCGTGATGAATCGGCCTAATTTCGCGGACGGAAGGTCACGTATCCACGGTAAATCTTGGCCGAGCCGCGCGGAGAAAGCGCCAGATGCAGTAGGGTGTACCTTGCCTCGAGCTGCCGCGCGCCGAGACCACACGTACGAACAATACCGGCCGCGCATGGGGGTGCGTTTGACCAATCATCGTATCACCGGCGAATCCTACAATCGGACTGGGCACAATGACGGCCAACTTAAATTGAGATGGGATCGACAGATCGTTATCGGCAGTATTGCGTGCAAACGATGAATACTGAAATTTGTTGCTAATTGTTCTTGGAAATACACGGGTGCTGACGAATGAGTTTGTACATTTTTGATTGAATAAGTAAATTACGTATTTGCTTTAATAGCACTGACTTAAAATAAAATGTTCGTACGATTTGTGTATAGTAAAAGAAGTATTACTTTGTTTTAAGATTTCTCGGCAGCTTACATAAGATGTACCAATTTGGCGAGATTGCTGCAGTTTAGATAAGTTTAAAGTGCAGCCGCATTATACACCGCCATATTTTCGTGCATACAGCGAACTACAAATTTCATCCTCTAACGACCTGACAACACTAATTCACAGTCATGCCCAGGCATCGAATATAAGCGAATGCCACAAAGCACACACTCGCGCATGTAGGTACACGAGCGCAAGAGATTAGCGTATGAGGGATATTACGAGCGCTAGGTTAGAGGCGAGGGGGACGGCCTGCGACTCAAAACGCACGAACGAAGCGTATGGCGCAACGATGTCGGAAATTGCCGCTTTGTCTTATTAGTCCATTAAAAGATGAGAGTAATCCGATCTTCATTGACACAAATCCCACTAATCCAGCTTGGCCAGTCTTTAAAAATGCATCAGAGATTTACATTTTTTAACTTTAATTTTAGAGTGAGATTCTTGAAATTCAAATTTGCTTAGAAGTTGCAGAGCTGTTTGTAATTTTATAAAAGATATGTATCTTCGCAAAAACGATTTTAAGTATTGATCTAATTTTTGGCGTAAACGAAACTGGAAGCTATTCACTTACGATAAATGAAATTCTAAATAATCTATTTGTAACTAGTGCAAACTAAACCGCGAGTGCTAACTTAATAAACAAATTGATAGGTGAAGTGACACTTTCTACTGTATTAAATGCAATTAAATTACTTTCGCGACATCTCCTGTCACGTTCCGATCACGTAACGCACTAAAATAAATGCAAGCTCAAAAGGAAACCCAAAAGCGTCGCAAGCTCGGGCTTCGCCGAGTAGAAGCCGGTTCAATCGAACGGCGAACAGCAGTCGTCCAAATATTCAATTATTTTCAGGGCTGGCAGTCGTGCCCCCGCTGATGCGAGGCCTGGGCGAGGCCTCGGCTGCGCGCACGCGCCCTACCAAAGGATCGGGGACTGGCTGCGTTCGCGTGATAAGGCTGCGCGACGCAAATAAGCCGCGGCAGAGGGAGCGCCGCTCGGAAAGTCGCGGGCGCCCCGTCAACGCGCAAACATACACACCTAAGCCGACGATAGCGCTCGCGCGGAAAAGCGACGCGGGAGGCGGTCCGCTTGATTAGAGCCAAGTCGCGACGGCATTAATGCCACGGCGATTATTCCGATTCCCCCGGTCTACTGAAGCAGGGGAATTAGTTGGCTCCCGGTCGTTGACGCCAAATTAAGCGATGCGTCATTTCCGTGATTTTTGAAATACGCGTCCGTACGTGATCATTTATTATCTGTATGCTTTACATAAGTAGTAGAGACCCTAGTTTAGTCAGACCACATTTTTAATACATGCTCAAAATGTATGTTCACTTGTTATTATCTTTATTCTTTGGTTAAGCAGTAAAGGTACTAGTTTAGTCAGACAATAAGTAGTATTTGGAAAAGTAGTCAAGATACTAATTTAGTCAGACAATATTTTTCATTCGTACTCAAAATGTATCTTTCTACGTGTTCATTTATTATTATCTATATTCTTCAGATAAGTAGTAAAGATCTAAGTTTAATCAGACAATATTTTTTATTCATTCTCAAAATATTTGTTATTGTCTTCATTCTTTAGTTAAATCGTAACGATTCTAGTTTAGTCAGACAATAAGTAGTATTTTGATAAGTAGTAAAGATCTTATTTTAGTCAGGCAATATGCTTTATACGCACTTAAAATGTGTGGTCTTACGTGTTAATTTGTTATTATCGTCATTCTCCGGTTAAGTAGTAAAGATACGAGTTTAGTCAGACAATAAGAAATATTTCGATAAGTGCTTAAGATCTTAATTTAGTCAGACTATTTTTCGTACACACTCAAAAGTAAGTCAAACTTAAAGGACGAAAGATGAAATAAGCATGAAAGCGAAAAAGTAAGTCGCAACAAATTTAGCGATTCGAAGATAAACGTCCGGCTAATTTAGCGCGAGCGCTGTGAGCGATGAACGAGCGGGTCGTCTGCGACCGCCGCGGGAAGTTTTAAAATGTACTCGGGCCGCGCATTGTTCGGCGAAAATTCCGGGGTCACTTCATCCAACTCATTCTCCCTCCTTTTTTTTCGATCCGCATAAAGCGGTCCAACTGTCCGGTTACAAGCGCGCGCGAGCCATTTGTCCAAAGTCCCACGTATAAGCCGATTCGCAGCGCGCGCGTAGAATTAATAATCGATGACCGAACAATCCGTCGCACCAGTTGAATGCCCATTGTCTTCTATTCACCACGAATTAACTCGGCGCACGTCGGCTGCGCCTCCTGCCTTTGACGCGACGGCCAAGGCGACGCCGAGGATTTGTTGGCCGGGCCGTCGTCGCCAGTCGCGGACCAATCTTATTTTACACGAAAATTTATGGCCAACGGTGGATTAACTCTATGATTTTTCTTTGCTGGAAAGAAAGTATCTGTAGCAGCTAATAAAGGTCTTTTAGTTGATTTATGTGTTCACTATTAACAATTTAGCGGCGATGTAACAGATCTATTTCGAAAAGTTTGTTCACAGAGCGAAAAATTTGAAGATTAATCAGTCGGAAATTTTAACTTAATAATACTATTTAAAAATTAATGTGATAATGACGCGAAGAAATTTGAATTTGATTATTATGTAAAAGTAAAAAAACCATGAATATTTCATGAAATCTTTGTAACGATTTTATATTCTTGCCTCATCACGTAATAGAGTTATGAAGGAGAAATAATAAATATATTTGGTAAAAAAACCTTCTACTCTTTATTCTACATTTTCTCTTGTAGAATTCTGAAAACAAAACTAATTCTATTTTCAATTTTAAGACAGGACATTGTAAAACAAACATTATACCATTTAAATTACATAATATCACTTCGCTAATCATCAGAGACGCTTGTACATTAAAATTCAATGAGACTATCACTAAAATTCCGTGATCCAATAAATCAATCGGCGAACCGTTGGGCAAACAAGCAGTTCAGCGGAGCCAACAATCGCAGGAAACTCGTGGCATACTTGGACTAATAAATCGGGATACCAAACGATTCGTTATTTTGCGCAGGCCGTCCGCCGCATTCACCTGGACTCGGGCGATTTTCGAGCCTTTAATCATTTCGCGCGACGTGGAATGTCCCACGCACGCGAGCGTGCGACCGGCCAGGTTTGCGTGACCGCGCGCATTACGCTTAATAAATCATTCATCGGTATGCGCCAAAAATGCGCGCATCCACGTTTATTACCCAACTAGCCAATGAGCTAACCGAACTCATCGCATTGTCTTTGCTTAGCTGATATTACCGATTATTGAAAATTTGTGGAAATTTATTCTTCGCTTGTTTCAATTATGTAGAATGTGAAAATTGAATTCACTTTTGGAAAATGTGGTGGATTCAAGGTTTTCATGATCACGCGTCTTCGCAGCTTCTTTGTCATGGCATTTTGTGCATATTGCAATTCACTTCTTCGAAGCAAACCCCTAAACTGATTCATTCAATAACCTTAAGATGTAGTACCAAGAGCCACAATTTCGTAAAATTTCTTTGTGCATAAACTTCATGCCATCTGACATATTTTAAAAGTAACATGTTAGCACTCACGACTGTATGTAAAAAAAGTAACGACAAAAAACACGCCGCATGCATTTCGGGAAAGGAAAGTACTCGAGCGGTCGCGTAAAAGAAGAGTGCCGAAAAAAATCGCTCAAAATAAAAGGAAGCGGCGCGCGCGCAAGAGGGGTCCCCAAGAGGTAAAAAGGGAGAAGCGAAAAAATAAAGTCAGATCCAGCAAAGTAGTTGAGAATCGGGCAAAAATGCAAAAAACTTGCCGACACTTCTCACGCGACTGCTTCAGCCGTACTTTCGCCGAGTTAATGGTGTGCAGGCTCGCCCCTCCCCTCACCTCCACCCCCGCCAAGCGCATAACTCTCCGTCGCGACGAAAAATTTTCGTCTCCTCCGGCCCTCCAGCGAGCGATTCGATGCCAAGCGTAATATCCGAATATTGTACCCCCCAACGTTTTGCCTCGTGAACTCTCCAAGTTTCGGAATCCGTTCGACCGACGGCGGTTTGATATTTTCGCGTCGGCGAAACTCCCATCGCACAACGAATATTTCCATCTGCAGGAAAACGCGGCGCAATCGAGTCAAAGTAAAATTCGAACCCACCGATAGCCAGCGTGATAGCGCGAATTCTAAGACTATTGGTAATTTTCTCTCCTTTTCTTTTTTTCGACGCTTGGCTGGAGGGAGGCGGGGATAGAGTGACCCATTTATTCGAAAATACCTCGTATATATCGCTCGGGTATTGACTGCGCCGCATCATTGCATAGTTGACATTCCCCTGATGGCCCAGCTCCGTCTCTTTCTCTCATTCGGTCGCCCTCTATCTTCCGTAATTTGATTAAAATACGTTTTGCGTTCAGTTCCAGTTGCATTGAAGCGAGTGTCCGCGCATACAGCGATGCGCTTGCTTTATCGGTGAATTTCCCAGAGCCGCAGGAATGAGTAATAACCACAGTGCAATCGTTTCGAGTGCCGATGGTCACGTGGTTCAGCGGTAATTTTTATCTTTTGTGATCAACGGAAAGTTAGCGATGAAACGGTTAGTGGAGTTAGTGGATCGAGTATTTGATTGATTTAAAGCGTTATGCCAACCATGCTTTTCGCTAGATTATCTGCTGAATTTAGCTATTCTCGCCCGACGTTTACACTTGCGGAATGAAATTGAACCCGACAATTATCGAATTTTTAACGCAATCAAACTAACGAGGCAAAATAATTTGAAAAAAATTCCAATAAATTTCCGGAAAAGGCAGTGGAATAAAAATAGATTACACAAATTATCAAAAATAGTATTTAAAACCGACGTTGTAGAGTAATTATTTATTGTTATAAAGTCTCGAATACTTTGTTAAATTACAAAAAGACCCTACAGATTTCGTCTGCTATAAACAAAAAGTTATATAGAAACAGATTAGAAAACGTCAACAATGCTGAAAAATATTGATAAATTTTGCAAGCTTAAAAAAGTTCAAAATATCGGCTGGAAAAGGTAGATCTCGACGAGGGCGTTGAGTTCGCGGAAAAATTCGCGAAAAGGGAGCGGGCACATCAGCGCGGCTTAATCATCGAAAGGGAGCGCTTCGTCCGGGAGATAGAAATTCCGCGTCACGCCGAGCGAGCAGAATATGTGCAAGGCCCGCATTAAATTCCGCAGTAACGGCGCAACAACCACCCCGCCCCCTCCCGCTCCTCTTCCTCGCGACAAAACACACGTGTCAGCCCCCGTGAAAAGGGGGAACCAAACAGCGGCTCGAGAAAGGGGGGGATGACGTACATTCACGAAGCGTGAAGTCACGATAAACGGCTTCGGGTGCCGCCGCCGCCGCCGGTACGACGAACGGATAAGGGTCGCGAACGTCCGTGTGTAAGTAGAGAGGGAGGGTAGGCGGAGGAGGAGCGGGTGGGAGAGATTGGAGAGATGCACGAACGGGAGGAGAGATAGGGGGAGGAGGAAACGAGGCGGAGGGAATGAGAGATATACTGCGGAACAAAATGGGTGTGCGAGAAATTACGTTTTACACGCGTGCCTTCGGAACTTGCCTTTCAGATTAGCCACGGTGAGAAGCGGCCTGGGCTTGATATTGTGCGCGAGCTCTCATTGTTTTCAACATGTTTTGTAAATAGCGCTACCGAGAATTCTCACTCTTTTTTTTTCTTCTATTTTTTTTTTAACAAAAGCCATTCGCACACTATTGTTTGCGACAAACAAAAATCATTTATCCGCGAAAAATGGATTGCATGAAATGTGCAGGCTGCAAATACGTCTACGTTGAAACCTTCTAAATGCTTGCGAAAAAATAGCTGCTTTAAATTTTAAGGTAAATAAGTTCTAAATAAATGAAAATATTTAATAGAATTTTTTGAATAGAGAGACTTAGATTCAATTTTAAATCCATGCATTTTTAGGAGGAGGGATAAAAAAATTGCCGAATGTATTCAGTAAATATAGAATCCGGCTATTTGAATTGTAACTTAATATTTTTTCTATGGTACATAAATTTCCCTTTAAGGAACTTAAGTAGACATATAAATGCAATTATTTTTTTTTATGTTACGGCGAAAATGCCTATTTACTTATGAGTTTCATATCTTTAACGAAGTAATATAGTAACTTCATTTATTCCGGTATTACTGCAACTTTTCCTCGCATTGAAAGCTCTTGTTAATCCTACAGATTAAACCGAGTTTTTAAAAACTTTCTGGGATTAAACAGTCATTGCAAGAAATGTGAATAAATGCGAAATATATTCGTGATTCCGCATTTTGAGTAGTCTCTGTGAAATTTAAAAATTAAATATCAGCAAACAATTACGCGTATTCAAATTATATAATTTACACTACGTCACATAACATACTAAAATTTATTTCAATTTATAAAACATTTCTTTACAATTGCATCGGATTTTCAAAATTATAAAGATTCTATAATAACTACACTAACAATAAGATCAAAAATTCAAAACGTACAAGGGCAAGGCAAAATTATGGGTACGTAATTCAATGTGGAACTTATAAAAATGTTTCGGAAATTGTTTGGCGAATTTCGCATAAATAATCGATTTATCTCTCGAATCTTCAATAACACCAGTTTCCCCGAAAAAGTCGGCAAATCTAAACGCGAGAAAAATCGCCAAGCCATCGAAAAGGAAAAATCTGCAGATAGCGCCTGGAAGGCGCGAGCTAGAGAGCGAGGAAGGTCCATTTAATTTCTTGCGGCACGTCTTGGGTGCGGTGATATATGTGCCGCAGGCTGCAGAGGCCCCTTCGCCCGCGTTATTACCCACGTACGTACATACGAACGTGGGTGGGTCGCGGGCGGGAGGGAGGGAGGAGGGAGGAGGGAAGCTTCCTTCCGGCTGGCGCAGCGGCGTCGCGCGTCGCCTTCTATTAAATCCCCCGCCGCCTTCCGACCGCCTCCCGCGGCCTTAGCGCCGACCCGTCGTAATTAGCTTTTTAGTCGGAGATTAAGGAAGCACCGGACGAGACGACTGGAATCCGCGGGGCTCCCGCCCGCCCGGCCAATCTCGGATCCCCCTGTTTACATCCGTCGGCAATGAGCCTTTGGACGCGCCTCATGCCCGGAGGAGCGCTTCCAAGCGCAGCTTCGAAAGCGACTGTCCGACTGTCAGAGGCCGCGCTTCCTGCTTGCGGTTCAATTCGCAAATTGGAAATGGTGCTTTCGGTGCTTCTAATTTGGCCGGATTTATGCTGCTTCGAGAGCGATCGATTTTACTTGATAACAAGTGGATTAAGTAAAGTCAAAGTGCACGTTCAAGCGAGTTTGAGGAATATTATTGTAACGATTCTTAGAAAGAATACATTTAACAAATTATATAACCGACAGAAGCAAATGTATATCAGCGTCGAGTTAAACAATGATTTGTATGTGTGTTCGTGACTGGACTTGTGCTATTTCCATTGATGCAATCAACTACGTCGCTTTCGTTCTTAGACCGGCTGTCTGGTTCACTGTGTCTGTAGTATTTCAGAACGTGCCACAGAAGGATTGCAATTTCCTTAAAACAACAATTCCTCGAACGATTCCTAGGCGATAATTAAAAAAAAGTTAATTTAAAATTTGATAATAATTTCGACGATACAGGTTTAATTAAATCTTGCCATAACCCAATTTGTCGCCCTTTATTAAGATTATTAAATTTTACTGCAAGTCTTGTCAAGGCTAATTAATTATTTATCTATATGCAGCTTAGTGACCCAGTAGCTATGTCCAGGGCTTTTGTACTAAAACTAAAGGTCTTGACTTGCGAGTCTCTTTTTAAATTTGCTTTTACCATAGAATGCGACCAGAAATTTTATGTTTGCGTTACGTTATTTCCATGCTTCACTAAAAGTGATTGTACATAAACAAAAATAAAAATCCGATGTTGTAAATACCTTTATATTTTAGTTACTTTATAATTAAATTACATTAAAATTAAATCGCGTTAATACATTTTAATACGTAAACTGTGAGACAACATAAACTATATATAAAATATAAAATAATTTATTTAAATCGACTACCGTCCTACTTCTGCATTTCACACGAGCAGTTTAAATATTAATAAAATCCATTATTTATTTTTAAAACTAACTTATAATACATTCTATTAAAATTAAAAGAAATCTTACTACAACTACATGTCAGATTCAACAGAAAATTAGTGCAATTAAAAAAAAAAAGAACTTACAAGGAAGTGAATGATGAAACTGAAAACAATTTAAAATACAACGAGAGTAGATAATAGGATGAAGTTATTTCAGCAATTCCAATAATTCTTCCTGTTTCGCATAAAACGCAATTCAAAGAGAATCGGCCTCTCATCGCGGATTCAAGACTGACCCGATAGGCCCGGCCGCGCCAAACAATTCGAACATTCCAACAACGCAAATAATCCTCGGCGGGAATTCGAACGAGTCGGGCAACTCGGCGGCGCGCAATGATTACGGAAAATCGCGAGTTCGGAAACTAGTTTTGCGCCGCACGCCCGAGAGGACCCTCGAAAACCTGTCTCTTCGCGTTTCGCCGAGCGCTTTGGAGGCGACGAATTTTCGCGAATCGTAAGGACGGACCGCCGAGTGCGAGCGCGGTCACCATATTCAGGCGCGAAAGATCGCGTCCGGGGCTACCCTGTAGTTGTTGAAAATGCGGGTTCCATTACTTTTGTACCGCGTGCGCTTCGTTAAACACTGCGGATTCAAATAAGAAGAGGTTGCACATTTAAATGTGGAATTTTTAGTTCATTTTATTTTCATGCTGGAATAAATATACATTTGAGTGCATTATTTTTCGCTAGATGCTTTTTGTACCAGATCGAAATCATGCGATCTGAATTAAATTATTCTACGTTTGATCCAACCTGCTGTGACTGACGTGTAGTTTCCGACAAACATCTTACGAAGCTTATGTTTCTCATAACTGTTTTATGTACCTTTAGTATTTCTCAAATTTACAGAAATGGATTATATTTCCACTGCGTATAAATAGACTATTTTTCAAGCATTTTTGAATCGGTTTTCCCAACAATCTTGTGCATTAATGCAAGCCATTTTGAAAAAGCTGGTTATTTTATTAAAACATCGTTTACAAAAGCTTAAAAAATGGTTTATTCTTACCAGTATTACAGCACTATTTTTTTCTTTTTTAAGTTTATTTAAAATTTACTTAAATTACTTTTCTCTATTTCAGAATTGCAAATTGGTTTTTGTTCAACATTTCGCTGACACGTTTAAAACTATTTTAAATAATAAATCATGCTTACTTAAGCCGGAGAATGTATTCTGGAAGAATTTTTATGATTCGCTACTGCTCTCGTAAAACACCTATGCAAGGACGAAGCCAGCCCGGCGAAATATGAATACCCCTAAACGAAGACATTAAATCCCCTCTTCGCGGCTTCCATCCCCCCCCTCTCATTTTTCTTCAATTCACTCCTCTAACTTTTGGTCCCCACTCGCTATTCGTCTACCTTCCCGTTTGTTTCTCCGCTTCGTTGTGCGCATACGCGCCCTCGCGATCACATGGACGGGCCAACACGTACGCCGGGTTACACAGGCAGTGTCATCGCCGCGGATCCTTTCTACGGAGCGGGTACGGGAGAGCAGCATTGTTTGAGTTATCACAATGGCGGCACAAAACCTCAAGCTCGGTAGCACTGCCAGCCGGGCTGGAGAGGTGGCAGGGGGGAGCATCGAACTTCCCTCTTCCCGCGAGACGCGAGCGGGGAAAAGAGGCTGCCTCTTCTCGGGCTCTGTGTTTCCGCGATGCAGCACCGTACACTCGTGGGTTTGACAATTGATTCCAGCCTGCATGCATAAATATTTAAACGCGCCTGAGTATCTTTATTCATCGGATTCAGAAGATTATCCCATCAAGACTGTGAATTTATTTTATTTGCTGAATGGTCCTTCGTGGTGTTTGAGAGTTCGTTTAGTATGTATACAGCATTTGTTTCGATAGTTTATTTTGTTTCAAAAATAGGACTTGCTTGCTTTCGTTTCAACAATTCAACCTTCTGAAGGGTTCCTCTTCGTTTTTTATGAAACTTCGTATACTAGTAGTACTCTGGGAAATATTGCAAACGTATTTTTTATACATGCTCAATCACATCGAAGGTAAAAATAACTATTTTTTAATTATCTCAAGAACATCTGAAGATCATTATTAAAAATTGTAAACATTACACTTATTAAATGCTGTTTAATCGTTATACATGACATTATAGTCCAAGGTATTCTGGGTCAGCGGGATACTTTATAAGGCTTACTCGCAAATATTATAAATTAAAATATGAGAAAGGTTAAATTTAAAAACCACTACCCAAAAATAACTAATATGTGAGAATAAAAAGTGTATTCAACATTTCATTTGTTTGTTAAATTCAACAAAGTAGGTAGTTCCTAGTAAAAATTTAAGACAAAAAGTAATAAATGTGTACACAACAACTAATTTCCTCGTAAATCCTCGTAAAAGATAATTTTATTCAGGAGTACGATTTTGTAGAATCATCACAGAATCGCATTTAAAGAAAGGTGCTTCAGCGAAAACAGAGGTTGGAGGGATTGTTCTCAACTGCAAAGTCTCTGTACGTTCCGTTGTTCGGTCTGTAGAATTCGCAGCTGAAGCGCGAGCGAAACAATGCTTCGTTGGTGAAAAAAAGCAGCTCGTGGACGACTGGGCCGCAAAGCGAAAAACCAGGTCGGCATGTCTTTTGCGTAATCACCCCTTTGCTCCGACCACGTTCCTCATTTTACTCCTTCCCTTGACTATTTTGTATCAGGCGGAGGGGCTGAAAATTTGGATTTTTTCGGCGGAGAAGGATGCCTCTAGGTAGGGCCTAGTCCAGATGTTCCCTCTCTTTTGAACGAGCAATGCTTTTTGCTTTTTCTCATTTTATGCCTCGGCTTTGTTTGGTATCGTTTGCCTGTTATTACTGATTTTCGCCTGAACGAGCTACAGCTGCAATGTTTCCAAAAACTTTTCTCGACTTCTTTTTTACTTTCCATCGAGCTGCATGTGTTTTGGTTCGATAAACTATTATCCGACTCTGAGAATGGTACATTCTATAGCTAGAGGAAAACGTTGTCGAGAAACGAAAATTTTTATAAGTTTTGTATTATTTCTTATAATAAATTTTTGGAGGCTCATCCTGGGTTAAACTCCGTGCCATTTCACCTAGTGTAAACAATATGAGCCGTTTTATGCAAAAATTGCTCCTGCAATAAAATTATTTTTTTAAGCCAAGAAAAAGCAGCTGTAAACAAAAACAAGTGAGCAAATGTTTAAAATTCTAAGCTACAAGCAGAAATGAAACTCTACTGCGTTTACGTTCAGAAACTTAAGGCGAGAGCATACGCAGAGTTTCAAAAAGCAGACGGTCCGACATATCGAATTTCAGCGTGGGGAATAAGCTGTGCTCTAAAGGAGAGGAGAAACGCTAATACGCCTGATACAGGCGGGAGAGCGCGGGACTTTATCTTTTTCCTTACTTCCCCTCGTCAGGCTTTATTGCAACCAATTTCATCCTGTCGGAAACTTTGTAGCTCCGCGGAGTTGTTGAGGTCGACCCCCGCGCCCCTCGCCGGCGAGCAGAGAGAGAAACGGACTTTTTACTACGCTTCGTTACTCTTTCCCACCGAGCCACCTTCGCGCGTTCATTTCTTCTCGCGGTCCCCTTTACGACGTCTACGCTCGCGTTCGCCGATTTTAATATAAATTCGAGCTCCTTTTTCGAACGCCCTGAAGCGATAAGGCCGAATTACTGCGCTCCGAGACTCCCGAGCAGTCCGTCTTGAAAATTGTAATTAAAAAATGTTTACAGTCATCCCGCTCCTTTTTACGAGATGTACCTTTTTTCTACCTCGAGAATAAAAACGAGGTGAAATTAATGGAAGGTATTACTAAAGTTTCAGCGGGAATTTCTTTTCAAGGAGTTATGCGCAAATTAAAGTTTTTCAAATTGCATCATAATACGAATGTTTTAATTTTACCAATTTGCAATTTCTGAGAATATGAAAATTTTCTTCATTTAAAATACTAACTTAAGAATAATAAAGTTTTAAATGAAAATTGCACGAATCAACTACCATCCGCTGTAAAAAATAAATGTAGCATTTTAATAAAGTACAAATGACTCTTTTTATTTTGTAGTATTGATTCGTTCTCTTTTCTGGAAATTCAAAATTTTATATTCTAGAATGGTCTAGTGTGTTTGTTAAAATTATTTATACTACACATAGTTGCTTTGCATTGGAGAATACTTAAGTGCAATTAGTTCCTCGCATAAAATCTCCATGAATTTATCACTTTTTGCTCGATAACGGTGACTTCGAACTTATTTTTCATCTACTGCAAAAAATGAGATAAATTTCTAAAACTTTGCTAAATCGTACTCATTCGACCTGAGTGCTATTTCGTACATATCTTTTTGAGATAATATGCGCCAGATGCGTGCTAATTAGTTTGTGGAAAATTAATTTTTCTTCATTCCTCACTCTGTGTGCAAAGGACTGAATAATGAATACTAATTAATCAATTTCCGATCTACAGTTTTACTGGACAGTAAAAATAATATCGAGCTGATGTAATAACTAAGACAAAAATTACCTGCAGAGTATTAAATATTCTATCGGTTGATCAAATTTTTATTATCCCCTGATGAAGCGGTTTTAATAAACAAGATGTTTATTGAATTTCTACTATTACGATGTTACGTTCGAACAGCTCGCCACTAATTGGGATTAAATTAGTATCAACGAAACTGCTGGGTTGCAAAATAAAAAAAAAAAAAATAACCGCCAGTAGAATAAAAATAAATACGCCTCCAGCGAAATCGAGTACCGGAAATCCGCCTCTATTTATTTTTAATATCTCGACCTTCTATTTTTGACGCGTCCTGCAGCTCGGTAACCTGTGTTGCGCGGACGCGTCGCTTCTGCTTGCCTCCACGCGACAAATTATTTCCGCGATTTTTCGACAACGTCATTTTTTCCGGTACTTTCGGTTCCGCTCTCCACTTTTTTTTTTCTTCTTTTTTTTTAATATTTTTCACCACTCGCGCCGATACAGCCGCGCGATTTAAAAGCGCGACCGGGATCGCCGGCGCGAAAATTGGCTGCCGTTCGTGCGATTTATGCCCACCGAACTGATTTATCGCGTACAAGGGGAGGTACGCACACGTGTCGCGAGGGGCCGCCAAATTTCACGTTCACGCGCAAGCCGCGAGCTTTTTGATTATTTTTTACTTGAATCGGTGACCGTCTGTCACCGATAAAGTCATGACGCCCACGGGCAGGAGGGGAGGGGGCAGGGTGTTGTCGCTTTTCTGGGCTATTTTTTTATCGGCCCCCGATAGGTTCTAAATTATTTTGTCAGAAAAATATCTCGAAATTTTTTAGACGCGGAAAAATACTGTTTTAATTAAGGGCAGAAAATTTTCGTGGATAAAAAGTATCTTGAACGTTTTTGTAATATAGGCTTCTAAATTCAATTTTTAATTAACTGATAAATTTTTATAATCTTACCTAATTTACAATATTTCTAAAACATCGTCAGTATTTATATTAAAAAAAATAATAAATAAATAAAATTATCATTACTGAAAATATTAAAGTTCGAAGTAAAGATAAGAAATCTTTAGAAATTCTACCTGGAAGTTCAATAAACGTTCGACAGCAATTCCTATTTCAAAGTCAGAAATGAAAAAGCAGAAAATTCTTGAAAATATAACCTGTAAATATTGTCGACACAAATTTTGTTTACAATGTCTTCATCAGTGTTCCCGGCATCTGCAGTCGGTACGACCAAGCAATCAAAATAAACACGAGGAGGAAGCGAAAACAGAATAACTTAAAGGAACAAGGAAAATAACGCGCGAGCTCGATGAATCTAGGAGCGGAATTGGCAAAGTCGCCTCGAGAGGGTGAAACCTCCGGGGTGGACGACGCAGGGGGGCGGTGGGGAGGGGAAAGGTTGCCTCGAGTTTCGAACGCGCGCGCGCGCGAGAGGGTTACGTCCGTGGAATAAAGTTGTCAGCCCGAGTGGAGCACCTATTCCCCCCTCCCTCGGACCCCCTCCCGTAACGTCGCCCTCGTAAATCCCCGAATAAAGTTTCCCGAAGAAGCCGCCTCTCTTCGTTTTCGTTTTTTTCGGCCTCGCTTTGCCGCGAGCTCTCATCGTTCGTTATTTATCGCTCGACCGCTTAAAAGGGCCCGCGCGCGCGCGCGCCCGGGTTATTTTGTAATTTTAAGGACGCCCACGCTCGCGCAAACAGCCGCTTTTTTCGTTGTTATCGAGTTAGCGGAGAGGTTTACGTTTGCGCCGGGCGGCGAATAAACTTTTTCCCCCGGCTAGCGGGGAAGGCGGTCGGTGTATTTTTCAGGATCGGAGCGTTATGTACTTGCTCGCGTGAGAGCGCTGTTTTCGTTGGAATTGACATTTTCTCGGCTCTCGGGCAATTTTTTACCGGCAATGGGTTTGCTTTACAGGGCCGAACAACTTTTTTTATAGATTAATTCTCTGCAGGTAGTATCAGGAATGTCTGAAGGAAAACAATCGTGGCTATTGAAAATTTATATTGTATATCCGCTGTAAAGTTGAATTTTTTAGAAACTTTGATTGAGTATTAATTTTTGACTAGTTAAGAACATCAATTACCTTTTCATAATTTAATAAAATTCTCGGCTATTGTTCTAATTTTATTATTATCCAACAGAGCTTAATTAATTTACAAGAAAACGACAAGAAAAGGAAACACTGTACACAGTATCTTTGCACAAGCAGCTTCCTGGATTTTAATAACATTTTATTTTTAATTGCGCCGTAGGTGTAGTCTCTTTTATTACGCTCCAAGTAGTCTATTAAAAAGAGCAACCTCTAAGTTACCCTTTTATACTTTAATTATGCAATTATCGTTTATTTATAATCGCCATCGGATATTGGATGAAGTTTAGAAAAAGTAAGCACTTTCCATTAAAGGAAACGGTAAATAATAAAATAACTGCGAGAATAGTTTTAATGGCAGTTCGTTGAATATAATACAGAATTTACTATCCCCCAAAACTGAAAGTATCGTTAACAGCAAATTTAAAAAAAAATTAAATATTAAAGAAATTAAATTAATTGAAAGAAAATTGTTCAGAAATAAAGTAAAATAAAGATATAGTTTAGGGGAGAGTGTGATATCAAAGCTGTCTCTGATCAATTAGGTGTTGTTTGACTATAAACAAAGTAAGCGAAAGGTGTGAAATTGGCAAATTGGATACCTAAGCCTACAAAATATAATACGAGCATCTAGTTAAAGCAATCTTAAGTGAACTGACCACTCTGGCCGTACGTTCCTTCGTGCAGGCATAACCCTACGAAAATTATGTGAAGACCTTACTTTCTTGAATATGTAAGAAAACAGAAGTAAAAGAACACCAATTAAAAGAAGTAATATTTCTTCAAATTCGGCAAACTCCGCTCATTGAAAAATATGCCTTAAATTTTCGTGTGCTACTATTGTGCACGAAACCGTTTTCCCTCCGCTTAAAAAAGATTTCGACATTTAAGGTACCAGTGTTTAACTGTTATTTGCGCGTAAAGACCTCCGCAGTAAAGGGAACCGCGCGGCTTTTGAAAAGATTTTATTTTTTTCCGACTAAACTAGAACTCAAACCGAGCATCCGCTCTGAAAGAGATGCAAAATTCACGCCGCGTTAAATTTTCGTCGTCGCGAGCGTCTACCGTCGAGGTACAGGAGGGGGGGAAAAAAAAAGTCGAGAGAAACGAGAAACGAGTCGCTCTCGCGCGCGGGGCTTCGCGGGCTGCGCAGCGTCGGCGCGAGTCGTAAAACAGGCAGCGTTTCGAGTTCACGGCTCGGCGGCGAGTTCGCGCGATAACGAGCAGTCGTTTCGGCGGACGGCCGGCTGTTTCGCCGCTTGCGCGCGTACATAAGGCGAGGCGCACCGAGTAAATCGGCCCGGAGGCTCCGTTATTCGCCGCCGGCGGAGAGTAGGGCAACTTCGAGCGGGGAAAGGCGGAGGCGACGCGCGGGGGACACCGGGGGAGGGAGAGGGAACAAAGACGAAGGAGGAGTCGCGGCTGCGCTGCCTAATGAATTTATTTGGTTTCGAGTGGTCGACGCGATTCCCCGGGCCCGAAAGTGAAACTTCCCTTTGCCAGAAGAGCCCTCGGGCTGGAGAGCAGGTTCCAGGAAGTTTGCCTTGAATCCCTTGCGCGACCCTTAACTTTTTTTTTTTAAACTTAATGCCATTGTTCCCTGCTGCAATGGCAAGGTATTTTATGAAGCTTCGCTTGTTGTTGATGCCCGTGAGAAATTGCAATATTTTTGTGTCTGACCGGATTTGCATTGTTCTACTGAAATTTTAAGTAGATACGAATTCCGTTGCTTTTCATTCTGCTTAAGCATTTGTAAACCAAGGGAAGATAATAAAAAGAACATTTAATAATTTATTTTTTAATTAGAGAAGGGGGTGCGGAATGGGACACCTATCAAAGTGATTTACATTCCAACGAAAAGCTCATTATAATAAAATATTTCATTATTTTTTAACTACTCCGTATGTTATTCTTGAATTTCGTTTTTTATCTTATTGACATTTAATGTCAATAAACTTTTGAAGTTTATTATTAAAAATATTGACCTCATTATTAACTCCACAATATTTTCTTCGTACATACATAAACCTCGTAATTGACCAAAAAAAATTCTTTATGTTTCAGGCATACAATCTTAAGGATACTTTGAGGAGTCATTCGCAGCTTTTTTGGTAAGAATTTAAAAGTAAAATATTAAATAATAAACACGACTATAAAATAAACTCATTGCCCTTGAACAAAGTTAAAAGCTCGACCCAGTCCATCCGCGAGCGTCACAGCAACGGTGCGCGTAATATCGAGTTCGCGAGTGAATCTCGGCTGATGTCCGTCCCCTCGTCGCCCGCGAGACCCTCGCGAAATTACGAGAGCAGCGTATAGGGAGAGCAGGAAAGCCCCGAGAGGGGGGTGGCGGCGGTGAGGGTCGGAAGTGCCATTAGGCTGCACGCGGTGCTCTTTATTCCGCCAAAGAGTCCGTTATGAGTCGAGCGTCGCTGTAGCCGCGCGCACTTGTGCCCCGGCGCGCGTTCGTGTAGGCGCACCACTCCCCCTCTTCGAGCGGCGCGCGTTAATGTATTCCAGCGAATGTGCCCTCGCGCGGGCGCGCGAACGTGATAACGTGTGTATTAGCGTTAAAAAAAGAGGCGCTGGTGTGCGAGAGCGTGTAGGTACGCCAGGCGGGGGCCTGCGTGTGAGCGAAGCTCTACAGTTGCCAGCGGTTTCCGCCTGACACATTCGGCGAGTGTCCTTATGTGACGCGATTTCAGAGGGACGGGAGGGCGAAAGCTCGTTAGCGCGCGGGCCGCGTTTGCATGTACACGCGAGGATAATGTCGACTAGATGGCTGCTTCGTCCTGTACGCTCGCGCCTCCCCTCCCCGCCGCTGCCCGTATACATTTTAGACTTCGCGGCGCGCAGCCTGCGGTCGTCGTCTGATGCGCCGACGCGATTCAGGAGGATCGAGTTGCGGTCACGCCGCTTCCTTCCTTTTTTTTGTTTTTTATGGCCGAAGCAATTACGATAATATGCAGTTATAAATTTGAATGATTGATCATACGCGACTTAATCAATCAAATCTTTAAACATAATTTTCAATTAGAAGACTTCTCTTGATTCAATCCATAAAATATTTTAGATTTTAATGATTTACGTATTATTTTGAAAAAAGAAGTTTATTAAAAAGATAAGATGTATCATTGTGTAGATAATATTCAAATCTGTTTGAAATATGCAATAAATAAATGTCGAGTTCAGAGAAACTTGACTTTGATCTTCGTAATTATTTTTAATGTCATTTAAAAGTCATCTTTTTTATCAGGAACCCTTGATGATTCAAAAAGTATATTGTACCTAGGAAGAAAATCAATGTGTTAAGAATACGACCTTCAGCCTTTTTTTTAATTCAAATGTTTTATTCCTTGTGCTATAATTTAATTTATAATTGGTACTTTTCATATATCACATTTTTTCTATATAAGCCGATTATGGCTCTTGCAAGTATGGCTGCTTTATCAGACAGTGTGATACCGATAAATTGCAATAAAAGCCGCTCCGTGGAACAGGGGGGGGTGGACGAAAGCTCGCTTTGATCTACGGGCCGACCAGTCATACCGCGAGGTTATTAGACGAGCCGGGGTAAGCGTAAACAACGTGGAATATTTTAGCGCTCGAATTGTTCGCCGAGCATATTTCGGGACGCAAAATGTTTGGGGAGCCGAGCCCAGGGGCCTGTGCTCCACGACGATATATTTTGTCTTGCCAATAATAGTTCAGTAATTATATACAGCGCATCCACATTAATCATCGAGTGTCGGCCGGCAGTTATCAAATATTAGCTTATCAATGGGCAGATTTATCGCTAATGCGATAAGCTTTCCTGGGCTTTAGCTACCGCTACGTCATACTGTTATGTATTCGGTGGCTGATCGAAAGGCGAAATATAAACCCAGAGAAGAAAAATTAAAATTTTAGTCGGGCTTCTCCCTGCTAACTTGATTTCTCAATAAAAGCTTTCTAAGAAGAGGCTTCCATTATTATTTAAGTGTAACTTTTGCATTCGCAGTGAAGCTTTTCAAAGCGATTATAAAATTTGAGTACCGAACGTTAAAAAGAAACTACGAAAGAAGTGTAAAAAGTAAATTTACCGTGTCCTAAACGACTCCTCTTTGCTGACACTAAGCACATCGTAACGTTAGCCGAAACATCGACAATTAATCCGCAAAATCGTCGTTCCGCTCCTCCGGGCGAAAGTAATCCAGCGCGCGTATTAATCGCAGCGGGAGTTAGCGGACCCTCCCGCTCTTTCTCGGCAGGCTACTAATGAGGCCAAAAACATCGTACGTACGCGCGCCGGCGTAACGGCCGTTCTAAAAACGTAACGGAGCACGATTTAGGGGGAGGCGATAATGGAGCAGCGGAGGTATTCACCCCCTACCCTTGCATTCTGTCGACGCCGGCTTTCTGGCGTTGAATGTGTTGGGTGTGTGTGTATGGCTCTCTCTCTTCTCCACTCTTTTTCTTTATCAAGGTGACGAGAGGAGGCACCGCACAAATTACAGCGGGCAGCAGCTGTTGGCATGCTTCTTCGATAACGCGCTACAAAACATCACCTCGCGTGCCCTTGCGATAAGGTTCGTTCGATGAATACAGTGGCTGTGTGTATGCCTAGGTGAGTTTTGGAAAGTTCGGGAAATCCGTTGTTCTCCTATTGTGGTGCCAAGTAATATCTGATTCTGCGTGGGTGAAAACAGCTGAGTAAATATTGTTTCAAATAATCTATCGTTTTGACCTACCAGAGGAAACTAATTAGTCGAATGTAATTGGTGTTAGAAATGATGATACGTTGAATTACGAATATACTTATTGTAAAAGTTTTTAAATGCTTTTTCTCTATTGTTCCAATTAGTCCAGTTTTCAATTTCTATATTCTAAAATTGAAAAAAGTTTCTTGGAATCCACAAGTTTTGATAAAATTTGTTAAAAAAACATTCTCGGAAAACCCCTAAAGCCACTTTTGATTGGCAGTTCGTTAAAAAAAAATCTAAAACAGCCATATTCGACTTGAAAAAAGGAGAAGCGATAACCGCGGTTTTGAAGCATAGAATTAATTTTCGCTTCGAGGAGCACAAATGCGGCCCACAGGAATTTAGCGTACACATTGTTTCCGCGCCTGCATGCGCGGCATAAAAGAGAGCTAATTCGATTCGATTCTCGCGCTCTCTTTCGCGCTGTACGCGCACGTGACGCGCCGGGATTTTTCCCCGGCGCCTCCGCTCCCTCCGTTCGACTGACCGACATTTTTCCCGGGGAAAAAGGAGGCTAGCCGAGCGACGATCCGCCCGGAAATTTGTTTCTCCCGAGCTACATGAGGAATTTCCTCGGGCGCCCCGCCTCCGGAGGCGCGGACGAGTGTAAATTTGAAATTCCGCCGCGTTAGTCTCTCAGGTGGACGAGGGGTAGGGTGGGCTTTACTTCCACACGGAAGAATCGAAATTCTAGCGTTGGCATGGGTTACGGTGCGCGTTGCAAGAAGCTCGCGATTTTTTCGTTTATTGCTGGACGATCGGCAAGTTTAATCGTTGGTTAATATTTGATCAGCTGAATGTGCAGCAATTTGATCATTTAACCATTGCTCGTTAATAATTTACTTGGGATACATTTGATGGGTTAATAATACTGCATGATTGACGAAACCTTTTGCATATATTGATTTGATTTTCATAATAATTTTGAGAGTATAATTTGCATTTATCATTTATATACTTGAAATCCATACCCTACAGAATTGTTTAAAAGATTTTCAAGATATAGAATTACAGACTTTTGAAATAAAAAAATTTGTTATTAATGTTGCACGTTTCTATATCACATAAAATAAAAGATATATTTATTCGGATCAAAGAAAATTTATTTGCTATAAATTCTTCAATCTTTTTAAACATTTAAGCTGAATATCAAATATTTCATTTAGACATACAAATTTCGATGACTATATATACGATATTTAACAATGTCTATAAAGAGATCGTAAAATGACGCTGGTTCGCGCTAACCGCGCTCAGCTGAAAATCTCGTCGAGAAATCGAGCTTCGTAAACAGGAGCAACGCGGCATCATTACCCATCTTTATCCGACGGGAGTCTGCCAGTGCTCCGCGGGATCGCGCGAGCGTCAAATTGCGTTAGCCGGACGCGCGTCTCTCGGGTTAACCGTGAAACTTTCCCCAGGGGCCGGCCGTGCTCGCGCAATTAAAATTAGCCCGGGCGAGCATTTGTCGCCGGGAAATTAACGCTGCCTCTCTCAAAGTATCATTCACGCATCTGGCGCGCGCGCGCGCGAGCTCGCAGCCAGGCAAACGTTAAAACGCGCCAAGCGCCAGTTAATTAAGGATCGCAGTTAATTCGAGACTCCAGATGTCCCGGATTCCCGCTGACGTCGGGGTTCGCCGGCCAGGTGAAAGGGGGATATTGCAGCCTCTGCCTCAAAAAGCTCCTAGCCTATTTTGAGAGCTCGAGGCGATGGTCACTGTTTCATTGCAGGATATGAATATGTTCTTGCAAAATTTATAGTTATTGTTGTGGTGGTACCTATAAGGAATTTTTGACTATTCTGTGGACAGAAATAACGAGGTCATATTTAATTTGTATAATAAATTGGTGTTTTTTTTTTAATAAGCTTCATCTGAAATTATTCTGTTAACACAATATTTCTTCCAGTCTGGTAGTACAGTTTTTTCTATGAGAAATCTATCAAAATAGAACAAATAAACAAATACAACGACAAAGCAAATGTTCCCTTATAAAAGAAACTATAAACAAACCATGGATTTCAATTATCGTCCAGGCGTATACGAAAAGTCTGCGCAGCGCCAAAGCCAATCAAAAACTATAGCCACTCTATTCAAGACTCAATCCATACGTCATCGCCCCGTCGGCTACCCCTCCTCTTCCTCGTTCGATCTTTCATCAGTGCGACGCAATATTTCCGCTCCCGATGTTTGAGCGCCGTGACTGCCTTTTAACTTCGGGGAGTTCGCCTTCGTTATAATTCATTTGTTCTCTCGCTCCTTTCACCCCGGCGATTCGGGCGAAAAAAAACGAGGAGGTAGACCGAGGGCGGAGGGACGGAAGTCGCGGAAACGATAGAAAAGTCAAATACAAGACTCGATTAAGTGAATTTCATTATTCATCATCTTATTTCCGACTCCCGTTCGCTCTCCCTTTCTCCGCTCTTTGTAGCTCTCCTTTATTTTTCTCGCCGTCGCAGCGTCGACTTCGTATTTTATCACGCCGGGCTAGGTCCGAGGCGCTTTGCGAGATTCGACGGCGGAAAAACTCCCCGCAGTCAAAGGTGATTCAACGATTCTCTCTCTCTCTCTCTCTCTCTCTCTCTCTCTCTCTCTCTCTCTCTCTCTCTCTCGGCGTGGATACGTATTGCGAGCGCAGATTAAGCCAATGTAACTGATTTTATTTTCCGGAATTTCAACTGGTAAATGTCAGCCAATAATTTAATTTCCGGTCTATTTCAGAAATTTCTTTTCATGAGATTGTGTTTCCGCACTTTATAGACTGTTTTTCTTTCGCATTTATACTTACTTCACTTCCTTTAGTTCACTGAAAAATTTAGGATAAATCCTAAATAGCATCCTAAGTTTTTTGAAAATCAATTAGATAAGATAAACTAAGCTTAGATTTAGCAGTGCAATTAATTAAAGTACAAAATTGACAGGAGCGAATCAATCGATTTACAATGCAAAGTTACGTAGACAATCGTAATTACACGAACCGAATTGCAAGTGGTCTAAATTACGAAAGACAAGCGCGCCGTGTCGCGTTACGCGAATGACGAGACGCGGACAAAACGCGGGGTTACCGATCGGTACGAGATGAAAAATTCAAGCTTACTCGCGGTACTCCTCTTATTTACAAGGCGCGAGAGGGGGTAAGGGGTGAATGACCTTGTCACGTTCGGCGCGGCGAATCGATATGAGCCGGCCGTCGCTCGCGCGGGACTGTCAATGAAAATTTCCAGCCTCTCGCGCGCCGATGTGGGGAGGCATTGTCGGCCGCGAACGAGACGACGAGACGGCGACTTTCAAGCGGTCGCCCTTTCTTCTCCAACTGTCAGCGTGAAATTCGTATAACGACAGCGGCTCTATTTAATTGATAAGGTTTTCAGACTTAATTGAAATCTCGCGGCCTTTGTTTTACATTTCACCAGCGGGGCGCGCGATTCAGAATGCGCGCCCTTATTCTGGCATGTTATTTACAGCGGTATATAAAAAACGAACAGGATAATCAATTCAAGCAATACAACGATCGAGTCGAATTTTTTTTTTATTTGATACTACTAAATACCAGTAGACATCATATAAAACTGATAAAAAACGTAAAGAATTCGTGAAAAATAAAGTATTTAAATACGAATTTATCTGCAGAGCTAAATTTGTATGCAAATACTTTACTTTGCACGAATTCTTTATGTGTTTATCAGTTTTATAGAATTTAATTAAAAAGGAATTCAAATTGAGAAAGTTTTGTAATGATTACTACTGCAAGTCGCATGAAATCTTGATTTTTCTACTTATTTTAGCAAATTGTACTCTAATTTGTTTCAGTTCTTTTCCTTCACTTCACTGAATTAATTTTTACTTTAACTTTATATTGTTATAAGCTATAAACAATAATAAGAGATTTTTACATCTTCCTTCTTAATTATAATCCATTGTCAGTCTTATTTATGAATGTTTTCGTCCTTATAAAGGTTGTGCAAGGAGTATGTAAAAAAGTTGAATTTCAAAATTTGTTATTGGTGTTTCTGATAAAAAAGTATTAACTGTAAGTGTAAAAAATTTGTAATGTAAATATTATATAGTTTATTTAGTATTATACTTCCGAAATATTGTTATAGAGACCCAGAATCTCTTGGTAAAGCAGGAACTCAAAGAAAAAACGCTGGGTGTCTGAGGTGCTCTTCTCAAAGACACGGTAGGAGATGGAGCAACGCGTCACGCTCGGGTACTTAGGTGCACACTTTCAAATATTATAATACGCTTCACACGGCAGGTGCACACATAGATCATGCATATCCTGGGCGCACACTGCCAAATATTATATGTGTACAAAGCACGCCCGAAGGTGTGTCGACATGTACACATACATAACGCTTATTAGTGTGAACTAGTAGCCGTAAGTAACCCGTCGGTCCCACCGCATTCACGAATTCGGAGTTTCGGATACCCAACGTTAGTATTTTTACTATTCAATGTTTTTCGTTGATATGAGATCGCCAAATTGGAATATTGCCATCTTTTCTTTCGAGGTTCTTACTCTACCGAGATTTGCTAAGCATTCAACCTCGCCTTTCAAAACTTCTCCCGTGTATATCATTTTGGCAATTAATCTTCCAATTAAGGAATGCTAGATATTAATAATAACATAATGGAAAAATTTCACGAAACGATTATAAACTTAATTAATCTAATAGCAGTAAAAGTAGCAATCAAGAAAGTGTTGCATTCACTCGAGACATTCATCTTGCACTAATAAATCCCTAGCAATTTGGAATCGAGGCGAATTCCCGCCAAAGTACGATCAATCGGACCGTCGCGTGGCCACTTTCCACTCGACGGATTGATAGTTGGCCCGCCATGGAGGGGACGTTATATTAATCCGTATCAACCTTTGTGCCAACAACTGCTAAACGGTTTTCTCAGCGTACCACGGTCCCCTGTCGGCTCCGCCTCCCTACGTCACCGCCGCCACTTACCCTCGAATTTCCACGATGAGGAATTTCGAATATTGCTCGAGTTTCCCAAGCAATAACGAAGTTTCTCCCGGTGCGAGACCGAGAACGGAGTGAAAGAGGAGGGCAGTCTGGGCTCGCATGTACACGTGTACCTTGTGACGTCTTTAAGCTGCACCGAATTCGATACACACTGCAGGATTCCGTTGTGGCTGATTTTCGTTGGCCAGGTAGTCGGTTAATTTTAGTCAAAAACGCAATTTCTTGCTATACCTGTCTAAGTAGCCTTTTTTAAAACCTTTTAATTAACTAATATTTGACAGTATGAATATCATTTTGATAGTATTTTTAAACCAGAAAAAAGAGATATTTTATACAACTTCCATAAGTATTTTAAAAAATGTCATTTGAAATATCTTAGAAAGTGTTTTTACAGAAAGATAATTAAGATAATCGAGATTGTTTTTGTGCACGCACATTGATGGCTTTTCCATTCGCACTGTGAAGTTATCATCTCTTGTTCAATTCAGTAACCTGAAACTAAATTTATTTAACAATGGAATGATTTAAAAAATTCTATTTTCAGAAACAGAATTTCCTCTAGACTAGGAGAATTCTCGAGTCCTAAATCAAATCAGTCGACAAAAGTGGCAAGAAGTAGAAGCCTTCTGAACCGAATGCAACGGAAGTATTAAGAATCAAAACTTTATCACGATTCTTCCTGAGCCAGAAATCTCGATTTGGTGCAATCGTCACCCCGAGAGTCCTCGGTATTTTCGTAACACCCAGTCCAATTGCTACTCTACCTAGACTTTGCGACGTACCTATAGGCAAGCAGTGTGCTATAGATAGCAGATGCTACATTTCGCTCTTCCGCGTCCTTTGTACGCCAGCAAATGGAAAAATCTTCGTGTCACCTTATCTCTCTCGACGCCGAGACTCGATCCTTTTAATATTTCTGAGGTTCCGTGCAACCAATTTTTGAGCTTTCCCTAGACTAGCGTAAGCTTCTAATAAATGCTCCTCGCTGTCTCACTCGCGCCTCATTTTTTTCCGCCGTCGCTTGTTACCCGTCCCTTTTACTTTTGCTCCTTCTTTCCCGTCGTTATGAATTGCTTTGTTTGTCGAGTCGCATTTCAGAAATTTCTTTCCTTAGTTGGTGCAAGTATTTAGTTATTTTAGTACGGTAATGGAAGGAATAAATATTTTTCATGACTTTACGATTTTGTTCTAATCATCATGTAAATGCAGAACAAATTTCTAGCCTCAATTAAACACGCATTAAGTAGATCGGAGTAGAGTAAATTCATCGTTATATCCACTTGTTAAAAGAAGTAAAAGTCTAGCTTATTTATTTAAGATCTCGGGTAACAAGTCTTCTTTTAAAGTGCAACTATTGCTACTGAAAGGAGATAAGAAGAGGAATCCCAAAAAGCCGTTAAATTCTCAAAAGACCAGAAAAATTTCGCTCACCTTTTACTTGCCGACGAAAATACTTCGAATTCCTCCCGTTTTCTCTCTCTCTCTCTCTCTCTCTCTCTCTCTCTCTCTCTCTCTTTCTCTCTTTCAGCCAAGCGGCACAAGGGGAAAAAGCGGAACGCAGTCCCGCTTACTCTTGCATATGCGGAGATCGATCGGCGTGCGACGAATAATCCATGGAGATGGCGAGGTGGTGTCAAAGCCACACAGGCCGAGTATTCGAAGTGAGAAAGTCAGCGAACACCGAGACGTGTCTGGTTTTTTTCACAATTATTTTTCCACGCTCACAAACAACGAAAAAATGGAAGTTTCTCTATTATACGCCAAGGCAAATGTTGGAAATGACAAATACATTGCTGTTTCTATGAATTTTGAGGCTTAATAAAGCAACAAATTCTTTTTTTCTTTAACTAAATTTTTTTTCAAGATTCTCGGTATTTACAAATAAGTTGTCTGACTAAAATAACAATACTGCATAACTCGGTTAATCAAGAATGTACATAATATATTCCTGATAGAAATAACACGAAACTTTAGAGATATTTAAGGATTATTGCATTTTATAAATAATGAATAATTAATGTGTTATACCCAGTGGAATATATTATTTAATATAAACTATACACGCATTTGCTTTTTTGGAACATACAATTCTGCTAGCTAAAAAAGATGAGCGCTTCAAAAAGAAATTTGCATTATTCAAAATACCGGGAAAGTTTAAAATGCAAATCATGAAAAATCAAAGGGGGTGGCAAAATATTTGACGAGCAATGTCAATCAAAAAATTATTTCCGCCGAGTACGTGGAATATTTTAAGTTTGCAAAGTAATTTCTCGTTATTGGAAAGTTGTAAACTCAATATCTTCCGCGTTCGGCATCTGTCTAAAAGTTTTAAACTACATCAAAACAATTGAGCGTGAAGATTTTTTGACAGCACCAGATTGTAAATTGATTTCATTTTCAACTTTCCAGATCCAGTTAAACTCATATTTGTTGCTAACTCTCTTCATTTAAGCCCAATTATAATTTTTAGTTGGTTCGACGTTAACGTTTCCTGGCGCACGAACGAAACTTTCGTAGCCGTTAACCCGAGTGCAGTTAATTAATAATGCAATCGTTAATGAGTGACAAACTTTGGTGTAATGCATTATTGTCGGGTAGCCTTAATTAATTAATAAATATAGGTATCGAAACTCGTTTGCTATATAATCTTTGAAACAACTAGTTTTTAATTACCGTTAATGCGATAATCGTCTACTTTAGTCATAATGTGCGTAAGTTTAAGTGGTTTTCAAAACATACTTTATTTGAAAGTTTCAAACGTATATCAATGTGTAAATCAAGTATTTCAATAAATATGAATATACTGAGAAACTAGTTTTGTTGTTGCTATAAAAATAACTAAGAAATTAGTTGCTATCACGATTTGATATATAAGCATGCAATTATAGACTAGAAGAAGTTCACTAGCTCCATTCGTTTCTTGCCTCATGAATTTTTCTTCCAAAGGGCCTTCCACGTGAAAGATGTGTAAGTGGAGGAAAAGACAGCTAGAAAGAATCGCGAAGTAACGGGTTAACCGACATGGTGGCGCCGTATTGACACGCTTGGGAATTGGTGCCACCGTCGGCGAAGCGCAGCGAGGAAGAGGGGTGCACCGGTGCAACGGCGCACCGCCGCCCGTTAAACTATGCATGAGCGCGGAGCCGTTTTGTATCGAGCCGTCCACTCTCTTCTCCCGACGCTCGCTTTTTATCGCGCAATTTTCCCCGAAAGCGGCCTATCGCCCCCCCGCACCCCGCGATACCCCCCGCGGGAGTCGCGCTCAACGCTCCCGCACGTAATTGCAGGGAAAACTACGCGAACCACTTGGCGTTGCTACCCGCCGGGGCTCTGGTAATTCGAGTTCGGGAACAAATATTGGCGAGCGCCGCGGCGCCGCATTAACGCCAATTGCAAGCGTAATTGCATTTAAAAGTGTCGCCTGCTTGATGAATTTCAGCCTGAGGAATGTTACGGCCTGGGTCAGTTTATAGGGATTTAGTACTTTTTGTTAGGATCAGTTACACTATACTATTTACTTTAACATTGTTTCGTGCAATGAACAATTTCAGATCCAAATATAAAAAATTACGGTCGTTTTTAAGAAAATCACGCCTTTTAAATAAAAAGGAATTTAATCTAATTGAAATGATGATTACAACTAAATCTTTTATTGCATCTTTTATTTTTAATTAGTAATATCCAGAAAAGTTTTATTTTTAATTAGTAATATCCAGAAAAGTTTTGATTTTAACTAATTCTCCTCTGCAAGTAACCAATTAACTAAAAAGAATCATCCTTAATTCAAAAGACACACTTTTTTATTTCTAGACATTTTCAAAACTTTTGTGATGATGAATTATTCAACTTGCAAGAACTACAGACCGCACGATTCATTAATAGCAATAATAAAAATTTGAATTTCTTAGCGATTGAACTAAGCAATAGATCGATCTTTTTCTAAATGCAGAAAAAGTTTCCTGTACATGAGGTCTAGATGAATTGCTGGAAGGAGGAATTTATCTCGGGAGGGTAAGCGTCAATGGCGAAACTTAAGGCAAATTCTTCTGGTCCGCGAAGATAGAAAGAAAGAAGGGGAGGGATGGCTGAAAGAGATGGGTGGAGTCGGAGAAACTTGCAAATTTCTCATCATCGCGAAACTAACTTTCACCGGCGAGGCGCGACCGTAAGAAAGGAATTCTTTCCTTTAGCCCCGACTTTTTTTGCAAGTAATTACAAACACTCCATTATCTTTGCGAAGTTCGATCTGCCCCGGATAGGACGGAAGGATCCGACTATCGGATTTGCAATTCCGAAATGGATTACAAGGAAGCTCCGAATGATTGTCCGATAAGTTATTTAAAGCTCACACGGCTCAATTTGAGGACCGTGATGAAGGTATGGAATTAAGCTCTTTGCAAAGTTCCTCCTATAATGAAACTTCGGGAGTTTTATATCTCGGTAGATCTTTTTTTGCAGTCGCCGTCTTTTCTTGAATAATAATGTCCACAGAGTCCCGAACATGATCTTCATTTGAAATTTTACTGTAGAATACTTGGAGAAGAAACAATGCTTAAAACTTTCTCTTTCTTTGTTAGAAGTTCGCCTCTAATTTGTTAGAAATATAGTCACTTATAAGATTCTTTTTCAAAGAATTATATTGGGATTTAAGGCATTGTTTATCAATAGCTTCACACTAACCGTTAGCTAAAGCTAAAGTACATTAGTTATCAATTAAATGTTAGTATCACCTTATTATTTTCTGCATTCTTTTTCTTCTAAAATCATTGGTTAAGGAACCGTCAAGTTCGTACATGATGAAAATATGTAGAGGAAATTTGTTATATACAGTGACAGAATGTATTAACAATTTGCTTCACTCACAACTAATCTTGGCCGTCTAAATCAAACGTAGTATTCAAGGTGAAGCATGAATGTGATTACACTAATCATGACTGGGTATAGATGCAAATCATTGAAATCCTCGGGTACTCCATTAGTATTACAACTATAATCCGTAGTTTGAGTTATGCAAGACGCAACAAATATTACAAATAGCAAATAAATAATTTGAATTTGTGCATCCTGAGTTTCCCATGTTTATCCGTGTTCTCAGAAAACTTTTTTAAAATTAAACAAAAATATTTAATCAAAAAATAATCTTTCAAAAATTTTACCTAACAAACCATAACTAAGATACGGTAACATAACGTCACTTACCAGTCATTAGTAGCTCAATGCAACTGTAATTACGACCGAGCTTAGCTGCAATCAAATCCCTGTGAAAATCGAACAATTACGCAACCAACGCGCCCGCCTCTGGCGTAATGCAGGTTCTGGTGTGCGCTTGGGCTGAAAAATAAAAAATGAAATATTACGCGTCGCCGCGATCCGGCGTCGACGACCTTTGGGGCTTGCACCGCAGTTAGCCGCGGACTCAATCAAGCGCGATACATCCGCTCTCCAGCGGCGAGGCCGATTCCCAATTAATAGGACACAGTCGGCAATCGAGCTGCGCTTGTAGCTCACCGACCGGCTTAATATTTCACGGAGCCGAAGGATCGCGCTTACCCAGTACGTCATATAAGGATTACGCGTGCATTATTAGCCATTCGCGCGATCGAGACTGGGGGATTTCCGAGGTATTATGATTTAGTAATTTAATTATTTTATTTAACCCAATTCGATTAATAGAGCGGATATATTTTTATCAGATATTTTTACTTTAAACAAGCTTTAGAAAATAAAGTTTTATTGGTACCAAGCAGAATATTAAAAAGTAACCCAGTTTTGCTTTTCTTAAATTGTACAAAATTAGGTAATAACTGCAAAAAATATTTTGCACTTACAGGATTGAATTTTTTTCAATATTCATTAATTCAATTCCAGTTTGTATTTACGTTTAATTGAACCAATCAAAAATATATAAAATATATAAACTATCAAACTACAGCAGAAAGAAGCGGAAAGAAACTTTTTCCTTTGGAATAGGGTACAAGAGTCCACCCATGTACCACATAAGTATTTCAGGTTGCTCAACCCAGGATCATGTCCCTGGAACTGGGAAAAGCTATGGCTAAATGTAGTGGGTTAAATATCATTCAGACGTTACGTTAATTCGATGACATATTTTTATTGACTATTCCAATGAACATGCCATTGAATGATAAACTCTGTGAATATTCAGGTCCCGTTCAATAACTCACTGATTAACATTTATACATCAAAGACACGTGACGTCTGCGATTTCCTCGAACGATCGTTCACCGTCTTTGAGTTCGATGTGAAGCGCCATTTAATGCCAGGACGGTGAGCTCGTTAACATTTAATGTGGAAGCCGTGTCTAGGAGTCGCGGCGAGATCTGTTTGGGATAGTTTGCGCGTGAGGCAAAGTTCAGACGCGACGATATAATCGGCCTGCATCTACTTTCGGCCGCGTCGCGACAATGACGTCACTACGGTAATTGAGTTCCTCGACGTAACTTCCCTGAGCCATATACTTTTAACTTCTGCTGAGTACGAGCAAAGCCGTCTTTTTTTGGGAGTTCGGCATTTTTATCAGAAATAGCCACGCTGGTTGTCAATTATGATGCTTTCATTCGAGGATTTTCTAGGGCAATATATTGAAAATAGTATTATCGATCTGAATAAATTTAAGTTAATCATTTCCACTCTTAAAATATACAAAAGAATTTTAAAGCTAATAAAATTAATTTACTATCTCAACTGATATTCTACATATTCTAAAATAGAATTAAGTTTAAAAATATTTTCAAAATCTTGTTACTTGATATAAATATTTACATTTGATTCCCTAGCACCAGCTCGTATTAATTATAAAAATTTTAAAAGAAAATTGGGTTATTATCGTTTGTTTTGTATCAGGACTTCCTCCGATAATTAATTAATTTACAATCGAAATTTTTAATGGAACAAGGAAATATTTCATTATTTTTTATATAATACGTACCAGTACAATTCGCCATTAGCTTCCGAGCACCTGTCTCTCCCTGTTTATTTTGGATGAAGAGATTGCAGCCGCCCGAGTGCCATCCTAATTACCGTTGCTCTTCGAATATTAGATTATGTCGCTTCACAATGTATATACACCCTTGCTTCACGGAAGGTAAATTCTCACGATAACTACCCGAGGGCTTACCGAATATTCGGTTCCTCTCACTCTTTCCGCCGTACCCTCTAACTGTGGATCGAGCAATGAAATTTCACTGAAAACCAGTGCAAATCTGTTCACATTTCCTAATTTTTAGTAACCTCGCCAGAATTTGCACCAGAAAATAGTGAAATTGCGCTGTTTTACTTCTTTAAAAGAGATTATTTTCATAAAGTCGGTCACATCTTTTCTATTTAAATATGAATCCTAAAAGACGTTTAAAACTATTTAACCAGCGATAATCATAAGAATAAAATTAAACTAATTAATCAGCAATAATAACTTAAGGAACCGCGGAGAAATGAAAAGAGCGAGAGAAATTTATACTTGCTAATTTGCGGTATCGCGGCGCAATCAATCCCCTGCACGCCTCTTAAAATTCAGCTAATTCTCGAAGACGCGGCACCGCGCGTTAATGAGCCGCGCATCGCGCATAATGGCCGCGAGTTTTGCCCCGTCTTGCTCCTCTTTAATAATGCATGACTTATTAGGCTGGCGCGGCTCGCATAAAAAGACGCCGCGCCCGCTGGCTAATTGTGAAGAACTCTATTTGCCGAAGCGATCGGAGCCGCAATTAGGAACACTCGCATACTGATATTCACTTTGCAACGGACTTTCCGAGCGCGCAGTAATTTCCGCTCGATATTTCAAAAGTGCCCTTTTATTTTATTTAGTCCTGCAAAGCGAGCGAGTTCAAAATTAATGCCCCGCGTTATTGCCACAATCCGGCGGTGTTTATTTATTCTCGCGTTCGCAGCGTACTGTGAAAATCACGGAGCGCCGGTGTAATTCAGTTAGCGATATCGCCAAAAAGCGAGTGAGATGCGTTAATTTAATAATCCAGGCGGCTTGAAAAATTAATCAAGACGCGGTAGCGCGGCTAAACCGCGAGATTCCGGCATCTCCGAAAATTACATCCGGCAAGCTACATCCAAATACCTCACCTACGTCTGCATTAATTTGCACACTTATGAGGCAAAGGCTGCATCAAAACCGCGTCCGGGTGTACATCTCTTATGCACCGCCGAATATTCGCGCGCACGCGCGTACCCACTTTAGACGCAAGTACGCAAACACGGGAACGCGGGAGGCGCACTAACAAGTGGCCGAGCAAACAAGGACGGCCGGGCCGTTATTAACGGGCCAAGTTTATCAGTTACCCGAGCCGATGTGCCACCGGCACGTCGAGCGTCTCGGCTTTGATGATAAATAATGCGCGCGAGTCGTTTCTTCCCTGGGACACCGCGACGACGTCGGCCCTGGTCGCTTAGTCGATAGCCTCTCCCGACCCAATAAGGGCGACGGCAATATTGTGGCGTAATTTTAACTGCGTCACTTCCTAATGACTCCTGTTGCTTCGGTGGCCTTCATTTTGCTGGGGGAGACATTTAATTTTATTGTGCGAGGTCGAGGGGGAGAGGCAAACATTGAATTTTCGAGCAAACGTGTGGACGGATGAATAAGACAAATGTTGATTTTTCAAACGAAACTGTTTCGCGAAAGGCTTCTTGGGGAAAAGTTAATTGAGATAAAGCTTGGTCAGTAAACTCCAAGAAATTTGACGTACCCTCACTTTATTAACTTTTTCGATAATGAAGTTTGTTTGAAAGAGGTTTATTCTGTACTCTTTGATATAACCAACTGCGACTTTGACTTTGGCCAGCGATGAATTAAAACCAAATTATAATGAAATTCTCTTCGCAATTATTCTTCTTTCACTATACTGTTTCATTATTTCATTTCTTTAAACGTTTTTAAAGGTTTAAAGTAAAGATTATTTTATTAAAAAGAAATGTTGTAGAAGGTTTAAATAACTCCTGCTTCTGTTAGACTACTTTTGCAATTAAATAAACACAAACATAATGTTAAATTTTAAAATTTTATTTTTATTTTATGTTTTGTTTGTATTCACTTGTAAACATTGTCAGGAAAAAGAGCTCGAAAAATCAGAGAAGAGCAGGAGCAATTATACCGTTCCTATGGCAACGCCTCTTTGAAAATACAGCATTTGTTCACGAAAACGTCCACAACAACGCCTTTGCGCAGTCTTTAAGAGAATAAGCATCCTACAAGTAATTGTCCTTTTAATTGTTCCTTCATCTTCTAGAATTCTCAGCTGCTACCTGAACTTTGCTGATGGAAGCAGAGCACTTTCAATAATTAAATGTATTTCCGAAACCATCTACCGAAATAGTATCACCAAATAAATCAATGAAGAAAACGTCACGATCATTGGGAATGCGTTATAAATAAATATCCTAAAAAACCAGTAGAAAAACAGAAAGTTCCCGATGCCCTCCTACAAACACATTAAATTTTCAGTCGATTCAATCTCCTCGACCGCCGCGAGTGCCAGTAAACCAATCGGCCGAAAACATCCGGGGCTTATCTGACTTGCGCGAGCGCGCGAGGCGAGCGGCGATTTCAATAGCGCCCATTCGACGTGACTCATGAGACAATAACGTTTTGAGAAAGCGCAACTGGGACAGTGCGCACTTCGCCACACCGCCGCGCCAATCGATGCCGCCGTCAAACCCAATTTGCATTGGGTGCAGCAGCTGCAACCAGCCGGTATTCGGTAATTTCAATATATCGAGGGAGGGGGAGAGGCCAGGGAAATATGGCTGCCCTAAAACACAAGACGAGGAGGTACCGAGTTGCGTAAACCGCTTCCACCGAAGACGCCGTCTTCAACTAGTGGTTCAGCAATTTACGAGTTTCTGAGTTTACAGGATAAAAGTTTCGTTTTTACCAAAAGTTTAGCTTCACTTATGGTTTTGTGTCATTAATTTAGACAAATAATAATCGATTTAATGGACTATATTAACCGGTCTTTATTTATAGATACTGAAGAATGGGTCATTATTAAACAAAGCGATTAAAATTTATGAAGAGGATAATTATTAAATACGAGAAATCATTATCGGCCGATGCAGTAGTGTATGCTTCAAAGCACGCAACAAAAGCGTCGAACTACGAGTGCATTCCATTTCTCGCTGAAATTACGAATTATCGCCCTAATCAGACGATCGAGCGGTTTTATGAAAGCGCCCGGGCGTGAATTTAATTCTGCCGTACGAAAATTGCCTTGTAAAATATAGTCGTGCTCATTATCGGGCCGTTATTATGATAATTTGGCAGGGCTCGACTTTCACGCCGATTATCCTTGAGCGCCGGATTCTAGCATGCGGGCTATACCAAATTTGATTGTGAACACAGTGTCGCGCTACGATCCACGTCACCGTCGCGTCAGCAGCTTCCGCTGATTCGGCGCCTGAAGGGTCGGATCGGGGGTTTCTCTGAAATACTTATTGTACATTTGATCGTTGAAACCCATTAGAACATCGTATTTTAATATTTTTTTCGATCGTTAAAACACATGCAATTTTCCTAGAAATAAAAGTACAGCTTCGATCGTGAAATGGGCAACTTCATTTATTTTCTCTTATCCGATAAACTAGTTCTTCAATTTTTGTAATTTGACAGGTATATGGATGCAGGTGTTCACTCATTTGTTATTCAAAGTAGATAATAGCTTGATTAAAAAAACGATAACTTAAAAAAGATCTTAAATTATCCGCTATTTTACCTTTTTGAAATTGCAAGCTAGTCATTATCTTACCTTCTTTGAAATTCTTACTTGTTAGTTATCGATTTTATTGAACCACAAATGACGTAATCTTTTTCAATTAATAAACAAATCACGTTATTAAAAAAAGTATCATCTTACTTATCTAATAAAAATGGTGATCTAAAAAGAAGATATTATTATCTGTCATTCTTAAGCATAAACTATCGTCTTAGATTAGCAAATATTATATCTAAACCATCTCTTGCTTATAACCAGTTACAAATTATGAATTTAAAAAAATAATTACTTAAAAATCCTGAAACGTAATGTGCATTTAAAAATTCCATAAGTGCCAAAAATCAATAAATCCCAATACCCGGCTCAGCGCTGCAGAAGGGGGTGGGGTGCTGTTCATACCCGCTGTCGCTTAATTCCTAAAAGGTGCCGTCGACATCCATAAATCTTCATCGCCCCTCGCACTTTGTAAAATTCCGCAGCAGACAAAATGCAGTTGGGCGAGCGGCGCAAGAACTCGCCGGGGTAGTTGGCGCGCGAGACAAGGCAATTTTCGCGGAGCTTCGGGCTCTTCTTGTTTTTCTCGCGAGGCTCCTTTCCTCGGGCCGCATTTTTCGCCGCCTAGACTGCATCGGTGCCTCCACCTTACCTCCGCGCCTGTAACTCCTCGGCTCTCTGCTCCCTCTGCGTTTTTCCGCGCTCGCACGTAAGGGCCGCGCCGAAATTGTTCGGTCGAGCTGCTGAGCATGCGAGCCAAGAGGGACGAGAGATACGAGGCGCAAATTGAATTTGTTAAAGGAAGGCATTTCCACTTACGAAATCTTCAATTTCACGTGAAATTTATTAACAAGGTTATAGCTGAAGTGTTTTTGAACCTTGCATTTGTCTAAAGGACATCATTTTTTAAATCGTTTCTTGTTACACTAATTACTCATATATATGTATTGAAAAATTAATTTTTTTTATCAAATTTTAGGTTTACTTTTTTCATTAGTTTTTTTTAATTGATGGAGTAAGTTTTTAAAGGATATTGAAGTGGGTATTGATGAAAATTCATGTGAAATTTTTTATAAGCGCTAAATAATATTGAAGTAGTCTTCGACGGCTATTAAAATTTACTATAAATAAGTGTATAAACTGGTGAAAAACTTGAATTTTAGTAAAGTGGGAATCTGGCTTGAAACAAAAATAATTAATTCGATCACCTCGATCAAGTCTCTTGACACTCTTACTGTAAAATTCATAATTTAATTGAAATCTCGATGAATTTTCATTTGAATCTTTAAACGTCTTGTTTTAAATGATAGATTACGTGAAAGCTTTTTGAACTAAAATACAAATTCAAATCAGTCATTCCATAACGTAATTGATGATGAGAATTTAAAATATTTTAAATTTTTAATTACAAGCGTTTGGTTATTACCTCGATAAACGTTCAAATGAAAAAAAAAATAGAATTTTCGAAAAATTGATGTTCATTTATCGACATTTAAATACCTTTTACATGGCCAACTACATTTTACAATGTGTTTTTAACGACTAAAAAATGCGCAGAAAATATTGCAAATAGTTTTTAAATTTGACAAATAAAATGAAGTACCACCAAAAGTATTTTTTATGGAAGTACACATAGACAATTACACTCGCATTTCTTGCGTTTTAAATAGCGGTGTAGATTACGTTTACTCCCCTGAAGCCAGATATTGTCTATCCTCACGCGTATTTCGTTTTTTTAGCCCTCCACCCACGAGCCATTTATAATCACCGTTACACCCGTAAAATGAAAATAAACCGCAGCCAGGAATTACTTTAGGCAGAACTTTAAGAACAGTGTCAACAGAAATGATCAAGATAAAACAAAAGTTAGGTATGCCGGTGAAAATTTTGACCTCCTTACCTTATCTCAATTAAATCAACACTTACGCTAATGTTCGTTCCGACGGCGGTTAGCGCGACCCCGGCGCCACGATTCATCGTTCATTAATCACACTTAAACGAATTAAAAAGGCATTAAATAGCTGGGAACGCCCCGTTGTTCCGTTGATTTTTTAATCCCGAGAAAATATCCCCCCTCCCCCCTAGGTTATATCCTTTTATGCGGAAGCGCAAAAAAAAAGGAGGAAAACAGCCGAGCCTAGCGGGGCTTTGATTTTTTCCGCTTTGCCGGTGGTATATCCGAGCGGGGCGTGGTGAAGAAGGTGAAGGGAAGGAAAGAGAGAGAAAGAACAGAGGACGCTTTGATTGGGGCGGCGAATGCGTGTCAAGTAAGTTGCGCTCCGCACGCACGTCGCGCTCCCGGAAAAATCCATAAACACGCCGCTGCAGGCGTGACACTTGATTTTTTTTTTTTCATTTTCGCGATGAGACAGAGCGATGTTGCAAGCCGCTTTTCTCCGAGCGCGCATAGCTTCAAAAGGATTATACGGATTGCACGGTGCCGACGTGGAGCGGACCGAGTTTTTCATGGTGCCAATATTTAATTGGTCGTTGAGTGTGCTAAATTGATTGATAGCTATTGTTGTATTTTTTATTTTAAAGTTCAAGCCTACTCGTGTGCTTAACGCGCTAAAAATCATAAAACTTGCTTTTCGAAATTGGATTTTGTTTAATAAATACACTGTGGGTCAATCATGAATTTATTAGCAAAAATTTATGCATTTTGTCTATTTAAAGTTTGAAATAAGTAAAATAGTAACAGGAAATGGATAGGAGGATGAGTGATAAATCAATTACTTTATATATTAAAAATAACTTTTTATCGTAAACATGCTAATGTATTTTTAGTTTTTATTTATAATTTCTATTCTTCTCGGCAATGTTCGCGTACGTGAATAATACTTTTAACACAATTTATTATGCTAACTTTATTAAAGTGATCTTGCATATTTTACGTATTATCAAACTCAGTAGTAAAAAAAATGTAAAAAGAAATACAAGCATTCAATTCTTTGAAAAAAAAAATTAAAATAATGACAGATACATTATTATACAGTAAAAAATATGATTTCTACTAGTGGATATGAAATACAGAAGTCCTCTCGAAGGTAGAAAGTTTTTCTAGGTCATAGATTTTTACGACGGGGCTGGGGGTGTTTCTCCGCCAATATAAGATGAGAACTCGTCCATCGAATTTAAAAGAAAAATTTAAAGTAATTGAATGTTGAAGTTTTTATGTTTATTTGAATTATTCCTACCTAATGATTTATAGCACTTTCATAGAAGCGTAAAAAATGAGATATCTTCATAAACCATGACGATTGAAATAGACTTGACTGCGAGATAACAGCGAAGGCGCGATTATAGTTTTACATCCGAAACTGTAAAGTCCTACAAGTTAATCCGCTCGTAAAACGACGTCGTATCGAGGGGGTTGGTCTGCACAGTACTGGAGGGTTCGCACTGCACACGTAAATATCGGAAATATCTTCACCAAATCCCGTCTTATCAGCGTTTTCGCATTGTTATATCTTCGCTCGAGTGTCCAATATCAGTCGCTTTATATTAACTCTCATAAAGTGTTCTAAATTAAAAATACTGGAGGTGCTGCATAAATAACGCTATACTGTACATCGGAACGAGAAAAAAGTATTCTTGAAAATAATTAAGTCAAATATTTTATGTGTATTACACTTTTAACGGTATTGCTAAAATAATTACATTATTGTTAGATTAATATGGATTTGATAAAAATTAGTTTGAATGGATCCTGCACGACGTAAACACAATGTAATGAGGAGAGAGTAGAATTGCAGAGAGTAAAAACAATCTTTTCTGTAAAAACTGATAATATTCAAAAAATGTTTGTCACGCTGTAATTGAACTGAACAATCTACAGCATCCCAGTGGTTGAAACGAGTGAACGAACATAATGCTTGAAAATTTAAATATTTCCCGAGCCGGCGCATTTTGTTGGTTTGCGCCATTCGTCGGAAGAACGGCAAAAGTGTCAACAGCTTCAAAACGACAATTCGATTGGAGGCTCAAGCGTGCGCGCGCGCGCGCGCGTGCCAACCCGGCAAATTTACATTACGAGGGCTGGCACCAAAGCTTTCGTCGCGCCGTAGCCTAATTGACAATTACCCGAGGTGAGGGTAAAATCGGGCGTGAAATCTCATTGGCGTTAACGCAGCTGTGAGGTTCCCCTTCTACGTCATCGCGATGGCAACGACCAAGGAAAATACCATCCCCACCCCCGTACCTCCCCTCACCCCCAAGCATCGTCCACTCTCAGCTTCTGTATTTTTCTTTCGAATCTGCCGCACCGATATAGTGATGCGGGGAAGTTCGCTTTTCGCAGTTACGGAAGTTTATTCGCACGGGTACTTATAGTTTAGGCGAAAAATGTTCGGTCACTAAGAAAACAATGATGGTAAAATCGCGCGGTTGTTTTTTAGTTGCTCATCGTTAGGGGCGTTACATAGCTACTTATGTAAAGACTGTTATCAACTTTGCCTATACACAAGACCACTTTTAAGGAGTTTACTTTTTAAATAAGTGCATATTATCATCTTTACTTAACTGACTTGTTTATCAATATTTATGTTATTCCATTAGGTGTCTACTTTAGAAAAATAATAAACAAAATTGTAACATGAACAGTTACTTAATTTTTTCGTGATTATAAGGAGAAATTAAATATTTTAAACTTCAATACACAAAACTACTTTTAGCTGGTTTATTTTTTAAATAAAAGTGCATTAGCTTCTTTGCTTATATATTCATTTTATTTCGCTGTGTGAACAGTTTAGCAAAAGTAATAATTAAAATTATTTAATCAGATTAATTTGTTTATTTATTTTATGATATACCTTTTAATTCTCTTGTACAGTTCTTAATGAATAATAAATATTAATCTCTCTTTATCAGTAAGTAAAAAGATAATAAAAATAATTAAAAAACTATATTATATGATATTTAATTACGAATTCAAAATTTTACATACTATATAAGTAATTCACTAAAAATCGTATTTACTCTCAAAATCAGGTGCGGCTTCGATCATTTTTGTGATCAATCGAAAGGGCGGAGCCCGATGCGCCACGCACGGAAATAAACGCGCGGAGCCGCAGTGCCCGTATAATAGGCGGAAACGAATCAGAGTCCGGATTAAACCGAGATAACAAGAGAAAGAGCGAGAGGGGGTGGGGTGTGGGGAGAGCGAGCTAGAGTCGTCGTCGAGGGTTGATTCGACCCGATTATCATAGGCGCGCGCGGCCACGGTCCAAACAATAATTAAGCCAGCCAGCGGCGGCTTCGCCCAGCCTCGAGTGCTCGGCCCCGCAATAACCTCGCGCACTAACCCGAATTCACGAGGTGCAATCGGGGCCGCGCAAAAAGAAAAGAATCGCTGGGATGAGCCCCGGTATAGCGCCGCGAATGTGGATTGCGAATACGTCCGGTAAAAGTGACTTTTTTTTTCCTGAATTGGCCTTTCTGATGGCCGAAGAGTGAATTAAAATGGGTGGACGATTATAAAGTGGAGCTCATTAGCCATCTTTCTACTTAATTGCTTTCACTCGATCTCCAATCTATTTTTTTTTTTTTTCATTTATTCAACCTTTTCTACTGCTCTCCAATTTTCTTTTTCATACTGAATTTTTCATTTCGAATTCTGTTGAAATTCTGGAAAGGAATTTTTTATTCGAAGTTGGTCGAATGGTTTTTTATATATTAGTCCTTTATTAGTTTTCTTTGAAATAAACGAATTATATGGAAAATGCAACAATATTTCAAATAAATGCAAGTTTTTAACAAAAATATAGGCTAATGATGGTGATATTGCTTATTTGCTACTTGCAAAGGTTTTAATACTCAGGCGTCTGACCATAGCGGGACTTAAACTACTTAAAAAACTTATTTATTGAGCGTAGTTCAGTTTCCACTTGTATGTTTCATGTTGTACATTTTTTGTATTTCAATCAATCTAGTTCACGAAATATCTGCACGAATGTTATGCATATTTTATATATGAAAACATTTTCCAGTAGATACGTTCCGAACATGATCAGACAACTGGAACTTGAAGATGCCTTAGCCATTTTACCATTACCTGGAAAGGACCAGACTATATGGAAGCCTTTAATTAGCGATAATGATTTCAAAGATAACTTATTTTTATGATTTTTTTCCAGATACCGTGAACGTTCTAGTGTAATAGTGTTTTTCACAAATTAAATGATTTTTCCCCTCTGATAATATTTATTTTAACAGTTTACATTTCATTATTGATGTAATAATATGTAACAGAAAGTACATATGAAAAGCAGTACGCAAAGAGAATAATTCTAAAAAGTACCGAAAAAAATGATATGATTTTCGGCTTTAGGGAAATATGAAGCGGAGAAATGCTGGCGGGGTAGCGCGCTCGCTTTATTTACTCGCGCGACTACGCGTACGCGTTTCTGCCAGCGGCTGGAAACGTTTAATAGCTCAAACTTATAAGCGGAGCACGGCACTATTTTTCCTTTCCCTCTCGTTGCGGCCGGTCGCCGTTTATTACGAAAATTTTAGAGGCGCGTCGAGGCATGCAATTCCGCGTGTTCCAACTCTTTCGTCGGCCGGCCTTCGTATATCAGGGGTTCCCTACCCGGGGCTTGCTCAACTTTATTTCGACTTGTTTTTACCCGTTTTCGCGCTATTATTAACCGTCCACGGGCGGTCCCCGAGCAAATGTCTCACACTTTAGATTCTCTGCACCGTACAAAAATAAAAGTTCATTTTCCGCGGATATTCGAAATCTGCAATGTTGCTCAGAGTTATAAAAAGAAAGTTTATTAATCAGGTACATACATCAGGAAACTGTATTTGGTTTTATTTCGAGCGAAATAATTATGTCGACTATTTGAACAATTCTCGAATGGGTGCAGGACTGCATTTAAGTAGATTTAGTCGAGCATCGTCAGACGCGTATTTTTATCAGTACTTTTTTAATCCACTGCGCAAGAATCAGCCAGGACTGTCATACTATTTTCAGTAAATTTTTTAATTCTTTTCGGATCAAAAATTGGAAAGAGATACATGTAGATACAGTCAAGCCATTTTGCGTAGGAATTGTACAGGAATGTACGGGATGTAAGTAGATACAGTCGAATATAGTCAGCCATTATTATTTTTAATAGTACATTTTTTCAATCCTGAAATGAATAACTGAACAAAACGGTAAATTACTACATATTTTTTTTACTTCTATACTGAATAAATTCATTTAATGAGTTCACATAAAAATATAAAATACCGTAGTTTTTACATACTACGCTTGTGGGTTTCATTCTCGCTAATATTCATATGTGCAAACACAACAGAAATTTACTCACTGCATTTTACTCACTGCATTTTCATATGTTTGCAGTTTTACAGAATTACACGCTTCCATTGTTTAGGCAAAAATATTGAAACGTTATTTTCCCGTTATATAGTTCGCCAAACAGCTTTGCAGCGCTCGGAGTTACAAAACTGTGTACGCGGAAGATGCAAATGCGCGAACCGCTCGCGGCGCAAACGCAAGTGTATTTTTAGCTCTTTAAAGAGCCGCAATATCAGTTTTAACTTTCACGAGTTGATTATGCTCCCCCTCCCCTCCACCCCTCGCTTGCCAGACTCGTTTGTAAATACGTAACGGCGGTAATGCGCCCGCCGTGGTTTTCCTTCTGTTTTTCTTGCGCAGCGCTAAAAACAAAAACAAGCCTAGCTTAGCTTTTTTGCATACAGTAGCCTTCATTACGCTATAATTGAAATGGAAAATAATTGCTTGAGATAATAAAGCGCGCTAGGTTCGGTGCTAATAGTCGAGGCTGCTACCCAATATTTGTTTTCCCTAATTTTCGAGAATTTTAAGAAACTTTTAAAACAGTTAGATGATCATGTTAACGAAGTTTCATTAACACTGAAATAAAATTACTACATTATTAATATAATTAAGATGATGTAATACATGGATCATTCCTGAAAATTTGATATTTTTCGACAAGGGTGCCTCTAAAGTTTAATAAGTAATATTCACTTATTCAACTTAGAGGTGTACTGTGGGATAAAACTGAAAATTTATATTAACTCAATCAATCATATATATTTATGAAAAATTTACTCTGTTCAAATTAAATGTTTTTAATTTTGTGGAATTACATATTCACATATAGCTAGAGTTCCTATGCCGCATTTCTCGCGGTTAAACACGTTCGTATGCAACTGTTTACCATTTCTAACACTTGCCAGTGTTATGTTTACCGTATCAGTTAATACAATTTCTAGGCGAATAATTCAAATATGTAACTTAATAATCTTCAAACCTCCCAGGCGCTCAACCTTTACTAGAAAATAAACACAGTACAGGAACCATTTTCCTAGTACAATTAAAGAATAAAAAAATGTTCTGTCTTCAGGCATCTCTACTTGAAGTCTGATTTGCACCTCATCCAATAGCGTGCAATTCAAATATCACGTAATTAGCTCTTACCTTCCGCTTTTCGCGTCGACAATATTCACTGCCTCGTAGGTCAAGGAAAAGTTTATTTAATCTAAATGAATGAGAGGAAGAGAGAGATGAAGAGCCATTAAATAAGTGTAACCGTCGGAGTGTTGATTTGAGAGGCGCGAAAGCTTTTGCTCTTTCTCGCGGACTCGATATAGAAGCCCTCCATTCCCATTTAAAAGTTAAAATTGCCAAGGGCGTAAAAAAAGGTTCCGCCTCCTCCGGCTCTGTTTCTCTCTCTCTCCCTCTCTCTCTCTCTCTTGCACACACCCACACACAATTTTCTCTCTGTCGCTCTCCAGCACAACTCGAGGAAAGTTATCCATTCGCTTTGCCGGCTCACGATTCGATGGGAGGTATTTCGAAATTAGATGAATTTCCAAAACTTTCTTTTTTCCGCTCGTTTTAAAGGATCGATTTTTTTCACTCGGAAATGCGAGGGGAGGTGGGTATTTATTTAACTAGGAAATTGGTATAACAGCGCTCTATTCAGCTTAAACTTCGAGCTTTTGTGGGAGAATACTATGGTGCAAGTTTTGTTGCATTAGTTCTTATTCGTTTAATAGCTTATTTCAATTATACCTAAGAAACTAATATAACAAAGTACTTCTAGAAAGCCCTTAATGTCTGTATTTTTTGTCATGTTGAAAATAAAATTCCATTCGAAACACTTAGCGTTCAAAAAAATATCTAATACTTTCATTTCTCGAGTTATCGAAGAAACAGAAAAACAAGTACAAAGCCTTCGAAAATCCATAGACTCATTACGAGTGCCGTTTTTACCTGCGCGCCGGTCCCTTTCATTCCCGGAGACGAAAAGAAAAAAGCCCCTAGAGCAAGAGACCCCGACGACGAATGAGGAGAGCCGGGTGAAGCAGCCGCGAGGGGAGTAGGGGGGGTGGGGATAGAATTGAAAAAAGAAAGGGCCGCGCGAAGCCGTTTTCAAAGGGAAACGGGCTCACGAGAGCTCTCCTGGCGGGATGGTAATCGGAGCGTCGTAATAGCATGCTAATAAGATTCTTCAAAAAGCAGCCTCTAGGATTCGCCGCGCGCGCCGAAAGCACGTCACGGGGAATATACCCATCAGCCGCAGGGACTCCTCACCGCCGAGCCTCGGCGGAAGTCGGAACTCGGCTGGAATAATAATTAATTAGTTCGATTATTATCGTCCGCCTGGCGCGCGTCGGATTTGTTGCGGCGAGCTCGCGGCTTATTTTTTTATTTTCATTTATATTACGTTCCTCTTCCACTCGGCGCAGCGCCGCATTGAGGAGCGGAACGCTAATAATTTATCGCGATGTCGGCGCTGATGTCAGGTATGAAAGGTGAGCCTCGCTTTTTTTTTTACTTTACTCCTTTCATTCGCGTGCGACGCAGTAATGAGGTGTATAATTAGAGAGCATTCTGTTTTCGAGGGATTCGTTATTGTGCAGGTGCACGGGTACGCAGCCGTGTAATTTTAGTTGCCGGGCCGCGCGAACATCGAGTGCTTTTAATGAGACGGAAAAAAAAATCATCGGGTCAGTTCGAGCGGGGTTTCGCGGTGTATCCAAATTATCACCTGACACCGGCGGCGCGTATCGCGGTGTCCAGATAATCGGCGTGTTTTCCGAAACCGCTTAAAAGCGCTCAATTATTCAGCGGGAGGAAGCGGAGGAAAGAAGCGAGCGGCGCGATTTAATCAAACTACCCGGCTTCACGCGAAATTCTGATCTCTTATTCGAAAAAAGAAAGTGCGGGGCAGCAGGCGTCTTGACACCTTGGCATTAGTTTCGCCGCGGCGTCTTATCCGAGCTCGCTTGCTCGCGCGAATAAAAGGAGTGAGTTTAAGTCTTGCGAAAAAAATGTTGCCTGCTCGCCCGTACACTCACAATCTCTCCACTCGAGAAGAAGAAGGAGGAGGAGGAAAAGAAAAGTCGAGTACGGCGTCTCGCGAGTTCCGCACGCGCACGTCTCTTTTTTTTTTCGCTACACTTATTCTTCTCTCTTTCTTTCACGTGTAAAAAGAGAGTTCACCGTTCATTTTACACAGTTTAAAGTTAAAAACAAATATTTTGATGCTGGACTGTTTTAAACTTGTACAAAATAACAACTAATAAATTGTCATAGGTAAAGCTTTAAACTTCACTGACGACATTGAGATTTTTATCGTAACTTCTTTACCAATTTATTATCTTTGACTTTACGTTCATATATTTTCTAAAATACGTAGGTCTTATCGGATTAAACTCTGTACAGAATTTAAAAAAAAAATACATATTTTACTTCTTTTTAAAGTACAAACGATAACAATCATAAATATGCCGACGTAAAAACAGGAAGATCGCAAAAAAATGAGCTATTAAATAACGGCACTACAGCCGGGGAACAAAGTGCCATTAGTGGGTCATATCCGTGGCGCATCGCCGCGGGCAGGATCGGAAACGGCGCCGGTGCGGAACGGCGTAGGCGTATAAAATCGCGCGCACGTATACGGCCGGTCGAAGGCGCAGCGCGCCAGGCGCGATCCGAGCGCAATTGAATAACCCGGCCTACCTTCGCAATCAGCGGCTTCAGCCGAAGAAGGAGGAGGGTTTTACGTAAATTGGAATGTTGCTCGCGTGCCGGCGTGGATGTGCAGACGCGTAGACGTGTGCACGCGCGCTGCGTTCTACGCGAGCCGAGGTTGGTGCCACGTATCGGATTTGTATTTCCGCCGGTGGAAAACTGCCTTTCGTCATCGTCAGGCAGCGTCGGAAGCGCGGAATGTCACGCTACCACCAGAACTGAGTTGCTGGTGTTACTGAAATGTCGGAGGGATCCTCTTGTAGGTTTCAGAGGGTACAAAACTCTTAATTTAATTTAAAGTAAATTAAGAGGTTATAAAAATTATTAATAATTAATATTTTATGTTTTGCAATTATTACCTTTCTTCATAACTTTCATATTATTCTGAAGTCGAAAGTAGAGTTTCTTATTTGATATCCTTAGTATAATCTCGTCAAGGTCAAATCCAAGGTCGTCGTTAGATTTAGTTTTTGATTGAGAAGTCTTATAACTTTTGTTGGAAATGCTTTATCAAAAAACCTCACTATAAAAAGACAAATAAAAAAAGAAAAAAAAATTTATTTAAATTTATTTTCATTTTATATAAAAGATATTCAAATGTTCTCAAACATTATTTATCGTTACTGTTTTTTTAATTAGTTTTCTTCTGAATGGATCCAGTTGTCTGGTGAAAATGTTAGTTATTCATAAAATAACAAAAATGTAGCAAAAAAGTTCAAACTCTTCAATAATTAGTCCTTTAAAAATTAATTATATTAACATTTATTTACTATTCTTTAAATAATGGCGATGAATATTAATCTGAACTTTTCTAAAGGCTAGTCCAGTGACATAGTTGGTCATCCTATCTATTCAGATGAAATTATTTACAATTTATTAAAAATTCAGTAGCTCAATTCTAAAAAAAAGTATACGTTGCCTCATCTGTCCTATATTTTAAAATGAAACGTAAAAAATAAATCTACTCCACGAAGGTAAATTCTGTTCCCCACCTAGAATCGAGAAACTTTCTGACGGCGGGTCAAAAGGTAGCACTCGTGACTGGGTGACAGGGTGTCATTTGCCACCGCGATCGAAGCATCAAATAAACGCGTCTGAATAAAAAATACCACAGCGGAGGAAACAAGGTGGGGCCCCGATAGCATCGAAGTTCACGAGGGCGCGCATTGATTCGCGACATCGCTTGGGGGTCGTGATTTATGGCGGCCCCGCGAGCCCGTCCGCCGTGCGCGCCCCATCCACTCCGGAAAGCCAGACACGGCACTTGGCGTCGGCCGCCGTTGATACAGGTATATCACCGCGGGCGCGGCGTTTCTTCGACGTCGAAATTCGACGCGCCTCGTGTGCCGCCGGTGCTCGTTTGATCGATGGTCACCCCCCCCCCTCCCCCACCCGCAACTCATGCATAAACAGAGACGCGAGCGGCTACGTGCTCCGCGCGGGGGGCGGCTGACATTAATCCGTCCCTGCGTCGTCGTCTACCGTCAAAATCTAGGTTATGGAAGAGTCAACCTTTTAGAACGGGCCTGCGAAAAGTGCGCTGAAGGGGAACCACGTGGAGACTTTTCTGGAGAAGATTAGGAAGGTTTCGAAGCATTAACTTAAGGATTTTTTTGGACAGGGGCAGACTTCAGATTAATTTTGGGATGTGATAAATTGAGATTTACAAAATGATGAATAAATTTAAATATTTCCTTGTGCAGTCTTTTAGGCACGTTCGTGTCGCAGTAAAGTAGAGAAAGCTTTCCAGGGCGCTCCAAATATACAAATTTGCAGGCTCAAGATTTTAAATTTTACGACCTGAAAGTGTCTCGCAGAAGGATACATGTTGGGGGAATAATTGGATTTTCCTTTGGATGGTACTAAAAACTGGAATCCGAAATGCATTAGAAATTGCGAGGGCGGGTTGTTTTCGAAAAATATTTGGGAGACTGTGACGGGGTTTTTCCCCGCTTTCGGCGTAAATTTAATGCAATTTCGCGAACCTTTCAGCCGTGCCCAAGGAAAGTGTAACGTAAAGGAAAAGTAGGGACGGGCCGCGGAAAGCGAGGGAGGTAGAAAAGAGGATGTATTCTCTCTTAAACACAAAGGGAAATGCCCAGGGGCATGGGTTATCTTGGCTTTGAGGATACAACTCCATCTTCCTCTCCTCCCCCTTTTTTGTATTATCATTTTGAAATAGAGTACAGAGAATATGAATTTGGGCAAAAAAAGGAGGAGAATACGCGCCCGTTTCCAGCTTTACCCGAGGTCTAATGCAAACGAGCTACAAACCCTCCTGCAGTGGTACGAATGAAAATATACGAAGAGCTCTGGAGTGACATGATTTTCAGATCGTAATAGTACGACTAGTTTTCCACTTTTTTTCCATTTTTATTTGTTAAATTTTTACGAACAGTCGAGCAAACCACCGAATAATTATGGTATTAACCCGAAATAATTATGAACAATTTTCCATTCGATCCAATAATCAATTATACAATCAATGTACGAGCGATAATCAATCAACGATGCCATTAATCTCCGGACCGTCAAGTTTCGCTTCTCCGCCGCACTATCAATATAACTTTTTCTCGTTGAATCACCGCCACCTCGAAATAATTCTGCATACGCAACCGGGGCTTCGGCTCGCGTGGCCCTGAATCAATCTTTCCGTCGAACGGACAGAAATTTTTACGCCTTCCTCCTTTCGCGTCCGTGGGATTCCATTAAAACGCCCCGAAATTCCTAATCGTTCGGCGCTCCAGCGCCGCGAGGAAATGGAGAAGGCGAAAGCGAGCGCGAGAGGGGGGGGGGTTAGAGAGAGGAACTGAGGGCGGCGAAGGGTGGCGAAGGGAGCGGGCGAGGCGGACTCTAATGTTACCGCATTCAGGAACAGCGCGATTTCTCACCCTTATCTTATCTGCGAGCGAGCCCCTTGCGGTGCACCACCCCCGGTAATCCTCCCACACGAGGAAAGAGCCTCGCGAGCCTCCGCCGGTACTGTTTCCCCTCTTTTCCTCCCTTTTTTTTTGCGAACTTAAATTTGCTCGCGGGACTTTTAATTCTCCGAGTTCCGATCGATGCTCGGCGGCCGGGGGGCAAAAAAGCATCGAACCAAACAGATGGGCACAGATGGTGTGCAGCGAAAATTTTTCGCGAGGACGGCTCGGCTGCTGATTGGAAGCTCACGTGACGTGAAAAATTTACCTTAAAATTACTTTCGGATAAACAAGGAATTGTAGTTGTAATTGAAATAGTATTTTAGAGTATGTACACTTTGTAGTTTTAATTTTTGAGATTTTGCCTCTATTAAAGAGTTAATAGATTGTTTTACCAATTAAACAAACGTTCTTCAAAAAAAAATTAAAAGACTACCGTCACGAATGTTAAATCCGATCGCCGTCTCTCCCAGGTGGATCGAACGGCAAAGTCCGCGGAATCGGTGGGCTGTAAAATAAAAGGAGAAAAAAAGTCGCTACGGTTGTGGAAGTTAGACCTCGCAAATCGATCACCGGATAAATGGACGAGCAAGTCGATCACCCAGCGGACACTCGAAACTCATTTCCGGGAAACCGATGCGCTCGCGGCACGCTGCAAGTGTTATTAATCCGGAAGCTCGCGCGACGAGAGGTGCGGAGGCTTGTCAAGTACGTCTGCAAGTATAAAGCTGGGGGGGGGGGGATGGGCGACTCTCCAGTAGCGCTGTATATCTGGGGGCTGGCCATTCGACGAGCTTTTATGAGACGAGTGATAAAACCGGCGGTTAAAAATGGGATAACCGACGGATATTGAAATACAGCGTGCCGCTTCGTTTATTCCAGTTTATGAAGCGATGCAGTCTGCTAGGGGGAATAAAGTAACTTCTTTCGAGACTGTCGGGGCACCTTTTTTAAAACTTAATTTGATCAATAAGTAAATAAATACACGACGTGGTATCTTCTTTATTTAATTTGACTGTAATTGTAATATTTTGATTACAGACTTTATGACATCGCATGAAATCCGTTACCTAATTTGTTCATCACGTAAATGAAAATACAATTGTCTCGGTTTGAAGTAAATAAAATTATTTTTTGTAAATTTAGTTAGTTCATGTATAAACTTATTAAGTTTACCTATTTATCACGATAAAATCCACCTATTTACTTCAAGAGCGTAACCAACTGTATTGATCAAAACTTTTAATTAAAAGATTTTATTAAAAAATAATATAACAACGTCAAAGCGATCTTAGCTCGACGGTTAATTGAATAAGAGCAAAAGAAGTCTTGAATTAAGAGATAAGAATCGTTCTAAATTTATTGAGGATTACTTTTTTTTTAAGATTCCATATTTATCAAAAAAAATATAAAACCCAAACAAAAACGGAGAAGCATCGACAGCGAAGATACGTCGCTTTTTTTCTCTGTCTCCTGTGCAAGCACCAAGGCCACAATATCAGATAGCGATGAAATTGCAGCCCCGCGGAAAGGAGGTACGCCCCGTGACTGGGAGAATAAATCGGTCGGGATGTGTTTACGGAAAAATGAAAGCGTCGCATAAACGCGTAAATTCAGTCCGCTCCCGTTGGTCGTATACACCCTCGATCGGTTAAATTTACCCTTCCATCCCCCCTTTTTTTCACAGATGAAGGATAACGGTTAAATTTATTTTTCGCCACGCGGGAATGGAGTCAGGAAAGAAGTTATGATGTAGCATTTATTTGATGATGGAAAGGAAAAAGATTTTTTAGAAGCGCACAGGGACCATCATTTCATCAACGTTCTTTAGCTTTTAATTCGCTGCTTTTGCTTTGACAGTTTTCGGGAAAATTTGTCCTCGAGTCAATTTGATTTGAATTCGTATAATTATGAATCGACAAACACCTTGAAAATTTCTAATTCTCTCTTAAATATTTTAACTCAAATTATGTGCAAAATTAGAGCAAATACATGGAGTACGTTCGGAGCAGTAATATTCAATATTTTAGTTATGACGAATAATTCATAATCAGATACCCATAACTGGGTTTTGGGGCTAATATATCTTTCAAAAATGCTTGCAAAGGATGTTAATAAAAAATTTCACTGAAAAATCATTCTTTGTTTTAAAGAGGTGCCGCAATTAATGATATTTCTTATTGACATAATTATCAAGTAAGAATAATTGAAGTAATTTTTATTAAATTATTGTATTACTCTCCGAGGACATTTAATAATTTTTATTATTTTAATTAATTTTGTTTACGTTTTAAACTGAATACAATTTACAAACAATATTTCAAGAAAACATTGCCTATTGCACGGAGGTTACTCAAAAATAAAGCCAAGTTTTATTAAAAAACCGTTCAATCCAACCGAAAAAAAGAAATAAATCTAAAAGTAAAATCACGTATCGAATCGAGAAAAACTTACGAAACTGAATTCTCTGAACTCGTTGTAAAACACGGGAAAGTATCAAGCGTTTCCACGGGAAACTTTTTCCGCGGCGCAAGTTCAACTGCTCTCGGAAAAAAGCGTCTTTGTAACGAAGTTGAGTGCGCGAGGTCGGCGCGGCGAAAAAGGTTCCGCAAGCGGGAAACCGCGTCTGTACGGACTTCCCCTCGCGAATCCGTTTAACGCGCTCGTATACGGCCACTCAGAAGGGACTGTTTCAAGCAGCGCCGAGTTCGATTGAATCTAATCACTCGGGCTGACTGTTCATACTAAATTAGCGTCCGCGAGGCTGGAACGCATTAATTTTAATCGCGGGAATCACAAGGCCTGCTTATATTTACTCCTAAAGGTTGGTCAGCCGATAATGATCAAACGATGATGTTGGAATGATTGCATTCTTCATCTGCAAAGAAAACAAAAGAATCCCCTATTTTGTTTTATTTTTTGCCCTGTCACGCGGTTTTCCCTCCACATCACTGATCTGTGAAATCGAAAAAGTCCAGAGTGTAATGCTTTTGTTTCTAATAGAAATTCGAATAGTATGTAAATGTAAAGAGGGGCTGTGATGATTTAAACTAAATATTTGTTTTTTTTGTTTCAGAAACTTACTAACTTAGAGTCAATGTTTTGAGTAGAAGCCTTTTTGAAGTTTACGGACGAATATTTGGAGGTATGTAGTTTTACTTATTTACAAAATTCAGTAGTAGAAGTCATGTTATGTCAGACGCTTACCTATAAAACATATAAATGCAAAATTACAAAATACGATACCATAAAAAACCTAATTAGAATCTTAAAACTGATTTGTCTGCTGACTTGCTGTGAGCAAATTTTCAAAAACATTGCAAGTACGCAGCATATATAAAATGAAAGAAGAGAGAGTAAGAGGGTAGTCCAAAGTATATATAATTTATCAAACTGCTGCGACGGCACAATGAACCGCGTATTTTCTCAACGGATTCTCTTCCACGGAATTCAGGTCGTTTGCTCTCTCGCTTTTCCGTCGCCGTCGTCGACTAGGCACCGCTCGTGTTTCTCGAAAAGCGGAGAAAAGGGGGAAGTGCAGCCGACAGTGGATTTGAAAATCAGTATCGGACCGACGCTTGGCTGCGAAAATGGCTCGTACCTTCCAATGTACCATTCGCGTCTATATGAAATGTACCAGCGAAAGTGGGATTTTCTTTTTAAAAAAATTTTATGAACTTTATTCAAAAAGATATTATTTTATGACTTCGCACTGAAAGGTTTTTTACAACCTATTTGTTTGCACATATTTATCGTTAAAAATTAAATTGCAGTATTTATGAAAAATTGATATTGTAGAAAAAGAAATCACACTTTTTGTTTGTTTAAACATCGAAATGAAGTCTCAGTTTGACTAGTGACACAAATAAATATCGATTATTTCATTGACAAAGATTGAAAGATTAGAATTCCCTCATTTCCAATTTTATGATACTGTTAAATAATCGCATGGGATCTACATGAATATTCTTTTTATGTCAAACAATCGTGAATGAATAAATATCTGTAATATTCTTGATTAGTATCTCTTCGGTGCCAATAGAATATTCTTTGAATTAAGTAGATAGTAAATCACAAAAAATGATAATGACTGATGAAAAATTCAACTAGTAATGTTCCAGCGCGGACTAACATATTATCGATAATTTACGCTATTACCTTTTGATTCTTGCTCGGACCATATCGATTTCTGGGACGTCACAATGCTGCTTTCCTCTGTGAGAAGCTCGTGGTTCACGAATAGGATTCCATAGCAACGTAGCCAGTTACTGATGCTAATCAGAACCCCTCAAAGCAATCTCTAATCGAATATTATCTTCTACCAAAGTCCTTTATTGACTGATTTTAGATATTTATTATATTTTACGCGCAAAATTTAATATTATTATGATTTTATTACGCTTCAATAAAAACTAAAACTCTGTGTAATAATAAAGAGGAAAATAAATATTGCAAACATTTTCCATTTCGATTGATCATCAATCGAAAAATAGGGTTTACATTCGTGCAAATTAAGTAGAACTAACTTTACCTCATTCTACTAAAAAACTAATAAATATCCGCTTTATTGAAAAAATTTTTTAATAAATTAAAAACTGATATTTCGCCTGAGCACTGCACCCAGCAATTATAGAATGAAATTAGTGCAGCGGTGCTCCGGGAACGCGAAGAATCGAGAATTTGAAGCCGGATAAAATTACCCGCGGAAAGCCGCCAGCACTAAAGTCGGCGCACGTGCGTGTATGTGCGCAAGAGGCTGTACGTGCCTCAGCTTTCCAGGACGTCTTGGAGCGGGCTATACGTACACTGAATGCTCGTTTCCGCTTGTTTACCTTGCCTTGCTTCATTTACTTCCTCCGTGACTCATTTTCTCAGGGCTGCCGATTCGCCGGCTGTCGCGATTTCTCCGACCCGCCGACGAATTGCTGGTCTTTTCTTAAGCGGGAGATCGAAGGGATTCCTATTTACGTAGTCGCTTGGATTTCTGCCTCTGCGCTCATCTTTCCTCTCACTTTTATTTCGCGTTTATTCTGCAAAAGAAGTTTTTGCGCAAACAAATAGGGACTTCATTTTTTGTGTTCCGGTTGTTAGCCGAGAAAGGTAACTCGGAAATTTATGAAGTGGAATTTCACGGGAAAGTGAAAAAATTGCACCGCCGCGGTTCGCTTAGAGTGCTCGAAAAAGTCATTTCGCGGAAAATTACTTTTTTCGAAAGTAATTTCGGGGTTATCATGGCCAACGGGGAAAGTAAAATATTAATATAAATGAAAGTATCGTGGCGAAAGATTATTTTTATTGCGGCGGCGGCTTTAGTAACTGGATTCATTAAAGATTATTTATTTAAAATCGTCGAAAAAAAGTTTTTTCAAATTTTAGATTTATTTTCCTGCTTTTATTCTGAAGAAACAATCTCATTCGACGTAACATTGATTTATAGTGTTAATTCGGAAATCTGATATATTAATTTTTAAATTTGTTTTTATTATTACTTAAATTCTGCTCATGGTACAGGAAATTGAATTCATTATTGAATAAAAAACTGTAAAGAAGTTAATACGACGCGATTTAGTGAGCAAAAACTGAAGGATAAAATAAAATGGAAAATAAATCGTTTAGAGATAATTAGAACAGCAGTGAAGAGGAAATGTTTACGTGTGCACACCGGAAAAGATTAAGTTCATTGAGAATAATTTAATTTGCGCAAGAAATTAATGTGAGCAACTCACTTTATTACGGTCCCGTAAGCACAAGCGAAATAAGCCGTTATTTCTCGAATTAAATATTTAATGATCACAATTGATCATGAAATGCACATTAAAAATACAATATCAAACAAGTTTCTTACTGAACTGTTGCTTCCATTAATCAAACACATTAAATACTTTTTTTTCTTGAAATAAATCGCGGAATTCTTATTTATTTTCCTTTGATTTTACGTACATTGTACACGACAAATGAAGTTAAAATTTAGTCCCCAACCCCTTCATTATTTATGCATGAAAATTGGTACTACGAGTTACTGTCGTTTTTTATATTCATCGTGTACGCTGTATAAATATTCAAAAATCGAGCTAAAAAATAAACTTCATCGGGATTTCATATCGGCCTGGCGCCGGTGCAGGGGCGACGCGCGCCTTTGCCGGCGCGGCTGCACTCGCCTCGCGCTTTTCTAGCGCATCGAGTGCCGGGCCAGAGAACGGGGTTACAGTAACACGGCGAAAAGACAAAGGGCGCGGAAAGCCTGAGGCCGGCTTTTTCAATTAAACCGCCCGGGCGATCGGTGAGAAGTGGGTCGACGCCCGCCGGTGCATAAGGTAACCCCCACGGCGAGACACACACGGGTGACACTCCGGAGACAGCGGCCAATGCACCGCCGCGCCCCCGGGGCCGCTGCCGCGTCGGCCGTCTTTACATTCGGTTCCGCCCCCGGAAGTGGGTCAGGTTGACCCGGCGATCTCCGCACTTTGCGGAAAGTAAGTTTTCTCGTGTTTAACGCTTTTTCGAGGAGCGCGAGGAGCTTGCGGATTTCAGAAGAGTTCAACTTTGTTTATTTCATAGAGAGTACTCCGCTAGTTTTATGTTTTATATATATGTAGAATAATGTAGGAGAATTTAAAGAGAAATTTTGTTGTGAGGCAGACAAATTTAAATACAGACGGAAGGAGAAACAACACAATGCTAAATAAGCGAGATAAATTAGTTACTAGCAAAAACGTTTGGAAAGCAAATGTTTGTCGGAGAAAATTTAACTTCCAGCGCGTAATATACAAAAATACGGAACACTAAGGGCTTCGGGTTTAACCGCGATTCCTGGGGAAAAAAAACTAAACCGCAATTTATGTACGCGCACAAATTTAGCGCTCGTAGCATCCCAAAAACAGCTCTTTTTCATGGCTCTATCAAATTTCGCCGTAATGACACCAGACCGGCTATACGGCAACCAGACGTAACGCATCCGCGTGTACACAAGGCCCTCGTTTGTCCGCCGGTATTTGCGCTGGTGCCGTTTTTTTTTACCCCCGGTGTGTTCCTGAACTGCGCGCGTTTTTTCGCCCGCCCGAGAAATACGCCCGGCCCGCGAGCGCGCGGCAAAGGAAAAGAAAGGCGCGCAAAGGAAAAAGTCGCAATTCCGAGACGAGAGTCCGCGCGTAATTACCCCGGCAACGCGAAAAAAAAAAAAAATAAGGAACAGGAAGCGTCGGCGCGCATCGCGTGTCGCGCAAATTGAACATTTGCCGCTGTTTACGAGCGCGGAAGGGCGGACTTATTATTAATTTCGCGGGTGCTTCCTAACCCCTCCAGTTTTTTTTACGGCCGCTCCTTTATTTCGAAGAGACTGCGCGCGCGCGTTAAAAAGTGACAGTCGTTAAAGGAGGCGGGCGGAGGTGAGGAACTTCTTTACGAGGCCGCTGTAACGGCTTTTTAAACTATGTTAATCCGGAGGTGTAATGAGGGGACGTTACGGCGTTATTGAAATGTCGCAAGTACGCGCGGCCGCGAATTATTCACTTTGACGTGTTTACGCGGGGCATTAATTCAACCGTTAATTTCGGCGGACCGGTTGGAATAATGTTTTTACGGACTGGCCCGCTAGGCTACTAGCTGATTAAACGTTTGGCCACAAAAATACGGCAGAAAAATAAGGAGATCGGGAAAAATAAAATTGTTAACTGAAATGGGCACTCGAGTTATTATTTCATTTCATTTTTTTTAATTGCCTGGTACCACTTGATACTTGTAGTCCCTAATCCTATATTTAAACCACTCGGACGATTCATGAAAATGTATTTTAAAACTTGACTATATTTAAATATTTAGAACAAAAAGAAAGAAACGTCAATAAAAATTTTCATCAAAAGTATTTTCCGAACTTTTTTTTATTATTCAACAGTCCTTTATATTCAGAGCCGAACCGATGGCGCGTTTCATTTCAATGAAAAAGCAGAACTTTTTTCAAACAGAAATGTTAATAGTTCGCCGGTCGTTTATTCCTTTTTTTTTTTTTTTTTATTTTAAATTTTAGACAAACCGCTCGAAGAGCCGGACGATAACAAAGGCGGGTTTCCCTCGGCGGGTTAATAAAAGACGGAGATAATTGGCGCGGTAGCCGTGAAGAAACGTGTGCGCAAAGTTGGGCCGGCGTCGCGGCAATTAATTATGCAAGCTCGCGAGCTACAAATTTTACGACTTACAAGCCGGATAATTGGAGTAGACTGCCGCTTTGGCTTTCTGCCGCATACGGGGGATGCTGCATTCACCTTATTACACGGCTTCCCGAGTTTGTCTTTTTTTTCTAGCTTCTTTCTTCTTTTTTTTCGAGAGAAAGAAGGGTGTGGAGGTTCTGGGTTTTTTAGCGTACCACACGACAGTGCCGGGCACGTTCGCGACGGCGAGGGGAAATTTACTATGAGGCGTTGAGTTTCCTAAATGAGCATGAGTTTCTAAGTTACTGGAGATGGGCTTTTTCATTTTTTTTTCTGACGATCCGTAAAAAACCAAGGTATGAATAACTTTCTTCAAGAATTATAATTATTTAATGGACGTTGTGCAAAAGCAGACGAGGATTTTATTTATTCATGAATGCATTTTGATAATATATTTTTGGATTTTGTGTCAACTGGAATAATCGGATTAACATAAAAGATTCAAGTTTAAATTCGTATAATTACATTTATTAGATAATTAGGTTTTAACTTTTAATTGACGAATAAAGGTATCATACCAGTGGTTAGAAAAATGAGAATGAAAATTTAATTTCTATTGATTTTACAAGTATTTCATATTTTTTAATATCTGTTTTTACCAAATCCTCTCACGTCGCATTTAGTGACCGAATTTTCATTACCGACTTCTAAAGAATTGATAATAAGCGACGCTCACATTTTGCTCGGCGACGAAACAAATTTGTCCCAATTTGGCGGCAAAATTAATCAAAGTAGAAAAGTACAAAGTCTTGAGCGGGAAAGTTATCTAAAACTAATCAGGGGCAACGTGTGCTCTCCTCTCTCTCACACTCTCTGATAATCCCAAAAAGGAGTTTTACAACTGAAATAGCGGCGAAAATGTCGCGGCGACAAAGAGCCCGGCGTACTCAAAGAGAAGCTTAATTCCTTTTGCCGAGGTCCGCAGCGAGCAAAGAGGATAGATCCCCGCGGGGCGGGGGATGGAAGGAGAGAGGGGGGGGCGTAGGCGAAGACCAAAGGCGAAGTGATTCGATAAACTCCGAGGGCCTGGCCGACCGATAGAGGCGAGAGAATACCTGCCCCCCTCCTTTCCTCTACGTAATACTAGCTCGGTCTGTCTCTGCTGGCGATGACTATCTACCGATACGACGCGAAAAACGGAACACTGTATTCTTTTATTCATCAAAGCCGAGTCACGCGAGTGTTCGGCTGGTTTCGTGCCTTCGGTGTTGACGGTAAAGCTGACGCCTCGAAAATCCTCTTCGCTTTGGTAAAGCCGATACTACTTTTTGTTCCCCGAAGTCATTTCAATCGTTTACTCAGTTTTAATTTTTTCTCGTCGTTTCTATTTTTGGCGTCAGCATTTTGCAGCGAGCGCGCAGTAATTTTTTTCGTTCATTCAATTATAATAATCGGATGAAAACCCGGTTTTATAAAGTGGGTCATAAAAAAAAATCTCTTGAAAGAGTTCATTTTTTTTTTAATTCGAAATGAGCCATCTCACGGGAAAGCTTAAAAAATTAAAACATTAAAAGATACTTACGGAGTCATTTGAAAAAATTGAAAATTTATTTGATATTAGGTGCTATCACTAAAAGTCATAATTAAAACTTCAAACTGATCTTACTAATTTTATTTCCCGAAGATCAACATAAAGTTTTCACACTAAAAGCGATCGTCGTTCTTCGTAAAAATAAACATGGGTATATCGACAAGAAATCGAAATCTAAGAAGCAGGTTTAAAATCGCGGAAGAAACACTCCAGGAGCGAAGCGGCACTTTAAGAGTCGTAAAAAGGGCATAATTGCGCGTGTTCTCCCTCCTGCGCCGGTGTGCGCGCTCGCGAAAGGCAACAATATTTTTCCGGGTCAAGCTCCGAATTACTTTTCCCGATGGCAGCTCGACTACGTGAGCTGCGAGGCAAGCGCGCCTACTGCTCGCTGCCGCAGACACACGGGCGAACTTTAAGAGAAGGAGAGAGAGAGAGAGATAGGCTCAGTCGCGTATACAGCCGAGAGAGTGCATTGGCTTCGCAGGCCTTTCCTCTCTCGAGCTTTATCGATTACGAGCTTTTCCGGCGATATTATCGTTTAGTCGGCGCGCAAGCTCGGCCCTCCCGTTATCACCAGGAAGCGTCTGCCGAGGACGTGAGAATGGACATCGAATCTGTAAAGTGCAAATGATGCCTGAAGTTACGCTGGACTAACTTTCCTCGCTCTCCCCCTATTTCTCTTTCCTCTTAGGCTCAATGAAATAGAAACTAGGATGCTGGAGGTTTGGGCGTACCAGGATTTGTGTACAAGGGTCTTCTTAAAAATCATACTAGTGCAGTTTCTTTGAATTATCAAGTACGTTGGTCGCTAGGTACAGCTTTAAAAAGAAAATTTTATTTTAAATTTATAATAAAATATTTTTAAAAAAGAAAACGTATACTTCATACATTCTGATTTTAAATAATGAAATGATAATGTTTCGCAAGAAACATTAACAATTAATTAATTTCTCTTCGTTAATAAAATTTTCCATAGACGTCTATTTTCATTTCAGCGAGGAAAACGTATATAAATTAATACAGATTTTGACAGCTGTACATGGATTCGAAAGTTAAAATACCGAATCGATCATATTTGCTATTTTCGTACTAAATATGTGCCAATAATCTTCTAAAAATATTGGATTCTCGTAATCGAACTTCGATCAATTAGTGACACTGGAAAAGTCATGAACTAAATCGAGTAATCCCGATTCTCCTAGCAACTCTTAGATGAAAGTTATATCACATCGAAAATGACTGGCGATCATAAAAATACCTCGGAACTGGCCAAGAATAACCAGCTCGGAATAATGCTCATCGTTCCTCGTTGTCCAATCGACGCGGGCTACCGAATAAGAACCGGCGTAGAAAAGTGGCAATCGACGCTACGACTGTTAACCCGAGCCCCGGCCGAAATTCTCGGGCTGAATTATTATTAATCCCGGGCGCGCGGTAGCCCAAGGAGGAAAATTGCCCGGGCGATTCGAGGCGAAATAATTTATCCGGCTGATGAGGAGGGCCTAGAAAAACGAGCGAAAAGACGCGGCCGTGTATATATAACGAGCGTGGCTAACGAAGCGGAGCCGCGCGAAGGAAAATCCGCCTCCCCCGGTCCCCTTACCTATACTGATGAAAGACTGCGCACCCGAGCGTCAGGAAAATTGAATTACCACGTCCTCCTTCTCTCCCGCGATTTTCTTCTCCTTTCCTCCCCCTCGCGTTTTTTTTCCTCTCGCTCACCTTCGCGGATGTGTCCTCGCGAAGAAAAGCTTATTTCCGCGGGGCCGGTAATAAATCTCCGAATTGATACCGTGAGCGCGGGGTATAGTGATCGATTTTCCCTCATTCGAGCTTTTAAGATCTTTCGGGGGTTTTGTCTCCTTGTAAAATTCATCTTCCGGGGGCTTTGTTCTCTCGCCCGTGCTTCGTAAAGCCCTGCGAATTCTCACGGAGGGAATTTCAATTTTTCCGAGGAAATGTTTTGTTATAATTTATACGCGCTGCCGGGGGAATCGGGCTGCCGCGTAATCGAAGGTACGCGCTACTTCACAATTCATGGAGATAGAAATTTAAAATGTGGATTTGAAGTTGAACTAGTTTAGACAAAAATGTTAGTGCTTTCTTCATTAAAACAGTCGTATTTAGACGGATGGTTTATATTTTAAATTTCCCTCTTCTTCGTAAAAATTAGAAAAAATTAATTTTTCTTGCTGCAGAAAGTAGAAAGGTTCATAAACTTTATAAACATCATGAAGTTCGTAAACGTAAAACGTCAGTTTATCCAGCCTTTAATTAAAAAGTATTCATGCCAAGCTTTAGTTAATTTCTTAATATATACTATTCTGCAATTACGTAAGCAGCAGCGTTTTGCTGTTCACAATTTAAAACTTCTACGTTTACGTCATTTAAATTTTTCAAAGAAAACTTAAAAACTTGTCTACCGTACTGTTCGCGACAATCTCGCACTCGTTACTAAGTTCTGAAAGTCCAGAACCGAAATAAACCACGCGACTATCTCCAGCATTTACAAATTGCAGGTACAGCTTGTACGGGCACGTTAAAAAAGAGTCGTGGTCCCCTTTTTTCGGTTTCCCCGTATTGCGCGTCGCGCCGTCTTTCTTCACGTATTCCATGATTATTATAGTGGCGCGCCGCGAGGCGTTCGACGTCCTCTCGCCGCTCGGCTTGAAGAGCGCGCAAATATTTGATGCCCGGCCGGGTCGTATTTTTGGCCGGGGCCCTTGTCGAAGGGAAACGGCTTCCTCTTTGACGAGAGGAAATTGTTAAGGGGATGGTCGCGCGAGGAGGCCTCACGGGCGCGCGCGCCTTCTTTCACCCACTCGAGAGGAGCGAGCCGGTGTGTATGTGTGTGCGCGCGCTACATTTTTATGGAGAAGCAAATTCGCGGGGCTGCGCTGCCTCCTTTTCCACCGCTCGACGTTCGAAGTTCAATTTTTATGCGCTGCTCCACGGTTACGGGACGAGCGAGGAAAATGAAAATTTTTTACAAAGTTTCAGCTTATTATAATATTGAATATCGACTGTCTGATGCAGTTTTATTTGTATATATACAGGTGCAAATTGTACCGTTAAATCTCATAATCCAATCGTTTATTTAAATAATTATTTTAGTTCGCGGAAGAGGTATTTTTAAGAAAAAAAGTTACTTTAGACGTGGGTATTAACAGCAGAAAAGGTTAAAGCTCTTAAAAGGAATTAAACTATAGAGCACAATCGTGTTATGCGCGGAGCCGGCGCTTGGTAAAGAAATCGTACGCAACTGGGTCGACTCGTCCTAAAATGAAAAAAGAATCGTTAATCTTCTTAACCCGAAATGCACTTAACGCGTCCCCCGATATAACCTCGTTATCCGTTTTCTCCCATTGCCCCTCGTCGACTGGGAAAAAAAAGAAAGAGGAGAGATAAAGTGCGCCACCCTTTTACAAAAAAAAAAGAAGTGTGGAAAGAACGCAATCGCTCCCCCCGTCCCCGCGCGTAACAACTTTTGCCCTCGAAGAAAATTCGATTCCCGGCGGCGCCGGCAAAAAAGAGCTACGTTATGTCGGTCACGCGCGCGTCGCGAGGCGAAAAAAATTCGCGCGCGGAAACAGACAGTCGTCGAATAATTTATACCCGGATCTTTGCGAGCGAAGGGGCAGAAGGGGGGGAGGCGAAGCCTAGTAGCAAAATCCGGTTTTACGGGCGCTGAATTATTAAGAGCGACGCGCGAGGGCATGAATCGGCCGAATCACGATAGGAAATATCAGCCTGCGGAGGGGTGGGGGGAGAGCCGGTAGGAAATTGCCTAGCGTCGAAGGCTGAATTATTTCGGTCGATGAGAAAGTGCCGAGAAGCTAATGTTGAGGAGGTGAATTTATTTCTTGCTAGCAGGTATACTTATCGTTGTAATTGGACGCTAGATGGAATTTCAATCGGTGAGCTGCTTATAAAACCAGTGACTTACTCCGGCTTTGATATACCCTACTGTGTATAATCATGCTAACGATCTGAAAAACTTTTTGGCTATCAAACTAGACTCGTGATATGCTAATTTTTCTGAATTTTCGAGATTAAGTCGTGAATTATTAAAGTCAAAGAAATAAGAAATGTGTTGCTTTCGAAATGACGATTAGATTTCTATCGTATTGAAGCCTATAATTGTAAAAATATTATTCACATTAAATATTTTAAATGGGGGAGTCCGGAGTATATATAATTCGTGGGCAAAATAGTTACGTATAAAAATTAAATGTTATCATTTCATCTGTCCTACATTCCCTCATATAAAATATGAAAAATAAAATTATTAATTCAAAAGTAAAGTCACGTATTTTTATCAATTCCGAAAATCCAAAGTAAAATCAAATCCATACATTTATTTGCTTCCTCTAAAACAAAACCTGTCGACACGTTAGAGTTAAAACAGATTACACTATCAATCAATATCTTCCACCGCTTAAATCCACGCGCATTAAACGATAAACAGAATAAACAGTCGACTGGTGTGAAAAGAGACCCCAAAAAGAAAAAATTTTCCAACAAAAAGAAAAAGGTAATAACCCGGAGCGCTTTTTTCACAAAAAAAAAGGAGATGCCGAAGGGTGGGATCGGTGTAAAAGGCGATGAAACCGCATTTTATCATGGTTCGCACTCGGAGCATCGACGTGCGAACGATAGGCGCTGCCGAGAAATCAGGGGAGCCTCTCGCCGGCGCAGGTAAGCGCCGGCTGAAAGTTTTACGACGGAAGTTAGGGCCTCGCGGGCGGATAGCGAGTGCTCCCCCCCTCCCCCCGTCCGACCTCCAACTTGCCTCGTAAATCCGATATTCAAAACAGGAAGCGAGCACAATGGCGCCTCTCTTTTCTTTTCCGTGGCCGCCCAGTGGATTATTGTTGACGATGCGCCGATAAATTCACCGCTCAATGATTCCTCGCTTTGTCCGAGTTTCCAGATGGAGGCTAAGGGCCTCGCACTCAGTGTAATGGCTTCGCGGGAGTTTACAGAAATTGTAATTTTTATTTTCTCGGTTCGCTCTAATGGAATTGAAAATTGCAGGAATTCTCCGCTCGCGCTCGTTGATGGTCTGAAGCTCTTTTGTTTTTTCTTCTGGAGGTGTTCTGCGTACAATTTACAGATTAAGTAGTATTTTTCAAATGCGATGTACATTTGTAAGTAAAATCAATTAGTTTTTAAATATTGCTTTTAAAAAAATATTTAAAAAAGAAGATTTTTAAATTACTTGGTAGGTCGATATTAACGACTATACTTCAAAATGTAACAGATACGTGTACACCAGATTATTATAATAAAATAATTCGTAAACTATTGAGAATAGAGTACAAATAAATGCCACTTCGGTACAGCAACATCTGAATTAAATACAAGTAGTCCAGTAGGACACGTTTTGCTCTAAAAATTTAAACGCGAAGGCTTTGCCAAAAGATTTAAAAAAAGAAAAAAAGAGAGTACCGATAAAACAGAAGGAATGATATAGAATCGGTTCACGAGACACATTTAAGTCCGCACGAGCACCCGGCCTTTCGCAGTCAACTCTCCGTTCTCATATCTGTCTCTGTACACCGTCCGAACGTCGGTTGCGTCGTAAAGTTGAAGCCGATAGATCGGCAGTGCGACAGAGAGAGAAAGTGAGCGAACCCCATTGGATCCGAGCTCTATGTTCGGGGTAGAGGAAGGGGAAAAAATTGCAAGAACAAGCTGGACGTTGAGAACAGCTGAGTAAGGTGGGACAATAAAGCCCCTCGATGTTTACGGTGGCGATAAACGAGATTAATTTTTATGACAAACTTCGAGGTCCGAAAAAATTGACGTCGCCCATTACCTTTTAGAACCGTTTCCGAACAGCTGTTGTTACTTTCTGTAAGAAATCTTTTTTATTTCGCCAGACACGAGATTAATTGCGGTCTGCTTTTTTACACACCTTTTCCTTTTTATTCAATAAATTTCATTAAGTTGGTCTTATTAAGAAGAAAAGTAAATGAATAAAACTGAATTTCACAAATTACAGAAACCTTATTAATTAATAATGTGTTTTAGTTAAAAAACTTGCATCGTCATTTATGTACTCCTGTATAAATCAGACTTTGAAATCACTTGCCGGCGCTATCAGCTTTAATCGAGCAAAATTTAATTTCATTGTCGGTGCTTATTAAAATTTAACGTAATCGTTCATGATAGGCTTTATTTGCATAATACCGGTATTTATTAACTAGCTATCGCTCTCCAGCATTTGGAGGGGAAACTTGCTTTTGTTATGCACACTGAGTAAAAAAATGAATTAGGATCGTTTTTTGTACATTAAAATTCATATAAATATTGCTTTCTTATAGACAAAGCTTTATATCGCTAAAAAGATTGATAACTTATTTAAATTTTACACAATATAGAATGAAATTTAGAATTAAAGATTTAGAGCAAGTTGATAATTTAAACAGAGGTAATGAATACAGTGTGAACTCAATTTGGCATTCCATTCTCCCAGTTTGATTGGCCAATGAGCGCCAATCAGGTACCTTCATCTATCCCATCCTGATCCCATTCTCCTTTCCTAGATATAGGAACTGCATTTGAATCATTCAAGTTCATATTTTCTCGAAAGATGTGAAATTCAAGAATCACCCGACAAAAAATAAACAGACAAAATCATCGTGAAGTCTTTAACTTCTTTTTTAATGAAGTCCAATCATACTAATTTATTTTACATTTGTTTTTTCAAACCGTACATTTCCACTCTGTTTCCTTAGAAATAAATTTTATGTAAATCATCATAATTGATCGTTAGTTTCTTTGAATGCAACATTTTCATGTTTACATTTTTATTTCTACCGAAATTTCATTAATCTAAAAAAAAATTCAATTCAAATATTGTTTACCGTCTACCTGCAATACACAATATTGTTCATCTTCATTTTTATTCCCTAAGCAAATAAACCAGTGAAATTAAAAAATGTTTAACCGCGAAAATGCGGCCAGAAAAGTATCCCGTCGCTTTTCCTGATATACCCCCGGAAGCCAGAGGTCCCTTTGTGAGATGAAAGCGAGGACTCGCATCGCACCAGGCACGTCGTCGAACGAGGCGTCACGTAAATAGGATTTACAATGCAGCTGCCGCACAGGTCGATCTCGCGCGCGGGATCTCCGCAGTCCGATGCCACTCCCTCGTTATTCGATAGGGACCCCTTCAGAACAGGATTTCCCCTTCGCCCGCTCGCTCTTCGCTCCTTTAACTCACGCATCTCTCCGTTTCGCGAGCCGCGATACAAAGGCGCAATCGAATCGCACTTTCTGTTATCCGGTGAATTTGCGAAATTGCGTTTGATAAAATACGTTGAAGATGCTCCTCTTTCATTAACGTCGCTACGGAGCCTTTGTAATTTTAATTAAATTAGGTACGTATACGATGCATTCGGTTTTGTTTCAGAAAATTATTTTTCATTTTTTAATGACTATTATAAAGTTAAAATATGTAATTGATAACACAATTTAAGGATCTTTTAATATAAATGTAGCTCAGGTGTACCAGTTGTATTTATTGATACTAAAGATTATTTACACTTCAAAAAGGATATTGCACTTTCTATAATTAAGCATAGATCTCTATGGTGTAATCTTTATCTTTTTATCAGATGTAGCCTTTCTATCTATAAGTACATTAATCTTATCCATTATCTGTTATATTTTTAACCTTACTGAAGTCAATGAACGCAAGTTTCTGTAATGTGTTACCCTTAAGCCTATCAGGAATACTATTTTTAAGCTTAGTTTAATCGATTGTCGTAGAAAAACTGTGCCTTTACCATGTTATGTTTTTTAAAAGTATCAGAAGCACTAGCTCCCTTTTCGGAATTTATAGTTTAAATAGTTAAAAATCATTTTTATTACCTGGTGGATGTTTTAATCAATCTAAGAGCACAAAGTCTAATCAATAGAGAAAAATTAGCACCAGACGCACACGAGTTCTTGTACTTTAAAAAGAGTTGTTTCAGTTTTTTAAAACATAAAAATGTACAGTCCTCCATTTAGCACTTTGAGAAAGACACTTATATAAATAATAAAAGGTTGATTTCATTATCCAGAAGGAAATAATCGAAAAAGGCTGTTTCAATACAATTCTATATTTATACAGGATACATATATGTTTAATACAGGAAAGAAAAAAGTACGAGAGCAGAAATACCGAAAAGTCGATACAATATCCGATTCTTTTCATGTTAGATAAGAGACGTATTTTCTGTTCAATTTAAATATTTCCTCATGCTCTCATGTCATGCTTGATGATTAAATAATATATATTGTATGAACAATTTCATATAGTAAACTCATAGTCATAATTCATCATTTTGAACTACTTTACCCCTCATCCATACCTCCCCTTTCCCAAATATGTACAGGATCGATTTCACCCTGTCGGCAACGTTTATATTTATTTTAAAAGTAGATAAAATTCTTACTAAGAGCGGACCGTGAAAAGGCAGCAAGCTTTGTTCTTTGATGCGCAGCCAACGGCGCTGATTACAAAGTGCATTACTTATCAGCAGTGTTATTCGGTGGATCCTCAATGAAACTTCAGACTACATCGTTGTCGAAGACCGGAGAATGGAGGGGGAGTGGAAGCAAAAAATCTTGAGAGCTCCTCCTCTTCATCGCTGACTCTTTCATGCCGGGCTCTCCTCTTAACTTCTTTGATGTTTACAACTGCATAAGCCCGTCCCCCACCGTGCACCCCGCTCCCACTTGCCGGTGGAGCAAGTCGGAAAATGTCGCCTCGCGTATGCCTTGTATCTTCTTCGGCGACGCTTGCGCTTATCGTGTCTTCGTCGCTTTTCACTAATAAGCCTCGGCTTTACTTCTCATGCCACTTGGAAAATCAGCTTTAATTCGTATATATTCTTACACTCGACAACGACTTCCTTGCTCGCACTAAAAGGGGTAAAACCTTTATTTTTGAAATATTGTTAATTAAATTAATTGCTGTTCTATAATAATTTAGGTAATTACTGATATCTTATTTAATAAAGTTTGTTAATTAAAAATCGTTTATATTTAGTCTGGTCGTTTTTAGTATTTTCATTGAAATACTGATCCATCATATTCGCGTGTCGTATTTTGTGCATCAAAAGTCTACAGTAACTTTCAAATTATATTTAATGGAATTAAATGATACACATACGTCACAAATCATCGACATTACTTTACAATCATTATTTCAAAGTTCATAATGATGAAAGATGATTAATTTTTGAAACGTCTGATTATTCATTTACCTAAACTACTGAAATTTTTAAAATTCTTTTCGGAATGACAAATGAAGTTGTAATTTCTTCCACGTACATAAATTTCACTTAAATAAACTTTTCAAGTGAACTACAATGCTTAAGCAATCGCAACACAGCCAGGAAACCTCAGCAAATCATACTCAACCGCGATATAGCAAAAAAAGTCCGCAGCGTCGGATCGGCAGCTCCGAAAAGCTCTTTCCGACAAAAAAAGGCGCGAAATCCGAGAAAGGGATGCTGGAGTATCCGTAAAAAAATGGGGGGAGGTGCGAGTGGCCAGCGGCGGTGTCGCTCGGCGGTGCCACGGCCCAAAGCGCCGGCCGAGCTCATCAATCATCGGAGTTTAGAGTCGGACACGTAATTTCCGGGGCGTGGATGCTCGTTCGACGCGCGCCGGCGCCGGATCGAGGCATAGCCGATTGGCTCGCGTCCCCGTTCCTCCGTGTGATTTACGAGCCGGCGTGGGTATTCGTTAATATGCCCCCGTCGATCGGAACCGCGCCGCTAGCCGTTGGCCCCCGCCGAGGCATGGAGATGCACCGTCGCGACGACGAGACTTCAACAGCCCGAGATGAATCGCGGGCACTCGATACTGACCGATTACCGATGGATTATTTTCTTAAAACTTGTCGCGTTTGTACTAATTGATTAAGGTTATTTTCAGATTTCGTAATCGTCAGTTCTCATAAGTAATCAATTATTTACTGACGAGATTATGCTGTTGTTTTTAAAGAAAACATTTACTGGTACAGGTTATTAAGCATACACACTTTTGTACACAGTATGAATTTTTACGATAACCGTGTAAGTAATGGAGGGTATCAAACACATTATATCGTAATGAAGAGAAGATTTATTTTAACTGAGAGCATTCGATTGATGAAAATAAATACGAATTGATCGAAAAGATAACATACATAAATAACAGTGCATAAAAAACTGCAGGTCATCGTAAATAACATTTATGATTATATAAACATTCGAATTTAAGTGCTCTGCATTGTATAATGCATTTTCTCGTTATCCAAAACAAATACGTGAAATTAAGATATTAAAATTTTAATACGAATTTCTTTTTCGCAATCCGATGTCTATTTGCTTTACCCCGTAATATTGTATTTGAAATGAGGTGGCATGAACTTTCGGCCGTCGGCGTATATATACCGCTGCTCTGGGTATGCGTGATTGAGTGCGCGCACGCCCCTACGTGTATGACCTTTGGGAGTCTCGGAGCTTAAATGAACTTCGGCCCCGTTCACATATTATTCTAATTGTTCAGGGCAATCGCTGTATTTCGGCTATTCCCTTTTGTACGCCGCCGAGTGGGAATTAATAAGGCATTTCGCTGCGCATTACTATACCTTAAAATATTCCAAAAGACTCGCACGTTCACGTGCAATAAGAGCCATTAATTCTCTTTCTCTAAAACATTTTGCGTAGAAAATTGGCCGTTCCCTTCCGATTAATCGATTGCTACATTCCTCCGGTAAAATCGCTGCGTATTACTCAGAAGACTCACGTGTTTACCTTCAATTAGAGCCATTAGTTCCCAAAAAATTTTGCAAAGAAAACCGTCTGTTCCATTCCGGCTAATCGATTACATTCCTGCGGTGAAATCGAATTACGTATTACACAAAGGCCGCGACTCGGTTTTATCATCTCCCGAGGTTAATTTCGCCGCGATATTCACCATAAGGAAGGAGGAAGTCCCGCATGCGAGATCTCCAAAGATCACCATAAATCACCGGCGGGGGGCACCCCCGAAAAGTCATAACAATCTTTTCCGCCTCGTCCGACCGCACGCGTCCGCCTCTACTTGGCCTCGCGCGCGCGCGCCCGGCCTCCGGAATATCTTCTTCTTCCTCCTCCTCGCCCCCGCGCGCGAGCGGCAACAAGAATTTATCACGAGCAAGCCTTTCTCTTCCGCGGCGGCCGCTCGTAAATCGAGGCTGACGGGTGCGGCCAAGTGTTAATGAGTAAACGCGAGAGGTGGAACGGAATCACGAGGCGTTGCGCCCGGCGCCCCCCCGCGGAAGGGCCGACTCCGCCGGGGGAAGAAGAAGAAGCCGCTTAAACTGCTCGATCTTGCCCTCGTTACCGCGGCGAATGATTATTCACTCGCGGTTCGACGATCTACGAGCACACTGAGCTGATAATTGCATTACGAAAATATTATTCAGTGAGTCTAGTTGGCATTGACCCGATTTAGTTTGATTTGCTTTATTGAAAAGAAAATTGCACTTTTAAATTGAGGTTTCTGAGAGAGACTGATGAAAACTAGTTATGGTAAAGTTTGTTAAAGAGAACTTAATTAATTTTAAAAATTTGTTACGGAAAAATGTTATTTTATTCTACTTTCATGCTTTTAATTTCTTTTATAAAAAATTTTTTTTTCAATTTAATGATGAAAAATTCTCTAAAATAAAATGCGAGCTGAGCAATTTGTAAATTACAGGGGTATTTAAAAAAATGCTTAACCTGTTTTTTAAAGTTACTGTTTAAAATATTTAATAACTATACGCGACGTTTTTTACAAGATTTAATATAATACCAAAGTTCAACTCGCAAAGTAAATATAGTTCTTTTTATCAACTGCTTAACAATTATGAAACAAAATGCTAACAAATCCCTCGCAAAGAAAGCTTTAATTAATTATCCATTACGGCTTCTACGTCAGCCCCGGATACGTGACTAATAACCTCGCCGCCGTCCTTTTCTGCATAGCGATTTGACTGCATTACACCGTAAAATAAGAGAGTCCACGCGACTTGGCCAGCTCGGCTATCAATATTCAAAGCGACCACTTTCACTCTCGGCCGTAAGAAAATCCGAGCGACCACCGTCCGGCTGCTCTTCCGAGTCGATGGCACCGCAACGTTGAAAAATGAAATGATAAAAGAAAAAAGCGGGAGAAAAGTCGGTGTGTGCGTGCGCGCCGTCGGCGGGAGAAGGCGAGCGGGTTGAAAAAAAAGGGTCAGCTCGCATGAATAATGCAGGCGCGAGCCGGTGTAGGCGACTAATAATCGATATACGGGTGGGAGGCGCCGCCTCCGACGCTGACACCTACCACTGCCGGGGCGCGAGATTGAGTCGCGGCAATTTTTGGTCGGTTTATTGCCGCGAGGATCCGCCGCCGCGGGTATCTCCGGCTCTATCTTGCGAGCGGGCGTTTTATTGCCCCGAGCGCCGCTCTCCACCTCCCAAAGCTGTAAAATATCTTTTCATCTTTCTCCCGTTTCTGTGTCACTCCTCGTGGGGTGGGTCGCGCGGATTCTATACGGAGGCTCCCCGCGTCGGCACGTGTGCACCTCCCCACCACCACCACCCCCCGGCGCGCGTATTTACACGTTTTTCCACCTCGGCACGTGTGAGTGTGTACTTTAACTTGAGCGAGTAAATATGTAAGTTCGAGCTCGTGCATGCGTTCGAGTGAAACACGGGCACACGAGCTTGCACCTGAGCATACGAGTGGGTGATCCCGGCGCACACGAACTCGCGCGAATATTGTTTGGCCGCACGTGAATTCAAACTTTCAGGGAGATTTGCATAACCTTAAGGTCCGCCGGCGTGTTTGAACGGCGAGCGACGTCGCGATAAAGGCTTCCTTTTTTATTTACGATTGAGCCTCCCGCATTCCTGGGCGTATGCACGAGTGCCGGATGCGTTTGATGATGGACGAAGGGACGACGTCGGAGGCACCGTACGTGCCTGGGAACCGAATCGAGTCCTCCCCACCAAGCAGTGCAATTTGTTTTACTCGTCCATACTGCGCGTAATAAACGAGAGCGCCACAAATTCCGCGCGATGAGTGTCTCTTGCGGATTTGCACGGAGACAGCCGATGAATGAGATCCTTCAGTTGAGTACCTCACTCGAGCGATTTTTCAACGTGGAACTGTAGCTTTTCTGCTATATTGAACATTCCTTATTTTAACTGCTAAAATTGTGGAATAGAAGAAGAAAAATGATGAATATACGACCGATCTTGAATTATTTTCTTTTTTTTCAATGTTGGTTATATTATCTTCTAGGTTGTAAAGTTACTAGATTTCGCCCATTTTCTGTTGACGGTTGTTACAATTTGTCCTGACTGCTGTTAAGTTTCCTGGGTTACGCAATTATTGATAGATAGAAACTCCCAATTACGAAAATTTTTCAAATAAACGATTGTCGATTATTTTTTGAGCTTAGGAATTCACCTTTTACGCTGAGGTCAAACTGGCTGCGGATCCAGTTTCGACAAATCGCAAGAGAGTACAATGGTTTTATTCATGAACATGCAGCTTCTTTTTTTGCGGGTCTTCGATATCCAATTTTCAATAAAAATGAAAATTCTTTAGATGTATCCATATCATTCCAAACATCTTTTTCTCGTTTAATATAAAATCCTTTTTAGGTTTCAAATCCAACCTGCCACGGTAACTGTCACTTCTAATAAAATAACATACACAAGGAGTTTTAAACTTCGCAACGACGGCAGTTATGACGTTTCAGGTATCCTTTACTTCTATATATTCCTGAAAATTGATGGTACATCGTAAAAACTTTTATAGCGCGTACACACGTACATTCAGTCTCTTGCGCGCGCGCGCCCAGAAATATATGGATACGATAGCATTTACAGTTCGGAGCACTATTTGTTTAGATATTTTGCAGTCGATGAGATCGTAAAGCATCGATCGCCTCTGCAAATGACCAGCTCGCAATGTTTCTTTTTTCCCGTCATCCGCGGAGATACCGCGCGGAGATAAGTCTCCCGAGCAGCGCCGCTCCAACTTTTAGCGCGTAAACAGCCAACCGAGCGGGAAATTCATTTTTCATCGTCGTCAATTACTACCTCCTCGCGGCGAGAGACACCAGCCGGTGGAGTAAATTCGGAGGCAGCCAAGGCGCAATTGTTACAAACGACCGGTGTTCGGACGCTCGTCATTTGTTTTTTCGAGGCGGAGAAGGAGAAAAAGGGGGCCGGACGATGCGAGGTGGGGCTCGAGTTCATTTATTTACGGTCGCCGGCGCGAGGGCTGCGGAATCGCGACGCCTCCTTCCCGCCCGTCCGAGTTTACGCGCGGCTGTAAATTTCGTTGTAAACTATTTTTATGCGATATTTTGAGTGGAGACCCGCGACTACCGTGGCAGTAAATCTAGCCAACGAATGTGCGGGTATACAGACGTCCGACGTCTTCTTGAATTAAGAATTTACGGGCAACACTGGGCCAATGCGAGATTTTGTCTTTCCTCGACCTTATTAAATTTTGAGCAGTGCTGGTAGTCTTATTTTTTTTTGGTATTAATTCTTGTACTAAATGACGTTCTTAGCGTCGGTAATAATTCAAATGACATGGTTTGAAATTGTTCAGCCTTCTAGAATGTAAATTGAAGCAGTAAAGTACCACAAAATTTACATTTGTCAAGATATTTTTACTGAAAAATTAGAAAACCAAAATTCTAAGAAATTTTGATTATTGTGCGGATAAATCGTTAATGTTAAAATACAAATGTAAATTTTAACAGTTACAGCAAGTGAATCGCACTTCGCGATTAAAACCGTGAATTCAACGTGTTGAGTGAACGAGATCGTTACGTTCGCCGTAAAATAAGTGCTTGAAAGCGCAAAACACTTCATATCCATTTCAATAAACCAACCGTAGTACCTCGTCGACGCAAATCTCAATATTTCGACCTCATCCGCAAGGTTCGCATTCATACATTTCAACCCTGTGGCACTGAACTGCGACGGCAGGAACAGTTACCTATCGTCGTTAGTCGAGGGGAAAGATTTATGAATCCGACGCAATTGAAAATTTTCATATTTATTTAATGCAGGATTATCTTTCATTGAAATTACGCGATGCAAAAGAAAATGCATATTATAAAAGAATAACGTAATTTTAGTTCATAATCTTTTGCCTTTACCATGTTACAAAACCAAATGCGGATTTGTAAATTTAATTAAAATGCATATTTTCTATTTGTACTTTAGAGTAAGGAATGTAATTCTGCATCTCAAGCTCGATTCAACTGACATCGGTCGACGGAAAAGGGTCAACATATGTAAAGATGATGATAAAACGGTTTCATTTTTCTAAAGTTACGTTGTTTGCCATGTTCGCTGTAAAATTTTTCACATTTCAAAAGTGTAAAAAATATTGCAAAACGTAGTTAAAGCCATATCTTTTAAATTTACTTTGCTTTAAATATTGAATATGCGAAATATTCAATGTGTCTACGGTGTTTCCATACATTGGATCATAAATATCAAAGACAGTACTCACTCGCACACTGTGGAAACTTATTTTTCCATTAGATCCTTTTTCTATGTCAGTCTGTCATTCTGACAAACACTTTTCCAATTCTACCTTATCAATAAATATTCTTGTTCCACAAATGAACAAAATTTGAAATAAAAATTCGCAACTTTTTACTTTAAACTACACCTTACCACGTTTCCTTATTCGCACGCACGCCAATACTCCTCGAATTTCCATTCAACATATCGCGGCTAAATGGATCTGGCGTGGCAACAGCCTTTGCGATATCCAAGCCGCGTTTACAGCCCCGAGAGTCATCTAGTCAGCGGGGGTCGTAAAGCCGCGCTACAATTATTGCAACAGTAACTCGCGACCACCAGGAAAGAAGCCCGGGAAAAATTAACGACCCATCAAGACGGTACGCGGAGCACGCGGCCATTTGCCTCGGGTAACGTGGTGGGGGACAAACGGCGCTCGGCGCTTAATGGGCCGAGAAGGCGGTTCCCTCCGATGCGGGTACGGCATTTGATTTGATTCCGAGGCAATTACGATCTTTGCGATCGAATTCTGACCGAGCGATGATCAGCGGCGCAGGTGCGCCGGGAGGACGTAAATTAAATGGAACATCTATTCCTTTATTGATCATTTAACTTTCTTGGAAATCTTTTCAGTTTTCGTTTACTCGTCTGGGGTTTTTATTTATCTTTTCGTACGAACTTCGATAACTCGATAAAGTTTTTTTCAAACCATCTTATTTTGGATTCACATTATGCTACGTGTCTTATTCAAAAAGTAAGTTAAAGACTTATAAGTTTTACGATTGATTTAAGTAATTTAATTTTTAATAAATACAAAGAATGAAAAGAAAAATATAAATAATTTGGCATAATAGGAATTTTTGATAAATTAAAATAATTTCTTCGATTCGTTCGGGTCTAATTCGTTAATCTTTTTCGCCGTACTGCGAGATCACGTAGAAAATGAATGTGCCTCAAATATTTCAGTAACACATTTTTTTATTGTTCCTTAACGTCTATTTCTTTCTTATCTGAAGAAAAAGGATCGTGACCCATAACACTCACGTTTCGACCCACGTCAAAACGAAAATGAAACGAGACTCGTGAATCGAAGACTGTGTATACTCGGAGAGCAATGAACGGGCGTTCCAATTTCCCGCAAGAAAAAAAAGGTCTTCTCGTCTTATTTTCTTCGCACAAATATATATCGTTATATCTTTCAATTTCTCGCAATCAGTAGGTTTACCGAGTGTACGTCGATAGTCACAATCCTCAAAAACTAACACTTTTTACTTCCGTAAAAAGTCGTGATCTAAATTAACAGATGCGTTGGACACTTTTGCGGCGCTATCGGTGCGCGCGCCTTAGGATCGAATCGCGTCGACAATGGGGCTGATTTTCGTCGCGGCAAGGCGCGCGCGAACCCGGGCGGGGTGCCTGCAAGATTGATGCGTGTTTCATTATCACGAGACGACGGGGGGGAGGGCGGCAGGACCCCTGGATTAATTAGAAACTCGAATTAACCGAGGCACTCCTGAAGGCTGAAAAGGAGATGGGCGAAATGGAGGCGGCCGTAGGAGTGGGACGTTAAACCGGCCGCTTCCGCAAGACTCTGAAAAGAGACGGCAGATCCGAGATTTAAGTTTTTAATGGCTCGTCGCCTTATCGCGCGACTATTGGACAGCCGAGTTTCTCCGGATTTTCTCTCTCTCTCCCCCTTCTGCTCTCCCTATCTTCCCTTTTCTCTCTTTTTCTTCCCTTTCTATGTTTTAGAGAGATCCGCCGCGACGAAAATAGTGCCGCTTAAGAGGATCCGCTGACGTTTTCACAATGGCCGCCAGCCCGGGCTGATAAACTTTCGAACGAGTTGCGCTACTTTATCGTTTCGTCTCATTAACGGGACAATGAGAGAGATTACCCTCGGCTCTCGCGGAGCCACCCCCTCCCCCCTCCGTCCTGACAACCGTCGGGGTTTGAGCTATTTTCGCCGCCATTATTGTTTCTACCGTTTTTCGCGGCAAAACGAAATTGGTCTTTCGCTCTCGAGCTTTACCACCGCCACCGCCACTTAATTTATTAAGAAATGACTTTCTAATCAGTCGAGTCGTGTATTCTCCGTAAATAGCCTGATATTTTAAATTTATTAAATCGGCGAATAATTAGAAACGATCAAATTACGCGACCAGACTCACTGAATAATATCACTTAAAATAACAAAAATATGTCATTAAAAGAGTTTTTTATTTTCAAAGACTTGTTAATTGTAGCAGTAGAAACGTATTGGTTTCCAGTAATTTACTAAATAATCAAATGATGTGACTAAATGGGGAATTCACCCAGTAGTATCTATATTAAAATTTAAAAAATGTGCCGTTAAATTTATATCATCATATATTATTTCAAAAAACTTCTCAATTGTGAAAATAGAAAAAGTAATATAATTCAATTGTAGAAATAGAAATATTACTTTAACATTTATAAATTCCATGCCATTAAAATCGCATAGAACAGTAAATAAATCGTACCTGGATGCACTGCTATTCTGCAAAAATACCTATGCACCAGTTAAAAGTCGTGCAATAATTAAGAGGAGGATAAAAATCATCTCTAAAATAGTAGGCGCATTCGTCATAATTAATAATATAATTTAGCCGGTTAAGCACGATAAAATAACAGTACATTACGAGCCGCGGCGTAAGAGTTACTCACTTTTAAAGATTAAAACGAGCGAAACAAATCATTCCGGCAACATTCACTTTTTCCGGCCGTTTTGGCCAATCTCGCTTCCCGGCGCAACGGATATTTTACGCGCGCCCGTGCCCAAAATTACAGGCATGCATCACAGAAACGCAGACCGCGCCGCCGAACCCGCAATCACGCGCATTCTCCACTGCGCCGAGGAAAAGGAAAGAGGGGCGCAGGCTTCGCCGGAGTAATAATCGGACGAGGCAAACACTTTCTTTTCTCGCTGAACTACGCTGCCTTCCCCCGAAACGAGCGAATTCCCCCGACTCTCGTACACACACACACACGCACACACACACACACACACACAAACGCGCGCGCGCACACGTGCTGCAGTCAGCCTTTGTAATCTCGCGCGCAGCGATTTGCACCCGCGCCGTCGGCCTATTTTTTTTTTTTTACCGCGTCCGACGACGCACAAATCGCGAACGCGGAGGCGAGCTTTTTCCGCCTTTTTTTCAGTGGTAACGCGACGATAAAGCTGGAATTCGGAGTTTCGCGTGTACGCGCACGTGCCAGGTATATCCCGATTTACAGCTGCAGCTCGGCCTACCGCCGCTTCGTGGCTGGCTTATCTTGCCGGGGAAGTATGCTGTTACGAGGGATTCTCCAAGTTTTTTTTTCAACGGTTGATTCGTTGTCGCTAATTCCGTTAAGTCAGTTGCCCTGGGATCGTGGAGGAGACGTCGAGGAAAAATAAACCTTCGGCGCTAACGAAAATGTTAATTAGTTCGAGAAAATTTTCAAAGAAATGAAGATGTTGAAGATGAATTATTTATTTTAAAGATGATTTTGAAAGGTGGAAAATAAGTGATAAACATATCTTAATTAAATTGAGATTGATTTTTAAAATGAAATTGTGCTTAACACAATTTTCTTATTTTAAATTGAAGAAAAATCAGATAATAAATTAACAAGCAAACGCTAATTCCATAAAACCTCATATCATTTTTCCACTGAAAACGAATAAAAATAATAATCGTACAAGCTGTCTACCTGTAAAAATATAACAATAGATTTATTTTTATAATTTATCTGACGTTTAATTTGCTAAGAAAAAATTGTTACAAAACGTGAAATACTGCCCGCGGAAGCAAAGAGGAAAAACCTACATGAGAAAAAACGATATAAATATTTTTCGACGAAATCCGCTCGCTCGATTTGCAATGTTTGCGATTGCTCTACCTCTGTTGACACGGCTTATTGAGCGCCGTATGCGGGATAGAAACTATACGCATATTTATGTTTTTTAACTATTCAAAAAAATGGTACAAGATTTTTTATTCCAAGCGTAGATTCTTACTTCGCGCAAAAAATGACAGCTGGCTTTATCAGCTTTGTTATATAAGAGTTACACTTTTATCTGTGAAAACACTGTAAGTAGTAAGTCTCCCTCTTAATTTACTGCCACTAATACCGAAATGACAAAAATAAATGTAATCAGTAGTAAAACGAATAAAACTTTCTTTTTTAAATGTCACTCCGGTAATAACTGTTACACAGTACAGTAAGAATATTTAAACTAATATTTTGATATGCGTAAGTAACGTAAAGTACTAATATTTTTTAATGGCTCTGGGTCTTATCTACTTTGAAACTTTCAATCTGCCCAAAACTCGCAAACATCACGCTCCAAAACCATTTTGAATGTATACACTCAACTTGTTAATTAGCTTTATTATCTCCCTAGCTTATGAGGATGTACCTGCATTGCATAAAAATCAAAATAAAGTGAATCTAAAAGAAAATAATGAATAATTATTATTATGGTTGTTTTCGGTTAAAATATTTTCAACAATTTTAGAACTAAACAAATATTTATTACATTCAAGAGATTTTGCAAAATATTTGAACCTAAAATTTAATAATAATATTGTTCCAGATATTTCTTTTGCATTGTCAGCTTATTCTACATAATTATAATTAAAATCTGGGAAGCAACTATTTTTAGTAGTAATTAAATAGCAACATGTTTTAATAGCAATTAGACCAGTAATTCATTCCGCTATTTAATAACATTTAATTAAACGCATATTTCTTAAATTAATATTTTATAAAATTGAAATATTGAAGTAAATATAATTGTTTCTAATTGCTTTTTATTGGTATGTCCATCAGTGTAATATCAGTTATTGTCATATCAATTCGTTAACTATTGACTGAAAATTTATATTTAACAACAATCAAACAGTAGTTTAAATTGTAAATTAATGGAAAATTTTAGACACTTGTTCCAATAAAAGGCACAGCTAATTTCCAAACGAGAAATTTACTGCAATATAATTTTCTACCCTACAAACTTTCCCGAGGAAACACTAACGACCTCCACAGTCTCCAAAAGACTAACAGCTTCGTCGTAACGTAATAAAAGCGAATAAATCCGACGAAATAACAACGAATTCATCGGGAGATTCGATTTCCCAGAGAGCGGCAGCAGCCCACTGGCACAGTTGCGCGAAATTTGCGGCTCGCATTAGGGGCGGGTCGATGGCCGAAATCGAGCGAGAGTGGCCTCTGGGCCGAAGTCAAGGATTGCGCGAGGGCTTAGCTGCTCGCGAGTTGCTCTATGCTAAGTGGCGCGGACCCACGCCGGCCGAGCAAACAGACCGTCGGCCCGGCAAACAAACCCGCGGAAAGTCGCGCGGTGCCCGCCCCCGACCGCAGCGCCCTTTGACCCAGACGACATTTTCAACCGACGAATCTAATCTTCCGAGGGAAGGTCGCGCCGCTTTTTTTTCTGGATTTTCGGTAGAGTACCTTGGGATTTTCAAAGGGGACTTTGATGATCGCGTAAAATAGAATCGTAAACGCTTTCAAAGAAGAGAGCTGAAAAGTAAAGGGTATTATTTTTTGCTATTAAACAGTAAAATTCTAGAGGTTTGAACTTGTGGAGAGAAAGAATGTTGGTAAAAATAGAATACATGAAATTTAAAAAAAGTAAATACACGTGACTAAAATGGATATTTCAGCTTAAAACATAAACAGAAAAACAATTTTTTTTTTTAATTATTAGAATAATGATGAGAAGATACTTTTTTATTTGCTTTCTATTTTCTTGAAAAATGAGAAACCGACAATAATACACTTTGCTGCATTACTTGATGGGTAAACAGGGTAGGTCCTCTTACCGGGTTAAAAAATAATTTCAAATCTGAATAAAAACCGAAATGAGATTCATAATCAATTAAGTACGGAAAGTTATTTACATTTATTTATGTAGATATCTATCGAAGTAAAAGCCACTCCAAGAGGAACAATGAAGTAGCCGTCGATAAAATCCTATACGGTACCAAACTCGGAGTTGGTTTAAGCTGTAAAGTTAGAGCCCACTACAAGACGAACAACTTTATAATCAGACTAGCTAAGAGGATTGTCAACTATTATATAAAATCACCCATACTAGCTAATAAATTTTTCACATGCGATCCCGGAGTATTTTTACAATGACTCGACATTTTTCTCGTGTCGCTCGCAGCGATCGGTGAACAAAAATGCGGGAGAATCCATCGCTAATTGAATGAAGAATTCACGAAGTTGGAAAATAAATCACGTTTTCTAATTTCCTCAATGGAGACTTGAAATTGGCACGGATTTCGAGAGCGGGATTGAAAATAAGTTATTGAAGGGAGAGGAAAAATTGCGCATTGACTTAAAGCGTGCCTCGGAAGCTAGACAAAGAGAGGGAGCGCGTTTTTTTATGGAGACAGAAAGAGAAAAGAGAGACGAGGGAAGTTTCCGATGAAAAAACTTTCGTGGAATGAAAGACAGGCGCCGAATGGGAAAGGAGAGTTAGCGGTGGACTTTCTCCGTCCCCTGACAGACGAATAGACGTGACAACGATAGTAATTATCGTGCTTTTTTCCCTCTCCCCATCGGCTTCTGCCCTATCTTTCGATTTTCAAGAGCCGGAGAAAGGGGGAGGCTCGGAGAAATAGCGACGCGGATGCCGGGTAGCTCCGGCCAAAAACGGAATACTCGATTCTTCGCGCACGGGGTGAGATAAACTCGTGCCGAGACTCTATTGAGCCAATTGTTGCAAAAGATATAAAAAAAAAAAAAGATTTGATGTACATCACGATAAGAGTACCTCGAGATGAAGCAAAATAGGTTCATTATAGTTAATATAGATACAAATTAGAAAAGGATTATTATATTTTGATTTGAGAATAAGCAAGAAATCATAAAAATGAATTCGATCTTAATTAATTTAACGAAGAGGTTAGGAGCAGATTCCCATCAAAACTCACGCCTTAGTCAGAGTGAAAAATCGTTCGGACAAAAGTGGCGTAATCCAAGAAATATAATATATCGGTACGTCGCGGAGGAAAAATAGCCGCACCTAATCTTTGCGAAAATCTCGGAGCCCTCGATTTGTCAAACTTCGGCAGTCCTCAGACCGGAGGGACGTCGCTCGTCAGGCTGAGGAGCGTACGGTCAGATTATCATTCAGGGGTTGCTTTTTTTTTCGTGCGGGAGGTAGAGGCCCGAGCAGACGGCTCTAATCTTAACGACGCCCGGGGAGAGCGTCGGTCGAGCGGCCGGTCCGCCTGTCCCTGTCGACGGCAAAATCAATAAGAAAGGAAGAGTCGGGGGAGCCGAGGCCTCCTCTGTCTCTCGGCCCCATCCTTTCCCCCCGGGCTCTAAAATCCGCGTGTCAAGTCTACGCCCGGTGTAAACGTATTTCGATCATTGCTGACACTGTGATCGTTAAAATAGGATTATTCCTGCGGTAATTGGAATTGGGCACTCGAAAAGTTTAGTTATTTTACGGTAAATATTTGCTGTGAATTATGGATATCACTATTATTTTATTATTCACTATTCGTAGGAAATGTATCTGAAATGGCAATGTATGTAACTTTATACCTAACCAAATTGCTTTATGAGTTCCAGAGGATATAAACTATAAACCTCAAAATATTGATCTCGCTGTTTTAAGTCGTAAAATGTGCGTTATAAATTTACTGCATGAGAAATATTGATCTAAAATTAAATCTAAATTAAAAAAGAAATTACAATCTCGAAATTTAAATTTAATATTGAACGTACTGGGTGCGCAGTAAACGTATACGGTATAGTTTGATCGTAAAATTTATCTCAAAATAATTTTCTAAACGTGAATTTATGTTCAACATTAGTAAGAAAGAAAAAAGTTTATATTAGTCTACAATTGTATCACCAGAATTTTTGGTCTACCAGTAATATTTTTTGACTCCAAAAGAATTTGGAACTAGAGACGGACAGAATAAAATAAACGAGATCCAATGTTTGGCGAATTGTGATTTTCTTCTATAGCACAGCAAACAAAATTTTTCCTCTAATCCTAGGAGTTACCTTTTGATTTATTAAATATTAAATTCCGGAAGCAAATTCTGTTTTACAGATAACTGTAATACTCAAAGTAACAAAAATATGAAAAATAAATCTTCATGTGGCTTGGCGAGATATTTTTCTCTGCCATACAAATTTGTGAAAGTAAATAAGCCGAATTTGAAAGCACCAAATTGTTAATCAAATACAAAGGTGAAAAATTAACGTAGAAATGCGCTGCATGTTCAAACATAAAGGTAAAACGATAACGGACAAGGCAAAGTCCCGCGCTTCGAAAATCCGAGCCTCCAAATCAAATCAACGTTTTTACCGCGAAATCTCTCGTGCGCGGGCCGGTCGTGAGCTTAACAAGGACGGCGAGCGAATAAGTTAGTCGTGGCGTCGCGCGGGGTGCAAATGGTTCGGGCGGGCCGGGCAAAAAACACCTCGTCCCCCGCCCTGCTCCTCCGCCGTCGGCGCGCCGTAAAAAGCGACGGGGCGGCCCGTAACTTCATCGGTGATTCGATTTTTGCACGTTGGCCGCGCTATTCGATTACGAATTGCCTTGCATTTCGCGCGATTGAAAATCACCTGTCCGTGCTCACCTGCCGAATTTGCGGAACAATTTGCCGCGCTCGGAGACGCGGGGGACCGGGGCGGGGGTGGCGAAAGGAAAATCGCCCGGGGAAATTATAACGCGCGACTGATTCGGCGTAAAGCAAATAATTCGCGGCGAATATTTATACATTCAATATTACCCGAGCGTGGCTGAATTTTAGTCGGCGGCGGCCGTGAAAAAAAAAAGCTGCATTTTGTTTGTTTCTATGATTGCGGCCGTTACGTTTGTTTATCGAGCTAATGAATTGGAATGAATTGTCCGGCGAAGCCGATAAAAGGATATTTGCTCGCGGGGTGTGAATCGAGCGGTTACGCAGGCGAATTTTTATGGCGTCAATCAAGCATTCAGGTGTTCTATTTTTGTTTCGACGTTCCACCAATGTTTGTACAATATAATAAAAAACTTTATTTTTCCACTGTTTATCTAACAATCTTTGCAATATTTTATTTAAGAATTGAGTCAAGAAAAAATGTAGGTGGTACATTCATATTTCGCCGTAACGATTTACAAAAACCTAGCGTGGAAAATATTTTTTGCCCGAAAGAAAAAACATGATTCCACCGAACAATACGTGTGCTTGATTCAAACACAATTTACCTCTGCAAAAAATAGAGGCCATTCTAGTATATTTTTTGTCCGCTACTCCACCAGGCACTATTTTTCTTCACTGAGATATCAATATTTTGATCAATTGAAAAATTGATGAAATTTTTTTTATAAAATACGAAATATAAATTCATGCACGACACATCAACGCGAACGCTAAAACATTTTAATAAAAAAAGCGCATGCATTAATCTCGCATCCAAAAAAGTTGGAAAGATACAAACTCTTTGTGACGAATGTCATATTCAAGCATGAAAAGTGGGAGTAGGGGTGGCAAAGAGGAGTGCGGGTGGAGAAAAAAAAAGTAAAACGCGTATCGATCCGGCGGATGATACGCGTAGTTGCACGAGTTCAAAAGCGAGAAATTCAATAGCGCAAATCGATTGCTTTGGCTCGAGGAAAAAAGGCACGTCTCCGTCGTTAAAAATAATAATAATAATGATAATAATAATAATGCGCCGGTGCGCTTAAAAGGCAACAAAAATTTCGTTACTGTGGCTCATCCGCGCGGACCGGCCGGGTTATTAACGGGGAACACTTTATCCGCGCTAAATGCGTGATATTTTCGATTGGAGCGCCTTTTACGGCGCCTCGTAAAAGGACGTTAATGTTGGCATTATGAAGTAACGCGGCATTGATTTATGAAAATTTTACTTCCGTAATTACTTTAAAATAGTTGCAAAGGTACAAGAGAATATTATACATGTATATTTATTTTTAAATTTATTTATAAGCTTATGTAGCGTTATTAATTTATTAATCAATGATTTTCATTCATAAAGTGAATTATTAATACCAGTTTATTTTTAAAGCCTTGAATAATTTATAAGGCAGAAAATTAACTCCCGTGCAATGTAACCATCAAATATTAAACTCAAAATCAATCTTTTATTACCGAAAATTATATTCGTCTATTTAACAATGTAAATCTGCAGTTAATTCAATAAACAATTCATTATTAACAATTGCATTTCGCTAATATTAGCCAGAAAATTTTAGATGAGCACTGCAATGTCCACGAATTATTGGCATAAAATTTTCTCTACATAATTTACACCCAAAAAATTTGATAATGAATTCAACCCTTAACAGGTTTTCTGTGTAACTATCCTCAGTTGAATTAATGAAAAACTACTAAAAATAAGTAAAATGCACTAAAATTTTGTGAAATGTGCTTCATTAAATGACGATTAGAACAGAAAATTACACTCATAAACAATTATATTCTACTCTAATTTTTTGTCGTTTTTCACTATTTCAATTTTAACAAATACTTACATCATACTCAGTTCTTCGCAATAAAGAATAAAAATCCAGCGAACTCTTTAATTGCTCATTAAAAGAAAAGGAGCGAAACTCGATAAATACACGAAGACTCGATACCGGCGCGCTCGTAAAGCAATTAGGTGACGCCGGTGCCGGGCGATCGAGTTCAAAGTCCAAATGTATACGAGGAGCAATCGGTCATTGGACGCGATTACTTCTGTCGGGGAGTCCCGCGGCGTCGCGTCCACCGCGATACAGGGATGTTTGATGCCGCGGCGCGACGCATAATTTAGGCTCGGCACTCGTAAACATCGACGGGGGTGGCGAGCCCCAGCTGTAAATTCGGCGGGGTCCGCGCGCCGAGGCGTCCGGGCCGATTATCGGCCTTCGGGATTGAAAGGAGGATGCGCCGCGACCCGCTGCTCTTGTCGGCGATAATTTTCGTGGCTTCGTAACGGTGACTTTTAGTTTCGGGAGTATAGACAATAGACGGTTTACGCTAATTGATGGTTGGGGCTGCTGTCGCGGCGGGGTAATGAAAATCATTAATTCAGTCGGATTTGTCGATGGAATAATAAATTTGATAATTTATGGTATTTATTGTTAATATAGTTCATTCACTTGAATTTTCTAGTTAAATTATGAAGATTTTATTTGATAAATAAGAAAAACGTAGTAAATTCTCTGTGTAAATGTTAACTAAGAAAAAAGGAAAGTGCAATTTTATGTGCAAATTTTTAGTACGACACTTGAATTCATTATAATCGTAAATGAAGAATCTCGCATACAAAAATTTATGAAATTTCTTTTATATTGAGGACGATCAACAATTCCGTTTTAGAGAGTTGGTGAGCTGTAAAAAAATGATAATCTTTTCTTTTACAATTTTCGCGAGAAAATAAAAGGGAAGTACTATGTGAATTGAAAGTAAATAAGTAAATTTACAATTCAATCTAACTTTTTCGCAAAAAAATATTACGAAATTTATGGATTATATATGTAAGCGCGTCACTCTACAAATTTTCTATTCTCCCGTGTCTCCTCTACTGATAAGCTATATTTTCGTCGGAAACTTCCCGACTGATAACATACTCTCAAAATATTATCCTGCCGTGAAATAACCGAGAGAGAATCGACTATGGAAAAAAGGCAACATGTAGGCATTGAAGCGGCTCGCAAGTTTTTAATAAAGATAAGAAAAGGCCCGTTCGTCAAAAGCTCACCGCGACCTATTTCGTGATCCAGCGCGCGTACCTCTCGACTTTTCAACGCGGAAACTTGCGCTGTTTACGACTTCTTAGCCAAATGTTCCTCGACGTAATAAAAGCCCCTTCCGTAGCCGGCCTACATAACATCCCGAACTAATTAAATGTCAGCGCATCATAACTTCCGGGCCGGGGTCCCGGCGCAAACTTTTCTCTACCCCCCTTCCCCCTTCGCCCTTCCATTCCCAGAAAAAGCGGAAGGGTGCATCGCTCGCTCGCGCCCCGAACTTTTACGCGCGCGACGTAAAAATTTTTACCCGAAGACGAAAAACGATCCCCACCCCCCGACCCTTTTATTTTTATCATCTCCTTCGGCCCGGGCCAGATGAGACTTTTGTCTATTTAAATGTCTCCGGAGGGAAGCGGCGAAGCTTATTTTTAGGAAGCTGGCCTCCTTTGGTATGCATCCCGCGTCCGCCGACCGATAGGATCAGAGGAAATAAAAAGAGGAGGAGGAGGAGGGGAGAGGGCGAGGCATTGGAGCTGAGAAACTTGCGGATGACTACTGTGCTCAATGTTTAATCCAATGCCATCATATAATGCAACCAAAAGAAACTACTTAGTAGTAAATATGAAAAATTAACGAAAATTTTATCATCGCCGTATCTCGCAATTGATTAATTTACAATTTATTTAAAATGACAGATTGTCTTTTCTTAAATTTACCAGTAATTAATCAATAAAATTAGAATTACTTAACAATGTAGAACACTTTCCTACTTTACACGAAGTCATTACTCTCTGTCAATACGAATCATTCTAAGTTAATTGACATGGTGAGGTGCTGTCGTATGTACTGATAGCTTCATTAAAAATTACATACTTTATGTCTAACTTCAATTAATTCTTTACTTTACTTAATAAAATATCTACTTGTCTTAAATTAAATAATGAAAAGAAAAATTGAAACAAACAGAAAATCGATTGTGCAGTATGTTATTTAATAATATATAACCTAGTTTCAAAAGTGTAATTACACAAATACCGTGGGTATAAATATTTAATATACTTAATCTTTACCAAAATCATTACTTTACGAATCGCAGATATAAGTCACTTGTACATTTCTCAATAAAAAAATCACGATTAATGAAGAAAAATAGAAAAATTATAACTAATAAAGAAAAATATAATTATAATTTTCAACTCGAGAAATTGCTAAACGCATTATCAATCAAGCACTCTAGTGTCGATCCTCTTATCCAACAAACCTTTACCGAAATTCCAACGAAACGCCGTCCCTTTGGAGGGGGCGGGCGGCGATTGTTGCTCCGGCAATTAGCGGCACCTTAACGAGATAACGCCGCACTTGGTCGCGGCGTCGGCGACGCATCGGCCTGCCCTTAATTTGCATATAACTTATTCGGCGCGAGAGGCGGGCGGG